>CM064570.1:5028100-5213100 GCA_032716605.1 Paralithodes platypus | reverse complement strand
ATACCCTATGATCTTATGTGCCATATAAAGGTAAATCACCATCAATATACCCTATGATCTTATGTGCCATAGAAAGGTAAATCACCATCAATATACCTTATGATCTTATGTGCCATATAAAGGTAAATCACCATCCATATACCCTATGATCTTATGTGCCATAGAAAGGTAAATCACCCTCAATATACCCTATGATCTTATGTGCCATAGAAAGGTGAATCACCATCAATATACCCTATGATCTTATGTGCCATAGAAAGGTAAATCACCATCAATATACCTTATGATCTTATGTGCCATATAAAGGTAAATCACCATCCATATACCCTATGATCTTATGTGCCATAGAAAGGTAAATCACCATCAATATACCCTATGATTTCATATGCCATAGAAAGGTAAATCACCATCCATATACCCTAAGATCTTATATGCCATAGAAAGGTAAATCACCCTCAATATATCCTATGATTTGATATGCCATATAAAGGTAAATCACCATCCATATACCCTATGATCTTATGTGCCATATAAAGGTAAATCACCATCAATATACCCTATGATCTTATGTGCCATAGAAAGGTAAATCACCATCAATATACCCTATGATTTTATATGCCATAGAAAGGTAAATCACCCTCAATATATCCTATGATTTGATATGCCATATAAAGGTAAATCACCATCCATATACCCTATGATCTTATATGCCATAGAAAGGTAAATCACCATCCATATACCCTATCATCTTATATTCATATTTTTTCACCAACCAACTTCACTTCTAAACTCAATTAATGTAATCAACAAATACATGTGACACTCCAAGGGCTCGAACCTAGGATACTCACACCGAAATTCCGACAAAATACCCTATGATCTTGAATATACCTTTGTCATAACCCTTTTTTACCCCTTGATATTTTACAGTGCGCGAACGAGGGGACAGGCAATCACCGCAGTTTTGATACCATTGATAAAATATATACGAGGTCCACTTTGGCATGGCGGGTTTTTTGTCGGAAGTCTTGCAATAAAACGAAAACAGGGTGATGGGGGAGAGAAAGAGAGAGATTCCTGTATCTTTATCAAACTTTCTATATTTATTATTTCGTGTTACTTATATTTTACTTTAATTAATGAAGAAGAAGGATATTAATTCATAATTATGTAATATTTATCTTCTTGAATTACATTTGCCATTTGCGTCCTTGCTTAGTTGTTTATTTTGTTCTCTCTCTCTCTCTCTCTCTCTCTCTCTCTCTCTCTCTCTCTCTCTCTCTCTCTCTCTCTCTCTCTCTCTCTCTCTCTCTCTTTCCACTTTACTTCGAATTACTTTCCTTCGTTACCCAACCCGCTTGAGGGAAGAAGGATTAACGAGAAAGAGAGAGGGTGAGAGTTCGTGTGAGAGAGAGAGAGAGGGGGGGGGGGAAGTAGAAATGAGAGAAAGGGGGGAGGGAGAGAGATAATTGCATTAAGATTCAGAGTAATGTATTACCATTGAGAGAGAGAGAGAGAGAGGGAGAAAGAGAGAGCGAGAGAGAGGGTAAGAAAAATTGCTAACTTTATCACATTGTCCACTAAGAGCCTGTTTTTATTATAGGTTAAACTTTGATAATATGGAGAGAGAGAGAGAGACTGAGAGTGAGAGAGAGTGTTTGTGTGGTGTGTGTGTGTGTGTGTGTGTGAGAGAGAGAGTGAGCGAGAAAGGGGGGTATAGGGAGAGAGAGAGAGAGAGAATGAGTGGGAGTGATTGCTAGGCGACACACACAAGCGAACGCACATAACCAATTACACATACAAGCAATTAACCACACACACGCTCATACACACACACACACACTCACACACGCTCACGCTCACACTCACACACGCACACTCACTCTCTTACATACACACACATAAATTATACACTCACACACATGCTGACTAACTCTCACTAACTCTACCTCTAACTCTCTCTCTCTCTATATATATATATATATGTATATACCGGTATATATATATATATATATATATATATATATATATATATATATATACCCGTATATATATATATATATATATATATATATATATATTAACTAATAATGTATTGTATATATTGTGTCTTGTTTGTACATATGTAAGCTGAATAACCACTAGCTGTGGAAATAAATATTATTATTATTATTATTATTATACACACACACACACACACTATAGATAAATTAGCTACGAATGAAACAGGTAATTAAAGAGAGAGAGAGAGAGAGAGAGAGAGAGAGAGAGAGAGAGAGAGAGAGAGTGAGAGAGAGTAAAGAGCAGTTAGTAACGATGGAAATGAAATAAAATAAGATAATTACGAGAAAATAGAATAAAAGGGGATATTTGAATGAAGATTAAGTGGATGAGTGGAGCTAGAGTAAACACAGACAATATAATAGAGTAAATAATAGCAAGGGAGAGTAAGCGAGAGGAATGACTAGAACACAATAGAAGATATGGAGGAGGGGGTGCTGGTGGGTGGTGGAGGAATTGGAGGGGGAGGTGGTGGGTGGAGGAGGAGGAGGGGGGGGGGGGGAGAGGTGGTGGGTGAAGGAGAAGAAGTGGTGGTGGGTGAGAGGAGGAGGGGTAGGTAGAGGTGGTGAAGGTGGTGGGTGGAGGAGTGGGGGGGGAGAGGTGGTGGGTGAAGGAGAAGAAGGTGGTGGTGGGTGAGAGGAGGAGGGGTAGGTAGAGGTGGTGAAGGTGGTGGGTGGAGGAGTGGGGGGGGGGGGGAGAGGTGGTGGGTGAAGGAGAAGAAGGTGGTGGTGGGTGAGAGGAGGAGGGGTAGGTAGAGGTGGTGAAGGTGGTGGGTGGAGGAGGAGTGGGGGGGGAGAGGTGGGGGGTGAAGGAGAAGAAGGTGGTGGTGGGGAGGGGGAGGGGGAGGAGGAGGTGGTGAAGGTGGTGGGTGAAGGAGGGGGGGGGGGTGAAGGAGAAGAAGGTGGTGGTGGGTGAGAGGAGGAGGGGTAGGTAGAGGTGGTGGGTGAAGGAGGAGATGGGGAGGGGGAGGTGGTGGGTGAAGGAGGTGGAGGCGGTGGGAGGAAGGAAAGGAGGACGAGAGGGAGGTGTAAGAGTAAGAGGAGGAGGAGGAGGAGGTGGTGGGTGGAAGGAGTAGGAAGGAGAAGGAGCAACAGGGAGTAGTAGGAGAAAAGGAAGAAGATAATAAGAAAGGAGAATAGGTAATTAAAAGAAGAATATGTGTGAGGGTAAGAAGGAGGAAGGAAAACTGATAAGGAGTTGAAGTGATAAGGAAGAAGGAAGAGAAAGGAAGGAGGGGGGAGAAAGAAGGAGATAGAAGAAGAGAAAGAGGGAGGAAGAAAGAGTAGAGAGAATAAGGAGGGAAGGAGATAGAAGAGGAGGAGGGAGGAAGAAAGTAGAGAGTAAGGAGGGAGAGGAAGAAGAATAAGGGAGGAAGGAGTAGAGAGAGTAAGTAGGGGGAGGAAGAAGGAGGAGTGGGGGAGGAAGGAGGAGCCCGCACGTCGCATCTCACACTTTGTTGAGCTGAAATTGAAAACAATATTGGACGTTGTGTGGTGGAAAATGGGGGGGGGGAGGGGAGGGGAGAGAAAGGGGAAAGAGAGGGGGAGGGAGGAAAGGGGGGGGAGGGGAGAGAGAGACAGGGGGATAGAAAGCTAGAGGGAGGAAAAAGGGGGAGGGGAGAGACAGGGTGTAGGACAGCTGGAAGGAGGAAAGAGGGGTGAGGGGAGGGAGGGGGAGAAAGACAGGGGGTAGGAGAGCTAGGGGGAGGGGAGAGAGACAGGGGGTTGGAGAGCTAGAGGGAGGAAAGATGGAGGGGGTTAAGGAGAATTCAGGGTGGGGGAGAGGAGAGGGATGGGAGAAAGAAGGAAAGAGAAGGGTTGAGTGAGAGGAGAGAGACAGAGGGAGGGGGAGAGCTGCAGGGAGAAGAAGGAGGGGGTTGAAGAGAAAATGATGGAAGGGATGGGGAGAGAAGGATGGAACTATCAGAAAGCTAGAGTAGGAGAGAGAGAGAGAGAGAGAGAGAGAGAGAGAGAGAGAGAGAGAGAAGAAAACGAAGGGGGGGAGAGGAGGAGGTGGAAAGGAAGGGGAAGAGAGAGCGGAAATAGAGCTGGAGGGAGAGGTGAGGAAGTGGAAGTGGAGAGGGGAAATGAGCAGGGAAGGGAAGGAAAAGAGGGTGAAGAAGTGAAAGAGAAGAGAGCGAGGGGGACGAGAAGAGGTAGGGAGGAAGGGTATAGAGGGAAATGAGGAGAAGAATGAGAGGAAGAGAAGGGGGGAAAGAACAGAGAAGCATAGGGGAGAGGAGGAGGTGTAGAGTACAGCAGAGGAGGGGAAGAGGAAATAGAGAAGGAAAAGTAGATATTAAAGATTTACAGAAATACAAAAACCTATAATTTGTAGGATACTTGTTTGTGTATCTTGAATGTAAAAGTTACGGGACGGTCGCTGGGTAGAGGGGGTATCACACTAAAGGTTTTATCGTCAACTTTGAATCCGCAAACTTTTTCTGTTAACATTTTGAGAGTATTTGGTGTTGAATATCAAGCTGAATATATAGATGGACATGGGTGACGACATTATCTAGGAAGTGTTCCTCATAAATTGCCACCACCAGTGTTGACGATAAATATTGAGGGCGTTCGTGTGATACCGGTCTTTGGCGTAGTATGGAAGGAGTAACTGAATGGATAGTTTGGCGTACTACGAAACAGAATGTCGCGGGTTCGAGTTCACAGCAAACGCCTGGAAATTATCTCTGATGATCTCAACAATCCGGCATATATACAGTATCCTATCTACACCGGCACAATAATAATAATAATAATAATAATAATAATAATAATAATATTTATTCAGTTAGCAATTTACAGAGTTGGTACCACATAGTATGTTACAAATATGACATGTACCAGCCTTGCATAATTCCAACTAAGGATAGCCCAATAAGGCCGTTAGGCGTATTTCCATTGGGATCCTTGTGGGATTAGGTTAGCTGGGGAAAATGGGGAGGATAAAGAAATAGATACTTTAGAGAAAGTATTTCTAGGGGGTTATTTTAATATACCTTACATCCTATAGTAAATATCAGTAATCCGTAATCAGTAATCATTTCAGTTTGGTTTGTCTATCTCTTATGTCGCATTTAGTAGTAGACATAAGCTTGGTGCTCCCTTCTCGCAGCTGTCCGGTTCAGGTGTTCCTTCAGGCTACGTCTGAAGGAATACAGTGTTCTCTTTTCACGGACTGACTGGGGTAGGTCGTTCCAGTCTTTGATGGCGGTGAAGAAGAATGTTTGCTTACCCTGTCCTTGGATTCTCGGGACCTTAAAATTAAACATCCTGTTTCTTGTATTATGTCCACTCCTCTCATTTGCTTTAACAAAATCATTCTTTAGATACTCTGGAGCTCTGTCATAGAAAATTTTGAAGGCATTAGTGAGCCTGATTTGTTTGGCCCTGTCAGCGACATTGAGCATAGCTAGTGACTGAAGTTGTTCCTGGCCAACATGTGATCTGGGTCCTAGGTTCAGCATGAACCTAACCATTTGATTTTGAGTGACCTGAAGTTTGTGCTGTGCTGATTTAGATGATGCAGAGTACCAGGATGACACAGAATAGTCAAAATGACATTGAACAAGCGCTTGGCAGAGGGCACACCAAGTAAATACCTCAAATATCATCCCCAAACTCACAATATAGAAGACGGACGAAGGCGACAATTGATGAATAGACGACAAATACGAAGACAGTGGAGAAGAGGAAGCAAACAAATACGAAGCAGACGAAACAGAAGACAAAGAAAGATGCTTAGAGGAAGACAAGAGGCGGAGATGAATGACTCGCCTATCGTCGTTGTAATTATTCCCTCCTACCAACATTGCCTGAAGTGGAAGGACTGTTTACGATATCACTTGCACATAATACACCACCGAAGGAAACAGAGTACGCAGAAACAGCAACAAGAAGAAGAAGAAGAGTCAAGGTGAAGAAGAAGGTGGAAGAAGGGTCAAGAAGAAGGAGGAGAGGGTGGAAGCGGAGGAAAAAGAAGAAGAATAAGAATAAGAGAGAAAAATAATGAAAAGAGAAGAAGAAGAAGAAGAAGAAGAAGAATGATGAAAATAAAAGTGAAGAAGTAGAAGAAGAAAGAGGGTTAAGAAGAAGATGAAGATAAGAATAAGATGAAGAAGAAGAAGAAGAAGAAGATGAAGGTAAATCGGAAATTAATGACTGTCCCACCTCGTCTTTATTACTTACCCCCTTAACAACATTTGTGCAAGTGGAAGCTGGACTGTTGACAATGATACCCACAGATATAAACCTAATGGAAAAGTATAATTAAGAAGAAGAAGAAGAAGAGGAGGAGGAGGAGGAGGAGTAGGAGTCGTAGTAATAGGAGGAAAATGAGAATGAAAAGGAAGAAGAAGTAGTAGGCAATGGAAAGAAGAAAAGGAGGAGGAGGAAGAGAGCATAGGAAGAAGAAAAGGCTTCATGAAGAAGGACAAGAGACAGGTATATATGACTATATATATATATATACAGTATATATATATATATATATATATATATATATATATATATATATATATATATATATACAGTATTTACAGTGTATATATACAGTACTAATGTTTGCCTTTGTTTTTATATTTCTTTCCTGTCACATGTTTTTTATTCGGCAGTGTTGTCCATGTTCGCTATAGCTGGCACCTGTTGGCACTACTGGCCCCCTTCAGTATACAGGCACGCAACATCTACACTCAGCCATTTTGTGCCCCGATTTACTATTATATTCTTTGTTTATTTCATTAAGGGAGCCCACCTCGCTTTTTTCTCTTTCTCTCCCTCTCTCTTTGGCTTGTATCCAGTCGGCCCCATTCAGCCTACTGTTTTAAGACGTTTACCCCCCATCCAGGTGTCAATATTTTCCTGGCGAGCGGTAGCAAGCCGGCATATATATTATTTTTGTTTTGACAAGCTAAATTTGTAAATTTTTCGATGGAAAAATGTCTCCGGCGAAGCCAGATTTCTCCATACAATGCTGACTCGCTATCGCTCGCCAGGAAGAAATCGACACCTGGATATAACACAGTTGGCTGAATGGGGCCGAATGGATACAAGCCAGGGAAAGAGAGAAAAGGAGAGAAAGATAAAAAAAAAAAACGGTGACCCCCCATAACCCCTTCAGCACCATGACGTAATCTTCATATATATATATAAATAAAATTGGAGAGAGAGATTGTGTGTATGTGTGTGTGTGTAATATCTCTATATATTGATACATTTATCTATATATCAACGGAGTATAAATCCGCCTATCTTTGCATCTGTGTCCATATCTATCCATCCATCTATCTATCTATCTATCTATCTATCTATCTTTGTATCTCCCTCCTCTCCCTCCTCCACCACTCACACCCTACCATTGCAAAACACCTGCTCTTTGCAATAATAATTCTTTCTCTTGCTAAAACATCTGCAAACTATTCGTATTTTAAGGGGAGATGGGTCGTTTTTCTTGACCCCCTTCTCCCTCATGTTTAGCCTCATTTGTTTTTGAGATTTTAAGACGTTCGCCCTATTAGCTTGGCGATTGGAAGATCTTTTACCCCATTTCTTTGTCAATATTTGGCCCTTTCGTGCAATTTATGTGTCCATTTTTCTTTCATGGCGAGCCATAGCTAGCCTGTAATTTTAGGAGAAACCGGCCTTCTTTCTACCGAAAAATGTACAAATTTATCTTGAAAGGGGGATCCTAGGGGGGGGGGGGTTCTTTAAGCTTAAGAGCGAGGGAACTAAACAAAAATATTAAATCAGTAAATATACCGACCAAAATATATAACCTATCCCCTTCCTTTCTCTCTCTCTCTCGCAAAGTAGAGTTTATCAGTCCTTTATGCTTTACTGTCAAGTCATCTTCTTTAAATGTTGTATATGTTGTAAATGTGTTGGCCTAACTATTCTAATTAAACCCCACAATCATCATTATTATTACTATTATTACTACTATTCTTTATTTTTGTATTATTATTATTATTATTATTATTAGTATTATTATTATTAGTATTAGTATTATTATTATTATTATTATTATTATTAGTATTATTATTATTATTATTAGTATTACTTAGTTTGCTATTTTCTGTCAATTTCCTTCTAGCTTAATCTCTCTATCTCTCTATCTATCTATCTGTCTACAGGATTATTTAATATTTTCTCTCACCCTCACTCTTTTTCTATATCTCTTTCATGCTATCGTCTTTAGCCTCATCAATACATTAGTGATCACTCTTGCTTTTGCTCTCTCTCTCTCTCTCTCTCTCTCTATATATATATATATATATATATATATATATATATATATCTATATATCTATGTGTGTGTGTGTGTATTTATATATATTTGTTTTTCTCTCTCCCTATTTATCTAGCTATCTAGTTAATATGCACACACACATACACACACACACACATCTAAATAAACACAAAAGTCACAATTTGTGCCCCTCTCTCTCTCTCCCTGTCTGTCACCTGATACTGAAGACCAGCCGGGATAAAACAGGTACACATAAAAAGAGTCAGCGTTTCACCCATTATACTCTGGAGTGCGAATAGGGACGTTTTAAAGGGGCACTTATTGTATATTATGGTATTATTGGGGCACCTTAACTACAAGAAATAATGATAATCTTCAAGGACACTACATCCGCCTTATTAGAAACAATTTATTAGGGAAAATAGGCAGCAACAGATTCGCCATATTTTTCTCCATATAGTCCGCATGGAGGATTTTCGTTATCGACAAATTGAAAAAATACCCTTTTCACAGAAAAATACACCAACAATCTGTCAAAGATGTCAAAAGCTGGGGTGTGGGGGCGGCAGCCCCCATCCATAATACTAGGATAGGTTAGGTAAGGTTGTTAGATTAGGCTAATGTCCTTTCAAAGGGGCATAGGCTAGTAAACACTAGGATAGCTTATACCCGGTCAGAGGTAAGAAGAAGAAGAGTCCTGCTGTAGTCTCCTTGAATGCTACCGAAATAATACTATACAACATTAAAACAAATTTACATTATCATGAATTTTAAAGAAAAAATTACCAGGTGAAACATAAAATCAATCTACAATGTAAAATCACCCCCATACTAATGAAAATGTGTCATTATTATAAAATATATGAGGCTAACCTATTCGGGCACCCGTTGTGTACCCCAGCCAAGTCTAATCTCCATAGTCCCAAGGGGGGTAGAGAGACACAAATAGACAAACATGCTACATGTACTGTACATACATATACAGTAGATAGATAGATAGACAGATAGATAGATAGAAGGCATAATTTTGCATAATACTGGGAATAGCTTGGAACACTTGAAGCAAATTATAACTTGTACAAGATATAATTTCAGCACGAAACAAAATGTTTGGCAGTACAAGGAGAACACTGAGTAGTTATCATCGTATCTGAAATAGTTTGTTGATAGTGATATAGAACATATTTCTAGTGTATAAATATGAGAACTGCAATATTGTATTGTAAATATAATAAAATTCCAGAAAGTAAGAGAATAGACTATACCAATTATGATTAAAATTGTTTGTAACTAGTTCAGCTGCTCTTCAGAATGTGGTATGATACTTAAATTTGCTTGAAGCCTTCTGAAGGAGAAATCAGTCTAATTGTAGATACAAGAAATATTTGACTTCTGAATTGAAGATGAAGATAATGGATAAAATACCGTCTGAGTCCACACAGTGCTCTTCCTCCACTGTTGAGTCCACACAGTGCTCTTCCTCCACTGTTGAGTCCACACAGTGCTCTTCCTCCACTGTTGTGTTTATCCAAATACCATCTGAGTCCACACAGTGCTCTTCCTCCACTGTTGAGTCCACACAGTGCTCTTCCTCCACTGTTGAGTCCACACAGTGCTCTTCCTCCACTGTTGTGTTTATCCAAATACCATCTGAGTCCACACAGTGCTCTTCCTCCACTGTTGAGTCCACACAGTGCTCTTCCTCCACTGTTGTGTTTATCCAAATACCATCTGAGTCCACACAGTGCTCTTCCTCCACTGTTGTGTTTATCCAAATACCATCTGAGTCCACACAGTGCTCTTCCTCCACTGTTGTGTTTATCCAAATACCATCTGAGTCCACACAGTGCTCTTCCTCCACTGTTGTGTTTATCCATTGTATAAACTTTCGGTGTTTTTATTTACTGAGAATACGCCTTTAACCCCTTCTATACCGGCGACGTACTGTGTATTTTATTTCAGCTACATTTAGACAATTTTATTCAGCTTAGGAAGGACGTCTACCAATCAAAAGGCTGCAAACTATCCCAATTAATCCTTTTAGCTACCACATATCCTTCCTAAGCTTCATAAATATGCCTAAATGTAGCTGAAATCCAAGGAAAATTCGTCACCGGTATAGAAGGGGTTAAGTAGATTGGAATATTTTGACTGCGAGAGACCATTAATCCGCTTATTAAGGGGAGATTTCTACTTGAGGGATTTTTTTTCTTTGCCCCTTTCTCCCTCATGTTTAGTCCCATTACTTTTGAAATTTTAAGACATTCGCCCCATTAGTTTGGCGATTTTAAGTAGATTCACCCCATTTATGTTACTTTTAAGACCTTTCGTCCCATTTAGGTGTCGATTTTTTCCTGGCGAGCGATAGCGAGCCTGTAATTTTAGAGGAGGCCGGGACATTTTTCTACCGAAAAATATACAAATTTATCTTGAAAGGGAGGGGGTGTAATTTCAAGCTTGATGGAAGTCTAGGGAACACACTAAAAACCTCCCCTTAAAAGCCCTTGCCTTAGCCAGAATATAAATGAAAAGGCGCCATCCTACTAAACGGAGCCAAGTAGTCGCTAATTCGCTTCAACTGGGCTCATATAGCGGCAGTTTTATTTCAAGGTTTCTAATTTGGCTGGCAGTAAGGGAGCTGGCGCGAACATTAAGGTCCTTAAACAGCACGCCATAAAAACAAACAGTGGGACCCTCAGTTTACTTTAGGCATCCGAGTTCCTGCATTGCGTACAGTCAGATTCGATAGTTCGCCACTCTTCAGTAAAAAATAAAAACAAATAGGAAAAGTGTGGATTTGGGCCTGAGCATATAGAATAGAATAGATAGATAGAAAGTAGCTACGAGGTGCCGTTGTAAAGGCTTATCATCCCTCAATACCTTCACCTGACCTAATCTGACCTTTGTTCATAAACTGTCCACATTTCAGTTAGTGTTACTTTTCCTTGATGGTCCTCATGTGATTTTAACCCTTTCAAGCAAATAACGCCTATAACTATTGCAATTGGTTTCACGCCATAGACATTTCGAGTTAATGACCCTCTCTCTAAATTTTACAGACATTTATTTTGTTTATACCAATAACAACACCATTTGTTTTGTAATCAGCCTATTGTTTATTCACTATGACGTGTCTAGATATTAACAAGGGACTCGAGTTCTCGAAAAGAGGCTTCAGTCCTGACGCTATTGTTTTACTTACAGTGTGCTGTCTTAATAATCCAATAGAGTTGATAGCCTCTGAAGTCCTATTTTAACTAACTAGATATTATGACCCCTAGCCTCTTGTCAACTCAGGGAGGGCTGAAGCAAACAGGTTATACATTTACACACATAATTACTGTTTGACTCTTCCCACATGGCCGAAATACTAGCTGTATTATTCAAGTTATTTCTGAGTTATAAAAGGTTAGGGGTCAGGAGATCTACACTAGCGATAATAGAAAGATTATAGTTTACTCCATCCTGTTCCATGTGTAAATAAATGTATATATATATGTATAGAGTCAATTGAATGAGACGTGATGCTGCCATATATACGAATGTTCAGAAGTGGGCTGCATATAAAAACAAAGAGCGTGCCATAAGAGTCCACACAAAAGAGACGCCATGTGAGCTTATTAACCCGTTCTGTCTCGTGCCACTGAAAAATACGGATCTTCGACTTAATGAAACAGTCGAGGCTTGATTTATCCCTGGGCCATAAGTGACAATTACAAAAGGCATTGTTATTTTGTGCTTGATAATAATGTTGTTTGTCAAAAATAGCAATGACTGAGGCGATATTAATGTAATAATATATTGCACAGAATGTTTTATATAAATTTGCCCAAGTGGTCACGAAGACAGATGATGGAAACACACCACCACCACCACCACCACCATGGAGCCAACATTACCACCCTTGCCACCACACCACCCTTGCCACCACACCACCCTTGCCACCACACCACCGAGGACAGAAGACACAAGCGCCACACCAAGATACATATAGGACCATTTTATTAAGGGGAGATTTCCACTTGAGGGATTTTTTTTCTTGACTCCTTTCTCCCAAATGTTTAGCCCCATTGGTTTTCTAATTTTAAAACGTTTTCCCCATTATTTTGACGATTTTAAGAACTTTCGACCCATTTCTGTCAATTTTAAAACCTGTCGTGCCATTTAGGTGTCGATTTTATCCTGGCGAGCGATAGCGAGCCTGTAATTTAAGAGGAACCGGCTTTCAGCCGGGACATTTCTCTACCGAAAAATGTACAAATTTATCTTGAAAGGGGCTCAAGGGGGTGTAATCTTAAGCTTGATGAATATCTAGAGACCAAACTAAAAACCTCCCCTTAAACCATGGTAAGAGCTTTCCCTACTACCTTTCCCGAACCAGATTGACCCTTATACAGATAAGCGATAAGGGTTAATCTGGGTCGGGAAAGGTCGTAGGGAAAGCTCTTACCATGGTTTAATAAAAAGGCCCTTTGTCTATGTATCTTGCGCCACACTACCAGAGGGCTCCCCAGTCCCGTCCATCATACCCGCACTTCCCTCAACACCAGGAAAGAACATCATCGTCACCATCAGCAATCCTGGCAGCGACAGAACCAAGAAGGAAGGCAAGGCGACGAAGACTTTGCATAAGTCTTATGCCACCATGAGAGAGAAGCCTAATAATTTGGTGGTGTTGGGAATTTCTTATTAACCCTTCCTACCCGGCCTGCCTTAGGTAAGGACAGCTCGAAAGAAGGGCCGCTACCCGGTATGCCTTACCTAAGGCAGCAGCTTAATAGCCTAATTAAGCTTGGTCTGAACGCCGTGCGTACGACGTATGTCAACAAACCCAAGCGTTGCGTCACCGCACCTCCGAAAACAAGAAGGAAAAGACTCTTCAATGTTATTGTTCTGACGTCAGACGAAATTAGTGTCTGAAAAGCCCCCATATTGGCAACATCTCTGCAATATTTGCTCCACTGAAATCGTCATCACAACTGAACCAGTTGACTTACAGAGCTCTACTCAACGCCAAAATACAGATTGAAACCTGCACTACGATTATAGATAAGTGGGAAAGTTCTAGCAGTGAAAATAAACATAAATACGGTAGCCTAGGCCTAGACGTTTTTCAGCCATTTCGCCCGGGCAGGGGCGACCGTCATTGGGTAAGACAGCCCGGGTAGGAAGGGTTAAGGGGAGACGGGTCGTTTTTTCTGTCCCCCCTTCTTCCTCATGTTTAGCCCCATTAGTTTTCAGATTTTAAGACGTTCGGCCCATTAGTTTGGTGATTCTAAATCCTTTCGCCCCATTTCTTTGTCAATATTGTAGAATTTTCGTGGCATTTAGATATAGATTGTTTTCCTGGGGAGCGATAGCGAACCTGTAATTAAAGAGGAATTGGCCTTCGGCCGGGACATTTTCTGTCGAAAAATGTACAAGTTTACCTTGAAGGAGGGTTTTGAGGGTGTTTTTTATGTTAACTTGATGGCTGTCTAGGAAAGAAACTAAACATATATTAAAAAGATACATAAATGAGCAAATAAATACGTCCATCCCCCCCTTAATGATGTGAGAAAATCATTCCGTCACTCTTCGTCACACCATCATCATCATCATCACTACTTCCATCATTCTCACTATCATCATCAGTAAATGTGTCATCATCACTATCTTCAGTCATGCTATATCACTCACCGTCACTGTGGGGATGGGGAGAGAGAGAGAGAGAGAGAGAGAGAGAGAGAGGGGGGGGGGAAGGGAAGGAAGTGATGAGAGTAAGGATGAGAAAGCAAGGGGGATGGGAAGAATGAACAGAGAGAATAGGAGACAGAGAAAGAGAGAGAGAGAGTGTGTGAGAGTGAGAATGGGAAGAGCTAGAGAGGGAATTAAGAGAAGGAAAGGGATGTGAAGAGAAGTGGAGAATAGAAAGAAGAGAAGGTAAAGGGTGTGAAGAGTAGGGAAGACAAGAAAAGAGTAGGGAAGGAAAGGGGTATGAAGAGAAAGGAAGATAAAGAATGAGGAAGGGAAGGAAAGAAAGATGAAGAGAAGGAAAGGGATGTGAAGAGAAGGGAAGAGAAGAAAAGGGTAATCAAGGAAAGGGTTGTGAAGAGAAGGGAAGACAAGGAAGAAGCAGGGAAAGGAAGGGGTGTGAAGAGAAGGGAAGGAAAGGGAAGATAAAAAGAAGGAAAGGGGTGTGAAGAGAAAGGAAGATAGAGAGAAGGAAAAGGATGTGAAGTGAAAAGAAGATAAAGAGAAGGACAGAGGTGTGAAGAGAAGGGAAGATAAAGAGAATAGGTAAAGGGGTGTCAAGAGAATGGAAGATAAAGAGAAGGAAAATGGTGTGAAGAGAAGGAAAGGGTGTGTGGAGAGAAAGGAAGTTAAAGAGAAGGAAGGGGTGTGAAGAGAAGGGAAGAAAGAAGAGGAGGGAGGAGAGAAGGAACAAACTATAGCTGGTACAAACAATACGGTAAACTCGAGATGGTGCCCATGGGAGCCATTGGTATAGCAGGTCCCCTAACCCACATCATCAACCTGTCAATTAACACCAACACTGTACCTGCTGAACTGAAGGAAGCTATTGTAACCCCTCTATTCAAGAAAGGAAATAAACTAGAAGTTGGCAACTACAGACCAGTTAGCATATTATGTATTGTATCTAAAATCCTTGAAAGAGCGGTATACGCCCAAATTGAACACTACCTCAAAGAAAATTATCTATTTTATAAGTTTCAATCAGGTTTCAGATGCATGTACTCGACTGACTCCTGTCTCATCCACTTAACAGATCACATTCGTAAAGAAATTTCTAAAGGTAACTACACCGGTATGGTTCTTCTTGATTTACAAAAAGCGTTTGACACAGTAGACCATGATATCCTATGTAATAAACTACAAGCAATGGGCATTGGGTTTGTGAACTGGTTTAAATCTTATCTTAGTGGTAGAACACAAAGAGTCAAAATTGATGATAATATATCTGATCCTATGCCAATTAACTGTGGGGTCCCACAGGGAAGCATCCTTGGTCCCTTACTCTTTCTCTGTTATGTGAACGACATGGAACTGAGCGTCTCGTGTAAATTATTACTGTATGCTGACGACAGCGTGCTTCTGGTTTCAGGAAAAGACCCAATAAGTATTGCCGCTTCACTTTCCAAAGAACTAGAATCATGTAGTGAATGGCTAGTGGACAATAGACTATCTCTTCGCCTGGGCAAGACAGAAGCCATCTTGTGTGGGACAAAACGCAAACTGAAAGACATTGTGGGCTTCTCGGTCAACTGTAATGATATTCCTATAACAACAGTGTCACAAGTTAAATATCTCGGACTAAAACTGGACTCGAGTTTGTCAGGTGAAACAATTTTGGAATCTATCCTGTGTAAGTGTAGAGCACGTATAAAATACCTGTATAGACAGGTGGAATGCTTGCCAGCGGCGACCAAAAAGACCCTTTGCCAAGCGCTTGTTCAATGTCATTTTGACTATTCTGTGTCATCCTGGTACTCTGCATCATCTAAATCAGCACAGCACAAACTTCAGGTCACTCAAAATCAAATGGTTAGGTTCATGCTGAACCTAGGACCCAGATCACATGTTGGCCAGGAACAACTTCAGTCACTAGGTATGCTCAATGTCTGACAGGGCCAAACAAATCAGGCTCACTAATGCCTTCAAAATTTTCTATGACAGAGCTCCAGAGTATCTTAAGAGTGATTTTGTTAAAGCAAATGAGAGGAGTGGATATAATACAAGAAACAGGATGTTTAATTTTAAGGTCCCGAGAATCCAAGGACAGGGTAAGCAAACATTCTGCTTCACTGCCATCAAAGACTGGAACGACCTACCCCAGTCAGTCCGTGAAAAGAGAACACTGTATTCCTTCAGACGTAGCCTGAAGGAACACCTGAACCGGACAGCTGCGAGAAGGGAGCACCAAGCTTATGTCTACTACTAAATACGACATAAGAGATAGGCAAACCAAACTGAAATGATTACTGATTACGGATTACTGATATTTACCATAGGATGTAAGGTATCTTAAAATAACCCCCTAGAAATACTTTCTCTAAAGTATCTATTTCTTTTATCCTCCCCTTTTCCCCAGCTAACCTAATCCCACAAGGACCCCAATGGAAATACGCCTAACGGCCTTATTGGGCTATCCTTAAGCTGCATTTTGTGTTACCACCACTGATAAGCCATTGGGCTTTTGGCAGAAAATGCCAAAAATTATCAGTGATATCCGAGACATGTTTACATACAGTGTTCTCATCGTCCAGCATATTACTGCTTCATATTCATCAGCCAACTTAAAATAGCCCTATATAATATTTAATTATCACTAGAACAATACATTATACCATGTAGGAAGTCTTCTGGAGAAATAGGGCAAATTTAGAAAAAAATGCAAGATAAACTAAATCACAAATGTATGCTAGAATAGCATTGACAAATCGCTAGATAGTCACCAGACACTAATAACTTGTATGTCACTAGAAAACATATGTTGAAGTATCTAGATTAATCTTTAACAATCGAAACATCTCTCCAATTCCTTAAAATAGGGAAACTAACTTGAATATCGCTAGAATTCATCACATCTTGATGTCGCTAGATGGAAGTGATGGAAGTGATTCGCTGGATCTAGGCGATAGCAGCTACATTGGCAACATCGTACCAAGAACCTTCATTCCGTTATAATGATCAAGGTCAGATTTCGAAACTATTACAATTATTTCAAAGTTCAGAGATAATCAGATCGGTTTGGAAGTCGATGTACACAATTTAAGTTCCATTAGTTTAAGAAACATTCACATAATATGCTACTTAGAGGGTTTAATAAAGAAGCATTCCTCTCCTGGCATCGTATAAGCGAACACAAGCTGTTTTTTTTTTTTTTTTTTTTTTTAAGAACGTCAACAAACGCTTCGTATATTTGGGTTTGGTGAACCTTTTGGGGTTCCTAGTTATACATTAGAACATATTTATATTGTGCACACTCTTATAAGTATAAACATTTACTTGTTAAAGAGGAAATACACAACAGCCCAATTTCGAATGATCGTGAATATCTTTACTTTGGCGTATGTTTGGGCTAATTTAAGACTACATTTAGATAGATAGAATTTTTTAACACTCGCCAATGAAATATGATGACTTGCTTACAGATATATACTTAAAGCCCGAATCGGCTTGACTTTTACCCAGTTGTTTACATACTCAACCCTGTGGAGGAGCAGGGTTGAGTTGGCTTGATATTGGACACCCTTTTATGGCATTTGGGTGTGAAATACACCATTTCCAGTCTATCGGAGATAATGATGGTAAAGGAAAATGCGGCTTTAGTTGGAATTATGCAAAGCTGGTACATGTCATATTTGTAACATACTATGTGGTACCAACTCTGTAAATTGCTAACTGAATAAATATTATTATTATTATTATTATTATTATTATTATTATTATTACTGACCCGGGCATGTATTTTTAAAGAATGTTTCAAAATATTTCGTCAACGTGTCAGAATCGTTCAATAATAATTATGTATACCACCCGTCACTCCAGGCGATTTATACCTTTATCACTCTCACAATCATCCATCACACTCATCATTCTATATACTAAAACTTAATAAAATCGTCTACTATTAGCCGGAATAAAATTAGAATGATGCAATCGTCAATTTAAAAAGCGCGCTAGATGCATTTCCTTGCAAAACGTTTTTGGTCCAATACGTGCTGGGATGACTGTGTACGATAATCACCGTGTTCTACGATACCTTTTACACATTACTTAACGTAAGATAACGTAGTCTCAGCTGGTTCACAGAAACTTGTATTTTAAGGGGGACTCAATGCTTACACAACACCCAATTAATACACACACACACACACGTAACACTATCTAATTCAAGGGTGGTTTTTTGTTTCGCCCCATCAGTTCGGCGATTTTATAACGTTTATTTCCGCCTCATTACATAGACAATTCATCCCATTCAAGTTTCGATTATTTATATTATTATTATTATTATTATTAATATTAGTAGTAGTAGTAGTAGTAGTAGTAGTAGTACTAGTAGTAGGCTAGTAGTAGTAGTAGTAGTAGTGTGATTATAAATACCGTATCTCTCTCTCTCTCTCTCTCTATATATATATATATATATATATATATATATATATAATATATATATATATATATATATATATAATATATATTATATATATAAACTTAATTATATTATGTAGGTTAGAGTCTAAATTAGTTACCATTGACAAATAATTTTCTATGAAAGTAAAATGTATAGAGAATGTTTAATGAGAGGATAACTATTGAATGTTTTATTGAAACTTTGAAACATTGGCAACACTCACAACATGCACACGTATAATTATGCTCACACATCAACACACTTTCACTCACTTGTTCACTCATAAATAAGCACCCCTCCAGCTACATCGTTGTTCATGGTGTCGGGGCTTGTACTGAAGGGTGAATAGACTATGAAGAAAGACTTTTTCTTTTTCTTTTCTTTTTTCTGTAATATTATTATTCAAATAAGTATGTTTCTACTGTCCAGTTCTGCATAGTATGATCAGCATACAAACACTGCTCGGGTAATAAGTCCTGCATTAGGTTTTAGGCTCGGGAAAAATTAGGACATGGCCATAACATAAATACTGTATAATATACAGTATTTATGTTATGGTGTACCACATCGAAATTGATGTAAAAACATTAATTGAGATTGAAAGTACTATTTCGTAGCGATCCGTAGTTTAATTGTCATATAGTGCAAATACATCTGTCACATTAAATTGGCTATACACTTGGGTACCGGTATACAGTAGGATATATATATATATATATATATATATATATATATAGGTAGGTACGATTTTAGTTACTGGACACCTATTTGACAGGTACCACCGAGGATTTAATACATATTATTATTATTATATATATATATATATATATATATATATATATATATATATATATATATATATCCTACTGTATACCGGTACCCAAGTGTATAGCCAATTTAATGTGAAAGATGTATTTGCACTATATGACAATTAAACTACGGATCGCTACGAAATATTACTTTCAATCTCAATTAATGTTTTTACATCAATTTCGATGTGGTACGTAATACATAATTGACTTAATTGTGTGTTCATTAATGTACAGTATATAGCAATTATATCCACACGTGCTAGGTAACATATATTTGGAATGAGCTAGCGAGGTATTTGTACTGTCCCTAATTTCGCCTCCACAAACCTGTACTATAGCCCTTGAGCGGCCCTCTGTGGGTCTTCCTATAATCATTAAACATAACAGGATTAGTTAGAGAGAGAGAGAGATGCTACAGTACGTGTGTGACAGTTCGTTGAGAGAGCCTGCAGATGTTGATCTTGAGCAGCATGATGTGCGGGGCTCTGTTGTATTGTCAATTAGATAAGATCTGGCAAGATATATGAACAGATTGCATATCTTGAGAATTGGAAAGCCAGATATAGTAACTAAATGTTACCTATATTATCTATATATATGCTTGGCTGAATTGCATATAGCTAATGTAGAACCTCTCCTATCATATAAGTTAGCTCATAAACTACAGTATACCCGACATTGTAGAAATTGTTAATTAAATAAAAGAAAAAAGTACAGTAATTTGTAAGCTTGATTGGTACGATGTGCAAGCATTGCCCGGAGACCCCTGGCAACTGCAGCGCCTACGTCACATGATAACACGACGAGGCTGGAGAGTGAAGGTGTGTGTGTAGTAGAGTGGAGTTGATGATCCACATTCAACCCTTCATTTATTTCAACCTTTTTAGCTTTCGTAAGTAATGATTGCCTTCTTAAATAAGTACACACGTTATATACTACATTGGAGTGCTGTATATTTCGAAGAGAATCCCTAACAGGGCTTGGCTTTCATGCTATGTGGTGGAATAGAAGTAAGAAAATCGCCTTGTCTGCCACACCACAAAATATGGAGGACAGTCGTGATCAGCTCATATTTCGCTAGCAACATCCTTTAGATCGTGTCATACAGATACAGTATCGTCGCTGATGATATGGCTGTGGTTTGGTGACGTGCACAGACTCATATCGCCAATCCTTTATGAAATATTTAAAGTATAGGCTAAACATTACAACTTCAGGAATTTCAAGGGAGATGCGTTTTCGTCCCCGACATTGACAGCCTAATACCGACAATAATAAACACGTGATTTGTTGGAACGTCTTCCAGACTAATTGTTCTTTATATAACCAGCTTAATCTAACATAAAGCTGTGATGCTGCATAATGATTTAAGTTAGCTACGTTGAATAGTAGGCTAATGCAGCCTAGCAACAGGGGATAAATATTATTCGTGGAATGTTCTAGTTTCCGTTTCTCGGCTGGGGTGGCTGGGTGGTGAGATCAACAAGTAAAAATATCCCATGTCATATATGTTAATGGGGCATCCACGTAAGGATGTTCTCGGGTAGCTTGATGAGCGGGGGTTGGGAAAGGATTGGGATTGAGTATGATTGCAGTGGGTTGGTGAAAAATATCAATACCACACTTTAAGTAGCCTACTGTACATAGCCTAGGCTAACTACAATTGACCACTTGCGAGTTTCAGGCTATAAGGAAGTTGGGGCCGTAAACATCGATATAAAACAAAAATGCAGTATTAATATAGATTTCTGATGGATAGAAAGTATGATGAATTTGGTTTTATGTAGGCTATTTGTAAATGTACCACAGCCGTCTTTTAGTCGTTAATTCTGCTAAATATCGATGTCTACACCTCCTTATAGCCTGAAACTCGCAAGTGGTCAATTGACAATACGGTACTAGGTTGTTACTATGATATTGAAAACCTCGGGAATTGTATTATGTCAATAGCCTAGTGTCAGCTGTCAGGCCTAGGTTATGTTTGTTATGATGTTATCAGGCTGTGAGGTACGGTAGGAATGTCTGGTCAGATGTTGAACGAGCAGGTGTCTCAATTTAGAATAGTAGACATTATTGCAATAACCTAAAGTTCATTACAACTAGGCCCCCCCCCCCTTTAAAAAAAAAAAAACTTTCATCTGTAACTCAAAAAGAGCTTGAACAAATGAGCTGTAAATCTCCATATCCGTTCCCAGGCTTACTCGTCCTAAATAGCAGTAATATTAGCTCGAATACTATAGTCCTGTTTAATTTAGGGATGATCATGTTAGTATTCAAGATGTCTGGCTTAAATATATTTAATGCATACTTTTTACAGCCGGCTTTTGTTCTTAACACGTCTGTTTCAGAGATATATATATATATATATATATATATATATATATATATATATATATATATATATATAATGGAGTGTTCTGGTCAATCCCAGAATCTATTAGCCTTCATCTGTTCTTCGATTTCTAACTTTATCTTCACTCTTACCCAACCCATTATTCCCTCCACTAATCCCTCCAAAAGCCTTCCCAATCCTCAACCCACCCTCCAACAATCTCTAAAGTTAAAATTTCTACTCTTTACTTTAGCTACCTAGACCATATATATATATATATATATATATATATATATATATATATATAAAAAAATATATAAAGCTATTTTGGCCTGTTATTATGTAACACTATAAATTATCCTAAGTAACAGGAAAGACCCTAAATTTTTAATATCGAAAACCTTACCCAGTATACAATTTTACGTTTTTTTACTATTATGCATCTAAATATCGGTACTAAGAGTAATTAAGTAGTAATGATAATGGTGAGGTGTGCTTGTGAGTAAATGTGACCTTTACAATAACGGCATTAAATTCTGTGAGCATAAAATACGTGTCTGCATTTACAAGTCATATTGGACCTGTGACAGACATTACTACAGTGTAAAGTGAACTAAGCGTACAGTAATGAATGAGAACGTGACATTCAGCATGGTTATAAAAAAAAAAAAATCATGACCTTTAATAACCTATAACTCAAAAGGAGCAAATGGGCTGCAAATATCCACACGTATATACTGTATAATACGGTAAAGGTAGGCTATATAATAAATGTTTCACGGTGATAAATCGATACATAAATAGGGCGAAACTTTCACCCCATTTAGTCATATATATATATATATATATATATATATATATATATATATATATATATAATTTGTTTTTGTTTTTTGTTTTGTTTTCTGGAGTGATAGCGAGCCTGCAATTTAGAAATCGACCTTAGGACGAAAAATACAAAATGTGGTGAGAGGGGAGGGGGTAGCTTGGAAGGGTGTATGAACAGTATGGGCAGGCTTTATTTATGTTTTGAAGGGGTCAAAGTAAACATAAATAAATAAATATATAAATAAATGCTAGAAAATAGCAAAATAAAAAAATAAAAACATTACTTTGGAGGAAAAAACGTCGGATTAGCTAAAGATAAACCAATTTGTCCTTATCTTACCGAGACGAGAATCGATCACGGTTGGGAATATGAACATGATTAGATTAATATCCAGTATTCGAGAATGGATAATAAGTCGTAGGCGTGTGCATAAACCTTTAACCGTCCTGGTGGTGTAATGGTTAAGGTGGCAAAAATATGTGTGTGATAACCCGGGTTCGAATCCCGGTGGATCATATATACTTTAATTAATTTCATTGGGGGTGTGGTGGTGAGATTAATAAAAATAATGTATTGATTCCCGAGTTGTAGCATGGTTATCATAATGAAGTACGTATTGTCGCTTATTTTTATCTATAGGCGCCTTCATAGCACCCGTATGTCCAATTTTTTTCCGGTTCATTTGATTGTTGAGATAAGCAGATATGGCAAGGTATGATAAAGGTATATTGAAACTTTGAAAGTTATATACCTTTCTATCCTTATATGAAACAAGTATATTACTGTCAATATACGGTAACCTATATTATTACGAACATTTTATTGCGGACTATTTTTTTCCAGGGTCCATCGATGTCATTACTATTTCTACCTGTTGATCTTAGATGGCGTCCTTGAGCAAATCTATAAATTTTAATCTGCTCTACAAACATCAGTGCCTCATTTCAAGCCATTTCTCGTACGACTTGAACACAATCTCGAGCTGTGAACTCGCCTATTACAATTACAGGCTATTGACATGTACAGTAGATAATATGTATAATTATAATTATATATATATATATAGATAGATAGATAGATAGATAGATAGTTAGTCAGTCATATTTTTATTTCATAAAAAGAGACAAGGTATGCTTTTTACATATTGGTTAAAACAAAAATAGTGATATACATATACATATACCGGTACAGTATATACATTCACACACATTGTATCAATAACATGTTCTTAAAATAAGAACAATAGAAAGATAGATCCATCGACAAACAGATACATAGACCTATCGATAGATAGATAGATCTACCAACAGATAAATATATCCATCCATCGATAGACTCAAACTCAATTCTTTATTTCATAAAAGGCTACACAATTAACTTTTTACATATACTGTATACAATAGAGATAACAGTAACCTTATACCGTACATTACCGCATTCTAGGTTCATGGTTTTGTACAAACATAACTCTTGACTTGATAGCATTTATATAATTAGTTTTCAAATCTGATACGTCGTATTCATGTAATTAAACTTGCAAGGCTTTAGGAGACATTTGTGAGCAAATCTTATTTTTAACCAATTCATTAAATGATTAAATGCCATTAGTCCAGCCAATTTACATGCATGATGATTACTTTCCCAATATTGTAATTTCAGCATTAGATAGATAGATAGATAGATAGATAAATAGATAGATAGATAGATAGATAGATAGATATGTTATGTGTGTATGTATGTAGGCCTATGCGTGTGTGTGTGTCTGTGTAATGGTTAGTGTTTAAAGATCTGTGTGTGGTAAGCTAAGTTCGAATCCCGTTGGATCACATGCTTTCATTAATTTCATTGGAAGTGTTTGGTGTTGGATTGAAATTAATAAAAGTAGCATATATATATATATATATATATATATATATATATATATATATATATATATATATATTTATATAATCAAATCTCTTTTGACTTGCGAAAAAATGTACGGTACTCCATTAGCAGCTGATTTCTTGATAATTAATGGAATAATAAGAAACGACTGTTTATCACATTACAAGTTTTCGTAATGAACACTACAATTGACTATGAGAACTTTGGACAAACAGACTAATTAAGATGGGAACAAGTCAAATTTTCGCCAGTTTAAAGGAAACAGATTATAGCAGCGTTTGATTATGAATACGAATTGTAGACTTTATGCTACTGATACGTTGTAGAAATATAGCATCTCTTTATTATGCAATTGACGCTCTAAATAACCTATACCATTATTACTTTTATTTAATTCTAGCTACAATCAGACGTATTGATTAAATTTAGGGAGATTTATGGGTGTTAGAAAAAGTTGATGGGGATAAATTTTTCCTCTTAAATGGGTGGATGTTTTTCCTGATGAGAGATGAAATATTCCTTGTTAGGTTAAGAATATCTCGGGGCCCATTTTTGTCTCCGTCGGGAACCGACGATCGCCTTATTACCGTTCGTCTCACACTTGTTATTGTTGTTCTGCTTGTTGGACTGCATCAACTGAAAGATCTGTCAGGGAGAAGAGAGAAAGAAAAGGGTTTGGAGCGGCTGGGTGGGCATTTTAATTAGTTTGAAGAAGTCTGAGAAGGCATTTGTGTTAGCCTAGGGGACAGACTAACATACATTGCTCGACCATCGACCACGACAAAAAAAAAAAAAAAAAAAAAAAAAAATCCTCACTAATATGAACCAAAATAGCATAATAAGCCACAAGATGTCAGATGAGATAGTGTGTATGGCCGCGACTGTACTTTAGGTTGGAATGAGTGAGCGTATTGGAATGCCACGTCGACTTGGCCTGCACTGTCAATTATCAGGGGTATAAACCTAATCACCTGGTGTGTACAGCTCGGTAGGGTTGGCATATCTGCCTGCAGCTATATCCATCTATATTACTACCGGTACCTACCTATAGGCCTACGACCTATACTACCGAGCTGTACCAAGGCCTTCTTGATACAGTATCAAGAAGGCCTTGGCTGTACACACCAGATGATCAGCGTAGGGATGCAGATACTTTTTTGACCGACTGTACATAAAGTAATTGAACGAGTTGATAGTGATTTTACCTTTGTGTACTTGTATTAGATGAGTATGTTACTTCCAATATACAGTACTTACAGTACTTAGTAAAGTCGTACTCCGCAGATACGTTTTTTTTTTTTTTTTTTTTTTTTTTTTTTTTTTTAAACTACAAGTCTCTCTCTCTCTCTCTCTCTCTCTCTCTCTCTCTCTCTCTCTCTCTCTCTCTCTCTCTCTCTCTCTCTCTCTCTCTCTCTCTCTCTCTCTCTCTCTCTCTCTCTCTCTCTCTCTCCCCAAGGTTGAAAGAGTGATATCCTAAATCAATTCATGTTAGAGGTAATTTAGGTGTGCTGGGAAAGAAGTGTGGTATCTTGATAAGTGTTGTGAAATCAATAGGAGGACGAGGTGTTAGTGAAATTTAGCTGGATTACTCTTTGTGTAGGTTAGGCACAAATAGAAACAGTGGGGGAAGCCAGGCAAATGAAACAGGAGTTCCAGCAACTCATTTTCATAAAATGCATAAGCCTATGTGGCCTCCCCTGGGTACTGCCCTGCTCGATTGGTGCCTACAATCTCCCCATATATCCAGAGCAACGCTCACCGATTACTTATCGTGAGTCATACTCAGCAGATACCTTTTTGAGGCAGCTCAGATCTTACCTGTCCTGAACAAACTCACCAAATACAGTCACTCATAAAAAATCGTGGACCTCCCCTATTTCTTATTATGG
The DNA here is from genome assembly GCA_032716605.1 of Paralithodes platypus. Lineage (NCBI taxonomy): Eukaryota > Metazoa > Arthropoda > Malacostraca > Decapoda > Lithodidae > Paralithodes > Paralithodes platypus. The sequence continues at coordinate 5,186,907 of CM064570.1, read as the reverse complement.
AAGTACTGTATATACTGTATCTGGAAACGAATGTATGAGTATAATTTTCTATACATCAACTATAAAACTATATAATTAATTAATTATACTATATATTAAAAAGTAACTTCCATACAAAAATATATCCATGTACTGTAGTTTTAATTGCATACAAATAATCATAGGGGGTCCAAGAATTTTTATAAGTGACTGTACCTAATGCGAGTCACCAGCTACAATCTGCCAGCCTGTGACGAAGATACGAAAGGAGATCAACCTCTTATCAACATTTTACCTGCCTCACTAGTCAAACCTGTGGAGTTTAAGAAGGATCTAGTTATCATAGTGTCTTGTTGTCCCACTTCGCCTGGGTTCTCTACTTAGCATAAAAAGTAAAACAATCCACACACTATGTTTGCTTCTTGTCTGATATACAGTGCTTATATCTCGTATTTTCGTTTTTAATTTTCCACCAGTATCGTGCCTATCAAGATATTTTCATATTTCAGTTACCGAAATAACACCCGCTCACAAAAATAACAAACGCTCATCTAACTCCATTAATGCATCGAAACAGCCGCAGCGGTCGAGTGGAGAGCACGCTCATGTGTGAATCTGCTTGACCTGGGTTCGATCCCAGCCAAGACGGACATTTAGTGGGTGTGGTAGTACGTCCTAGCGTGTTTCACATGCTCGCACTCAGTCGGGGGACACCTCGACGACGTATACAGACTAATAACACACATAACAAAGCCACTCCAACAGCTTCCTCTCTCTCCAACACCACTTCTCCCCTCTCTACACACTTCAGAAAATAGGAAAAGTAGAAAGTAGCTACGAGGTGCCATTGTAAAGGCTTATCCCTCAATACTTCGCCTGAGTCCCTAACTCCTGCAGTCTCAATTCTGTCTATTAGGGCAAGTGTATTATTAATAAGGTAACTATTATTGATTGCCATGCTAATTGTACTTTAATGTTCATTTGTCTTATAATTACTCTGTCTCATGAATATCAACTGTATACGTGTTTCTGTTCCTAAATCTGTACCTCCAGTAGAATAGTAATGTTTTATTGTGTACTATAAATAGCGCTTAAACTGCTAAGTATAGGGCATTATACATAACAATTTATTAACACAAATTATTAGCTTTTATAAATAGGTATCTTCACAGCCGTGGATTGTGTCTTTGAATCTTGTGATATGTGGCTTGAAATGAGGCACAGATGCTTGTTAAGCCGATTCAAAAGCACATATTTGCTTAAGGGTGGATGAGCGTATTTATTGGCTTATTTATTGATCTATAGCTTTGGAAGATAGAGAGATGACTATAGAATAGGCAAGATAAGTGGTAATAAATAGGAATGAATGGAGAATGCTTGTGAATAGATGAGTGATAACGCGGTCGTTGGGAGAGGGGTTCGGGCGCCAGTTGGACTAGATAATAGTCCGTCAGCGCCTGGCCCGGGGAGCCAGTGTATATGAAAGGTCATGCCTGGATGTGAGATGGGCTGGTATTATGGGGGTAAATCTTCACTGTGTGTCTGCCTGCTGGGACCGGAAACTAACTGGTCAACTGGCTTCATATTCTTTCTAGCATAGTGATTAACAGTTATAATCTTTGTTTTTCCAGGTACTGCATCACAGTTGATAATTCAACCACAATGAATCCTGGTTCACCGGGAATCCCTCCATCCTCGAACAGTTCTGAGAATACATGGCCTATTCCCCATCTCCAGGCACCTATGCCTGCACCTCAAATATCTCATCCACGAGATGCACCTTTACCTCTTGCTTCTGATAATGAACTAGACAGTTTTCTCGCAGCAATGGATAACCCTGATAACCCTGAAAACCCTGAAGTAGTAAACCTGTACGGGCCAGAGCAGTTATCTATTACTGTTGGCCCGCAGCAAGAACAAGATGAACAAAATGCCTTCCTATCTACTGTGGAAGCAAGATATCAAGATTTTATAAGGGCTGAATCTATCCAACGCCAGATGGATTTACCAGTCCCAAGTAACTGTGAGGTAAGAGCAATACAAAAAAGATCCATTGTTATTAGTTTACCACAAAGGGACTCTGGAGGATGACAGTGTATAGAGTTTGTTTTTGAAGTGCCAATATTATTAGGTGCTAGATTAGGGGTGTTTGACTAAAGTATATAGTATATTTATACAAACAGGAAACAAGGCAGGCAACTCCTTCGTCGTATCTCCTTCGTCAGTTCAGGCAACTCCTCTGTCCAATACAGGCAACTCCTTCAGGTACCAGCAGCTCCATCGCCAGTACAGGGGACTCCTTTTCCTTAGGTATAGATGTCGGGCATCAGTTTTGGCTCCAAGCAGCCAGGGTCTCATCTGGAATGAACTACATCATTACCACTGGGCAAACTGGCACTTCCGAGAGAATGGAAGGTCTAAATTAATACGAGGCAGCAGTTCCTTGCACTGAACCCAGCTAGTGAGGTATTGGACATTGATGTGAAAGTCTGTCCTAATAGGTAGGACACCCAATATTTTACTATTAAGCATAAACCTATAGCATCAACAGTACACAGACTCATAGGATGTGGCAAGATTCCTCGTGGACCGATGTCTTCAATGACGTCAAATCCCTTTGAATGCTTATAAAGTCGAATTTGTTAACCTGGAAGGCCGGCAATCTTTAGCCACTCGGTAACTAGATCCTGAACCTTGGGATGATTGGACATGTGACACTTTTCAGTTTGGGAAGAAATCTGCGACTTTATAATCAACGTCGATTCCTCAACAGGAAAACCATTTTGTACCAGCACCACTTGACCATGCTGTTGGCACTTCAGACGAATTCTTGCAATGCAGCCCCTAAATTAGCTTTTGAAAATATCTCATCACCGTTCATTTGTCTTCCGAATCAGGGCAGAATAGACAGAGACCATTGACATTGTGTTAGAGCTACACGCCTCCCCTCTGTACTTTTACTGGCCATACAAACTTCCCTCCTGGTGCTTAAAGTCATTGAAACCATTAAACCAATTGCACCAGGGTTATTCAGGGATGCAGCTGAATACCTATGGTACTGTATGTCACTTAAACCTGCAGAGAGCTCTGAACAGTGTCTGAGACGTCCGATGCTCATTATATGAAGCAGTCCAATCACGGCAAGACGTCAGGGCCACATTCTCCTAAACATCTACCTCAAGACATTAAGGCTAGAATCATGCAGTGTGACATTGCTTCTCCTCACTTGATACCAGACTCTGTATAGAGTCACTTCTTCTTTTCCGCCACCAAACCCAAGCATCAACAGGCTAGTCGAAGTGCTGCATATGCTTCCACATCTAAGCAATCACAGAAAACTGATATACGAGGCAAACAACAGCAATACCAGCAGGAGTCGCATTAGTATGCCTCCACCTCTACTCAGCCTTCTCGTTCCAAACGTCACTCCCCAGACAGATGTAAATTCACAGATACAAGGTGCCAATGGCAAGACAGACTGGATAACCACTCATATCTCGTCAGCCCCAGCAGTCTCGATGTAAAGGACAGCACCAACAACAATATTATAAAATAAAATTGTGTCGACACTACAGGCTCAACAGGATACAGGGTTTTTCCTTCCTCATTATCGGGCATGGCCACTCACACAAGTCATGGTCACGCCAGGTAATCAAGAATGGACTTACCTGGATCTGGTTGTGCCATCCACCACAGCTACATCCCAACAAGGGCTACATCCCAACAAGGTATCACCCACATATGTAGGTGCAAGCCTGGGATTGTCTTAGTGAGCAGTCCCCTATCCAGGCGGGCTATTCATACATTTTTATTTCTTTTTACTCTTCATTCTTTTTAGTAGGCCTTGGATATCGATAGCATACCATCAGTGTATTAGTGCATAGCTATAGATGAACTTTTTGTCACTATACAGTCATTAAGTACTTCCAGATATGGCCTGGAAGGCTTAATAAAATTTGTACAATGAGCATTACAAGGTTACTACCAAATGAAAGTTTTACCTTTTTTGCATATGGAAGATTGTTAAACTCATAATTAACCGTATCAATCACACCCATAATTTATTTATTTCTTCTACCATCCTTCAAAAGCAATCTCTTAGGAAAGATCTCTTGTATCCAAATGGTATTAGTAAAGTGATAATAATATAAAACAACACAGTTAGCAAGATTGTCAGCGAACTATTGATTTTGAAATAATTCAATGTTAGGACACTTGGCAATCAATTTATCAACTGAAAATTCAAATGGTTTATAGGTTTTGGACGAGTAATCCATCCTTACTGAAAGACTTTACAGTACACGCAAGTCAATAATAACCAGTTTTGTTATCCCATCCCTCTGCACGCGCACCCCCGCCCCCTCCTGCGAATTTCAGGCTACAGTATAAGGAAGTTGGAGTTGTAGACATCGATATTTAGCAGTATTACTAGCTAAAATATGGTTGTAGTTCATATATAAATACATAAAACCCAATTCAACTTACTCTTTAGCCATCAAAAACCTACATTATTATTGCATTTCTATTTACTATCGATGTCTACAGCTCCAATTTCCTTATAGCCTGAAACTCGCAAGTGGTCAATTGCTCATACTGTTCTAAGTGCATACGATGAACCTACTAGATTCCTGTAGTGAAGTCAAGTGTTTATAGGCTTATAGCCCACAACTTCTTTCATTTATCAGGGAGCTAATGAAAGTGCAAATAACAAGATGGGACTGAATTTGAGGGAGGCAGCTACAGACCATTCACCTCTTGACATTGCTCATTACTCTTGACATTTATCAGTTCTCTTATTTTTCAGGGAACTAATGGTAACGAAAATAGTGATGTGGGATTCAATTTGAGGGAGGCAGCTGCAGAACATCCACTTCGCGACAACCTCCAGTACCCAGACCCAACCATATCGGAAGTTGATAATCCCTCCGACGAAGAATTTGTGAGTAACATCGCTGAAGCGATTAAGAACATGGACAAGGCAACAAAGAACAAAGCCAAAACAAAAATAGATGATATAATTTGCAAGGCTCATTCTGGGGAGCTTTAGTCGCTTGTTTTTTACGCGACTCTCTCATTTCTTGCGGAATTTTTGTTATCGTGCCACCAATTCATGTACTGTACCTTGATAATGATTTCATATATACTGTACAATCTTTATGATCCATACATAATTTCTAATATATGTCATTACCACCGAACATTTGAGTACCGGTACTTTTCATTATACTTTGTGGTTTAAATTTATAAGAGTGGTAGCAAAAATGGTGGCCATCATGAATCAGTGGATGTCATCCTCTATATCAATACTAAGACCAACTGGGGGTGGCAGTCCCCATTTTGGATTAGGTTAATAACAAAATATGTTTTTTTGGGGCATGTTTTAACATTATTGAATAATGGGTAAATACATATTTCCAGTGGTAATGATATATATAGGAATGATTTATGGGGTCATACAGATTGTATATTATGACCTAATTATCTGGTACCTGAATTAATGACACATGATAACCTTGACCCTTCTTTCTTCTTCCCCTTTATCTTCTTAGCAGTGCATATTTTCTCTTTCTGCCTGTTTGTGCATTTATCTCGTAAGAGTATCTGTACTTACTCCTGGCCTGTGCTAGAAATTCGTAATGGCTCACCTATCAATAAATGAGGGTTTTCTCCAACACTGGATAAACCCTCGATAGTGTGGCATTTTGGTCACTTGAAAAAGTGCACCTAAAGGAATCTGTTGGACAGCAGATTGCTTGTAGATAGACAGTATATTCACTTGCAAAGATTGTGAATGTTGTGAAACCTGAGGACCCTTTGGTTTCTATTGTACTGTACTTATACTGCATATAGCACTAATAAAGACAAACAAGGCTATTATTTATTGTAACTTTTAAACACTGCCACAATTATGGGCTAAAAAAAATAACCCTGTTAAGACTGCCACAATTATGGGTTAAGCAAAATAAATAGCACCCTGTTCTTAACATTTCCACAATTATGGGTTAAAAAAATAAATAACCCTGTTAAGACTGGCACAATTATGGGTTAAAAAAAATTACACCCTGTTCTTAACATTGCCACAATTATGGGTTGAAAAAATATATAACCCTGTTAAGACTGCCACAATTATGGGTTAAACAAATAAATAACACCCTGTTAAGACTGCCACAATTATGGGTTAAAAAATAAATAACACTGTTCTTAACATTAATCATCAATTACACACCCCAATGTACTTGAATAAACTAATGAAAGCATATGGTCCTCCCGGGATTCGAACTCGGGACACCACACACAGAACATAAGCACCTAAGCCATTACACCACCAACACAGTTAATTAAGTGTGAAAGCATGAAAAGTGTATTCTACTGTGTATATAGAGTAGGTTGGGTATGGATTCTTTAAATTACATTAGGATGTGATACAGAGTACAGTAGTCAAGAACAGCCGTCAGAATTATAGTCCGTCATGTGCAGTGCCTGTGAGCAATAGTTGGTTAGAGATACTGTGGTATTACCAAATACTTTGTTGTCAATTATTATGTTCCTTCCAACAACCAACTATACTCCTAATAACAGTAATAAACACCCAGTCAGATACAATGTTGTCAGTTACATTATTTTAGTACACTGTCAGAAATAATAATGTAAAGTAGCCTACAGTACCGTGTTGTTAGTAACAGTAGACAAACAACTAGATAAAATGATGTCAAGTAATGTCAGTAACAGTAGTTCAGCACACTGTGACACTGTCAGATACAATGTTGTCAAGTAATATCAGTAACAGTAGTTCAGTACACTGTGACACTGTCAGATACAATGTTGTCAAGTAATATCAGTAACAGTAGTTCAGCACACTGTGGCACTGCCAGATACAATGCTGTCAAGTAATGTCAGTAACAGTAGTTCAGCACACTGTGACACTGTCAGATACAATGTTGTCAAGTAATGTCAGTAACAGTAGTTCAGCACACTGTGACACTGTCAGATACAATGTTGTCAAGTAATGTCAGTAACAGTAGTTCAGCACACTGTGACACTGTCAGATACAATGTTGTCAAGTAATATCAGTAACAGTAGTTCAGCACACTGTGGCACTGCCAGATACAATGCTGTCAAGTAATGTCAGTAACAGTAGTTCAGCACACTGTGACACTGTCAGATACAATGTTGTCAAGTAATGTCAGTAACAGTAGTTCAGCACACTGTGACACTGCCAGATACAATGCTGTCAAGTAATATCAGTAACAGTAGTTCAGCACACTGTGACACTGTCAGATACAATGTTGTCAAGTAATGTCAGTAACAGCAGTTCAGCACACTGTGACACTCGGATACAATGATGTCAAGTAGCTTTCAGTACTTTGTTGTCAGTAACAGTAGCCAATTAACAAACTATCAGATACAATGCTGCTAATTACAGTAATAAAATTACAATACTTTGTTAATTATTATATCATTGTACTGTATTATTAAGTACAGCAACTGTACACAAGTGTTTTGTTACATTGGTATGGTTATAACCACAGTTGCAAATCCATATGTGAGCTAAACTAAGCCCACCATGTTGAATGCAGCCTGCAATGTACAATTTAAAGAACACCCATCCTATCTCTTTATTGCATGGTTAACGCTTCCAGTATTTGGGCGTTTTCATAAATGACAGGACGTATTCGTAAGGCAATAATAATACTTTTAGTCTATGACGTTCGGGGTGAGTATTTATAATTACGAAGATATTACACATAGATAGTTATCGATAGATACAAAAGAAAAATGCAGTCTAAGGTGTAAAAAATAATATTTCAAAGCTAGCGCAGGGCAGAAAGTCTTTGTTTATTTGTGCATAACAGGGTTAGAAAGTGTTGTGGAATTGCTCTAGGGATGATCAAAATAATATAATATTCCATTTTAGGGTTGAGTACTCAAATCCCTAGGACGATTCCGAAACACCTTTCTAACCTCGTTGTCCACATGTAAACAAAGCCTTTTTGCCCTGTGTTAGCTTTGAAACATTAGTTTTTACCGCTTAGACTGCATTTTGTTTGTATCTATCGATATGTTTTGAAGTGTAATATCTCCGTGATTATAAATACTCACCCCGAACATCATAGAATAAAATAGTCTTATTATTGCCTGACGAATACGTCCTGTCACTTATGAAAACGTCAACTGAAACCCCCTGAATATATATATATATATATATATAAAATGCTTTCAGTATGGTGATGCCATTTTGGTTTCATTCAGGCTATCTGGCTAATTTTATGATGTTTAAGAAGGACCTGTGAATATGGAAAAGGGTATAGAGGCCATTATCTATTGTTGGCCAGATTAAGTGAAAATGAAGCTATCGTACTAAAGGGGTAAATAGCCTTGGTATAATGTCTGTGCTATGGAGTATTGATAACATAATATTAATGTATACAACATGCTTATGATGGTATTCCCTGAGTATTGTGTGACATTCTACGATGATAGCTCTCTCCACAGGCTATTTATATGTTTGTAGGAATTTTTTACAATAGTAGTGCCCTAACTCTTGTGGTAGTGTAGTTAGCAGCACATATTGTGCAACTTACTCATACTGTGGTAGCTCACGTATTGTGCAACATGCTTACAGCGGTACCTCCCCATATTGTACAACACGTACAATTAGTGGGTCTGTATTTTCAAAAGAAAATTAAAGAACAATTTGCTTCAGCTTACTGGGCCGGGGCTCATTGAAATATAAGAAGTATTGTTAAAGCAGATTAAGCAGTATTATATAAATGTATACATTAACAACGTGCTGATGATGGTATTCCCTGAGTATTGTGTGACATTCTACGATGGTAGCTCTCCACAGATTTGTATGTTTGTAGGAAATGTTTACAATAGTAGTGCCCTAACTCTTGTGGTAGTGTAGTTAGCGGCACATATTGTGCAACTTACTCATACTGTGGTAGCTCCCGTATTGTGCAACATACTTACAGTGGTACCTCCTTGTATTAATAATAAATAATAATAATACAAGACATGATTAGTGGCTCTCTGTATTGTGTGCCCGTGCCTTATGAAATGACAGTGGCGTTGGACTTAATAGTGCACCATCAATACGTTACTCCATCAAAGTTAATTTGGCAGAAAATTCTCACCTCTTAGGTATACTTCTCAGGCTGAGTGCAAGAGGAGTCAATGTCGAGATATACCCGGTACTAATAAATACTTGACCTGAAAATAACCATGTTTAAATATATATTGGTAAAAGGGCCAATTTCCTCCTCCATTAGTATCATTCATACTAGTATTGGAGATTGACCACTTTTCTTCACTAAAATGTATGTATCTTTAGTCATGGCATGTGTCTTTATTGGCATTACTGGACATCGACCCTTCCTGCACTTAGCAGAAAACTTAAAATGAAAAAATTGGTTGGCAGTGGTATCTGTAGTTACCTTTTAAGATGAATAATGTAGAACTTTTATGATATCCAAATTATGAAAATAAATCAGATATAATTTTGAATATTTGTAAATAAATATAGGGAATTACCTGTCATATTACTTTGAATAGAGTGTAGGGTAGCAGCTAATGTTGTTGCTGTCATATTGTGTGCCCATGATTTATGAAATGATTACAGGTGGCACTGTGCTTGTATTGTGTGCCATAAACAATACAAGATAGCACTCCATGTTTTGCAGCAAATTTACGATGGCGGCTCCTCGTAATAATGCTTGAATCGAACTCGCGCAGAAAAATAGTTGCATTGCTTCAGACACTCTTCTAATTACTTCACCTCTTCATATACTTATCATGTAAGTAAATATAGCATAATCATCCATTCAGAAAGTATAGTCAAGACTCTTCAGATTTTTTTTTTTTACCTATTCTTGACTTAATATAAAAGTTTTGCCTCATCTGAAACAAAGCATCAAAAGACCAATTAATGCTGAAGGAATCACTTGAGAATATTGTTTGACTTTAACCATTCTAATTTTATACATCAAGAAAAAGAGATTATATATATTCCTTAAGTAAGACCTGCCTCTACACTATTCAAGCGGCACTTGTTTTCAAGTTTCCACAAGTAATTGCAATTACAATAGTATTTATATGTCCACTTAATATATAGTATACCCAACACCGTTTATTTCATATAAACTGTATACTGTATATATATTATTTGTTTTAATATTATTTGTTTTCTTAATTTTTATTACTATTGTAAAGGCTAATTTACACAAGTGTTTTTTTTTCTACAACTCATCTGGCAGCTTCTGAAATACAGTATATAATTGAGAGAACATTGTCTTCTGTGGGGGCGCTCGGTTATGGCCTTGGCCTTGCTCTTGTCTCCTATATTCATCTACAGTACAGTACTTTCAATCTAGTTGCTACCAGTAATACCAGATAAAAATTAATAATAGTCACAAGATGTTGCCAAAGTAAAATTGCAGCGCAAATGTTGCTGGAAAAGCCCTTGTGTAAATTAATTCACTTTTAAGGGGAGATGGGCCAGTTTTCTAGACCTTTTCCCTCATGTTTAGTCCCACTAGTTTTGAGATTTTAAGACGTTCGGCCTATTAGTTTGGCGATTTTAGTATCTTTAGCTCCATTTCGTTGTCAATTTTAAGACCTATCGTGCCATTTAGGTGTTGATTTTTTCATGGCGAGCGATAGCGAGCCTGTAATTATAAGAGGAACCGGCCTTTCGCCGGGACATTTTTCTACCGAAAAATGTACAAATTTATCTTGAGTGGGTCTAGGGAGTGATATTTCTAAGTTTGATGGAGGTCTAGCGAGAAAACAAAAACAAAATTAATAAGTGGATTAATAGACCAAAAAACCAGCCCACCTCCCCTTAAGTCATTCAGTATAACCAACACCAGCTATCTGTTAATAGGGAAAGGTGATAGGTTGATTATTTTATTATTAGTATTAAGGTTTGTATTCTATGGTATTTGTATTTGTATGACACTGTTTAGTATTAACACCTGCGCCCCGGGCATGAAATTTTTCGTGTTTCATAGTTTTTAACCTATTTTATCTTGAAAGGAAAGGGGTTTGGTAAATTGTAGCATTTTCATATTACTGTGGCCATTAGTTGAATATGTGGTTTTGTGTTACTTTGTGAGTATTCTATGATTAACAAGTACAGTCGTGCTAATAAGTGATATCTTAGCACCAATTATATTTTGATTAATAATTGGTATCAGCAATATCTAAGCTTCATTTCTTCATATCGAGTGAAATATACAAACATGTTCCGACACTTTCCCACCCTATTCAACATCTGACAGACATTAACACAGCACAAAGCAAGCCAAACGTAATGACAGCTGGGACATGACTTATTAGCGCAACCGTACATTACTGTATAGTGGATGCCCGGTAAGGGTGAATGTCAGGAGAGTGTGTCGGAATACCTGCCTCGGGTTTGAACAGACTTGCACTAGAGCTGTTTGAGTGTCTCCCTCCCTCTCCAGATACCACTCCAAAAAAAAAAAAAAAAAAAAAAAATAGAACACTATCCGAGGTGCAAGAGTTAAGATATATATTTTATAGTAATAAGACTTATATTTTATAGTTTTGGGGTGCAAGAGGTAAGCTGTATTCTATAGTAATAAGACATATTTTATAGTTTTAAGACTTGGATTCTGTAGTATTAAGATTTGGATTCTATTGTATTCAAATTGGTATGCTTATCTATAACCAGTGTGCTTTTGTTGAAATATAGCCATAACTATACCTTTTTAAGCATTTTCTTACAATTTCATTGTGTATTTAAGCAAATATGAAATGCTTAGATGATAAACTGAGGTAATATTGAGCTTATTTCTTTGTTAACTATATGCCATCCATTAGTTTTGCTTATTTAAATATAGGCATATGCCATCCATTAGTTTTGCTTCTTTAAATATAGGCCTATGCCATGACCTTGGGCTATTGTTTTAGACAAGACTTTTACTGTATATTTTAGTTTGTAATTGAAGAGTTCTATGATTAACATTACATCAGCTGTTTCTTAGATTACACTGTTGTTTGAAGTTGAAGATAGTTTTAATTAAATTTTATTATATTAATAAATATTGTTTTAATTCTTTGTAATTCAAGATTGGCATTAGTTTTGTTTGATTTATATTACTTATGTTGGATGAAGTAGTCAAATTTTTAGATGGTTTTGAAAATAGCAATTATTTGTGTTTGATAAATATTATTTTGCATGTTAGGTTAAGATTTAGCTGGTGCAGTACTGTATATCTGTATCATATTATTCCCCTCGGCATGATGATGTCTTTTTACTCTGGAATCTGGCGACCATTAGACGATGTTATGCAGTTTAAGAAGAACCTATGCTATTCGAAGGGTTTATTGAGATTGTTTTTACCCATTTGAGTCCTGAAGGTAGATTATAAACGAAAGAAAATTGTCTAATGGTAACCAGAATAGGATGGAAATTACGCCACCGTGTTGAAGGGGTTAAATTAATACCTGTACTGTACCTATTATGTTGGATCAATTAACATTAAATTAGATTACTTTTGGGCTAGAGCTAGGTTACTATACAGACTCATAGTACAGTTGACAGAGGTTTTGATACAAATACATTGTTGCATAAATTTATTCTTTTTAAGGTCTGACTGTATTCTTAAATTTTACATTAATAATTTTAATCAAGCATTATTAACTTGAAGTTTCTCATAATAACCTCTGCTTACTGTTTGTCTGTATATATTGATTGCTTATCTACTGCTATTGATTATTATTCATTTATATGATTAGTATTGTTCATAACCAGAATAAGTTGTATAAATGTGTCCTCAAATTCTGAAAGAGTAACTGAGTTAAACATTGATCTTTTCAACCAAATGAAAGAAACATTTGATTGAATTGTTAGCTCCTTCAATTATCTTCAGGTAACCCAAAATAGAATGACGTCATCATATTGAGAGAGTTAACTTTAGGCAGATAAAAGAAATTGCTCCCACCAAGAGTAGGTAGCACTTCATTCAACCGCCAAATTCCAATGGCTCAAAAATCATTTATTTCAGATGTCGAATTATAGCTGGAAATATACAATATATCTAACAAAATGGTTATTATAAAATAGTAAAAGAAGTTCTAAATTTTGATTTACAATTTATTGGTAGTAGTAGTCGTTCCCTAGGCTGCCTGGCCAAACAGCCCCGTTATACATTGGTTCTTGGTGCTGCTTTGAATCCCATTGTGAAGTTGTGAAGTGCACAATAAGAAGGAATCTTAGTCTAATTTGGGACTCTTGGAATGGGAAAATATTTGGCTGATTGAGGGAAAAACAAATGTCATTGACTAGATTAGACCAGCCCATGGATGGGCTGGTCTATCAGAATGAGAACTGAGCGCTCTCTGCCATACCCATAGCTTAATATGACTGTTCCTTTTACTTATATATTTTCTAATTCTCAAGTGACGGTGTCTCTTCCGTGGATTGACCTCCCAATCTACCAAGATTGGAAGCCAAAGTGTCACATTTTTCCTTTGCCCCTCAACTTTCTCTTCATAATTGCTGAGGGGCACAGGGCCCTGGATGGGGCTTTGGTTTCCCGGGCGTTTCCGCACCCTCCTCAGCTCCCCGCCATGGAGTGGCTTCGGTCACCCAGGCTTTATTGTGGTAGGCAGGAAGGGTTCTGAGGGGGCGCTCGGTTATGGCCTTGGTCTTGCTCGGGGCCTTGGGGCTGTTCGGCCAGGCAGCCTGGGGAACAGCAACAACAACAACAACTAGATTAGACCACTGTATACATTGTGTATATATTGCTTGAAGTTGATTAATGGAGTTTGTATTTTGTTTTAAATTTATATGATATAAATTAATACTGAACTATGCTTTATCCTCTATTTTAAATTATAATAAATAACCTTTATAATCTGAGAATTGAAACAAGTGGCACCTTCTTAGAGTGTAAATCATGGGTGGGGTTAGGCTAAGCAGGGGGGGGGGGGTGTAGGGAGGGTGTTCTTTGAGTGTGTGTATGGGTTCTGTTACTTGAGGAATAGTATTAGTGCAGGGGGGGTTCTGCCATCAACTCCTTTACTAAGAGTTGAAATTATGTGGTTTAGAAAGTTTAGGAAAGCTGTTCCTGCCATAGGAGGTAGGAGACCTTTCTCATGAATAGTAAGCTTTACACTACTTTTGGGAAGCAATGCAATATGGGCTGTTAACCCAGCAAGTGCTGGAAGCCTCTTAAGAGTTTCCCCGGGCGACTGCGGGAAGACTCTTAAGATCCTGGGCCTAAAAAAATCCATTTAAAACACCCCCAAAAATTTTTTTTTTTTTTTTTTTTTTTTTTTTTTTTTGCCCCTGGGCCATGCCAAATATCACTCCAACACATCTTCAACCCCCCCCCCCCCCCCTCCTTCAATTATCACCTATTTTCCCTGTTATTCCCTGATTCTGTGGTCTATTTTCGTGCTAACATTAGCGAGTTGCAAGCAGGGCATTGTCATCACTGTTACCAAGCGAGTGCAAAAGAGAAAGAGAGAGTATCGATTGACAGTCTCTCTCCAGAGGTGGGGAAGTGTGGAGGGGAGGGAGGTTGCCTCAGCCATAAATTATGTAACTCCCGGCCTGTATCGCCGATTTTGACCATCCAAACGCTGTTTCCACTTGTTTTTATTGCTGTAACAGGTTAATACCTTTATAATCAACGTAAAATAGGCGCATATGGATAAGTATTAATGTTATTTATGGTAAAATAACGATGTTAGTGATGGGAACAGCTCAAATACGTGCGCACAGGGGTGTGGTGTCTCATACCCCCCATGCACACGTCTTAGGTTAAGAAAGAAGACTTGCACTATGCATAGGCTTGAACACACTAAGATGTGAATGGTGAGATGCATGTGCTGTGCTCGATTAAGGGACAAAATTGCGACCAGTGGTGAGAGGGCACCTATGTGTTTAAATGTATCTATGTTCATGTTTATAAGATAAAATACAAATATGTAGATAATTTGATCATGTGACGAGGATGAATAAGGACACCTGCATGCAGAGCAACATGATCGTGAACATTGAGGATTGGGGTAATTAGGGATAGACCGAAGAAAACTTTGGATAAAGTCCTGGGTAATGACCTCAGAAAATGGGGACCAATTAGAGTTGCTACATTTGACCATGGCACATTATGAAATGTCACTAAAAGGTAATTAGGCAAATACAAGTAACCATATGCCCAAAGCCATTATAATATATTATACATTGGCCTATTTCATAGGCCATCAACATCAACTAGCCTAGCTGTCACACTTCTTTAATTTTCCATTAATTTTATTGTAATATCTGTCTCTATACAGTACTCCTCTTTCTGAAGCAACCATACTTTCCTTTTTTGCAAAAATACTTTCTTTATCACCGGACTGTTGCCTAGGAGCATGTCACACACCAAGAGCTTGTGTTGGGGATGCATTCTTCACATGGTATGATCTTAGTGTACCTGACCCATTTCCTGTAAGCTTTGCTGATTACGAAGTAGTCTATCTGGCATCTGGAGCCACTTGACTCATAATTTATCAGATGGCCCTTCCCCTTTCTGAACATGGTGTTGCACACCACCATCCTTGTGGCAACACAGTGTTCCAGTATGTACTCAACCTCCAGGTTCTTACAGCTTTACTCCTGTTTACCGTGCACACCCTCATATTTGTCAGCATATGCACCAACATGCCCGTTCAAGTCCTCTCCCACAATTACTATACCCTGTTGGCCAAAACTCTTTAGCATTAATCTCATAACTCAGAAAAGACTAGAGTAATCGAGATAATATTTCTACCATTTGGGAAGGGTCAGCAAGGGAATAGGTGTGGAAATGTACAACTCATTTGCTCCAGTACTTTTTTAATTACAGAGGTTAGGGTTTGCGATTCCTGGCCTACCTACTTGGAACGGGGTATAACTCCCCACCTTTGCAAATATTAGTGGAAAAGTTAAAGCTGATATTAGGAAAGATTACAAAATCAAAATCGCTAGGGAATCTAAAGTAAACCCGAAGGGAATCTTCCAGTTAAATAAAACAAAATTATGAGACAAAATAGGCCCTCTTAAAATTGAGATGGGAATTCTCATAGATAACAAGGTCGATATTTGTAAAACCTTAACACAGTTTATCTCGGTTCTCACAGACGAAGACTTAGCACAGAATTGATACTGATGATGATTGAAGATTGCAGCCACTTGGGTTGCGCGGGCCTTTTGCCATAGGTGGGCCCGCCAGTGCTGTGGGGTCTTGGTATCCATAGATGTTCTCCAAGGTTTCTTTAGTGCAGACGAGATCAGTCATGATCCCGTCCTTCTTCTCTGCTTGTTCTGCTGTGGTATGGTATACCCAGCTGCCTCTTTAACCCTTTTGGTGCAGGAAGCATCGACAGCCATACTTTCTCCAACACTTGCACCGAGTCAAGTCATACTCAAACATGCTCGATGCAAGGTTTTCATACCCCCTGCTGATGGTCAGGTTCTTCTGCCTCAGCTGAAAGCCCCCATAGAGGACTTTCTCGGTGAAATAGTCAGTGTAGGGTGTGAGGAGCCCCTTGTCGTCTCTCCTTGACACGTACTCATCCGTTGTCTGTGCTGCTGCTTCGTCCGGTGGAGCTGCCTTCTTTTTGTTCTGCAGTTGGTGGTTCTGGTCTGATTTCTTGCTCCATCTCCTCTACCTCCCCGTGGCGTAACTGATAGCGCGTCTGGCTCACAACCAGAAGGTCCCGGGTTCGAGACCCGGGTGGGGAAGAGACATTTGGGCAAGTCTCCTAACGGTGTAGCCTCTGTTCACCTAGCAGTATAAATAGGAACCTGGTATAAGTGGACGAAGTTGTGACGTCCCATTTGGGGTTGGTGATCGGTTACAAGGCGAGATGGGTATCGTACTGGTCAACCTAAGCTACTGGTCAACCTAAGCCTTCGGGTGAGACTGGTACCGTAGTGAGAATGGTACCGTACAGATTAACCCTAAGCCTTCGTTTCCAGATGTCGCCAATTGGCTAAAATACAGACTACACACACATCCACAGCCATTCCAATGATACATAAACACTTAACATGCATTTCACGCAATACATTACCAGTTAAGGAGGCGCGATAATAATGAGCTTAGCTCGCGTTGCATGGATTCCCCTTGACGAACAAGCAAGTGAATTACCTCCCCGTCAGGAGAGCTGGGGCCTTCTTCAGTAGATGGTGGTGTCACGTCAGGCTGCCTCTGCACATTGCTCCTAGCTGTTTAGAGGTTGAACAAGTTAAGGCGCTTGGATGGAGTTGTTCTGGGCCTCAGAGCTTGTGTTGGGATGAGCTCCAAGGGCCAGGTTGGTTTGGGTGCTTTAGACCTGGGGAAGGCGATGGTAATAATATTATTATAGCCTCCAGGAGGTCTTTCAGACAATCTCTGAAGAGATTGTGATGCCCACCAGCGAGAGCCATGGCCGTTGTGACAACGATCTGAATAATATTTGATGGCTGGCCATAGCCTGCTGATGGGTAGTCAATAATTTCCTTTTTGGCCTCCTTCTTTCCCCAGGCATGTCTGGAGCCTTTCAGGATTGCTCTCTCAGGCCCAGTGACACCGCTGGCTTTGTCACCCTTGCTGGTTTTCCTCACAGTGAAAAACTACCCTCTTGTCTGCAAGAGTGGCTTTGGCATGGACGAAAATATCCCCCGTCATATCTGGTGATAAAGCCATAGCCTCTTAACCCGGGAACTGCCGGAAGACTCTTAAGAGTTCCCCCGGCGGACTGCGGGAAGACTCTTAAGAGTAAGGGGAAAAAAAAATTGATTTAAAACACCCAAAAATTTGTTTTGTTTTGTTTTTATTTTTGTATTGCCCCTGGGCCATGCCAAATATCACTCCTCCACCTCCCCTCCTTCCCCACTTTCCTCCCCTCCTTCAGTTATCACCTATTTTCCCTGTTATTCCCTTATTCTGTGGTATATTTTCGTGCCAACATTAGCGAGTTGCAAGCAGGGCATTGTCATCACTGTTAGCAAGCGCGTGCAAGAGAGAGAGAGAGAGTATCGATCGACAGTCTCTCTCCAGACGTGGGGAAAAGTGGTGGGAAAGGAGGTTGCCTCAGCCATACATTATGTAACTCCCGGCCTGTATCGCCGATTTTGACCATCCAAACACTGTTTCCACTTGTTTTATTGTTGTAACAGGTTAATACCTTTATAATCAACATATAATAGGCGCATATGGATAAGTATTAATGCTATTTATGGTAAAATAACGATGTTAGTGATGGGAACAGCTCAAATACGTCAGCACAGGAGTGTGGTGTCTCGTACCCCCCATGCGCACTTCAGAGGTTAACATTGAACCATTTGACATGGCCTGTGAAGATGTTGGGACGTGTTGTAGTCATGGTGAGGTTGGTGGTGGGAGAGTAATAGATCCTCTCTGAATGGGAGGTCAGAGAGCACTGTCCGCAGATACCTCGTACTCATACTGTAAAACTGGATGTCCATTGTCCGTTCTTTATATAAGAGAAGCATAAATATGTAAACATAAGTAGAATATAATAGTGTACTTGATCATAAAAGTCACCTGGGCCTGAGTCCATTATTCCTAGAGTATTATAATAATGTAGAGAAGAAATTAGTTACTAGCATATCTAGTTAATATGTAGCCTACAGTATATGTGTATTTAAATATACCCAAGTGTCAATTTGAAATGGAGATAATAAAATCTTAAGCTCGTTGTATTGGAACCTGTCACTCGACTTTGGAATACAAGCGACCATTCTGGATCCTCTCTAACTCTCCAACGACTAATCGCGCGAATATTTCAACAATTTGGGGAGGGTCGGCCAGGGAATAGATGTGGAAATGTACAGCCCATTTTCTCTAGCCCTTTTTTAGTTACATAGGTTAGGAGTCACGATTTCTGGCCTACCTATTTGGAACAGGGTACGTATAACTGGTCCTTTTCATAAGAGGATTCCTTTTTTATACATACCGGTATTGGCGGTATGTATGTATGTATGTACCGTACTCAGGCACATAACCCATCGCTGGGGGTGGCCGACTTGAGACAGAGCCCAAATGGAAACAACATTCGAGGGTTCTAATTCTCAGGGTCCGGGACCACTTTCGTGTTCCCTCGCCCCTTTCTCTTTCTCGATGAGTATGATAAATTTAATCTCCATTTTTCAATGTATGCATATTTATCTATTTGATCGGGGTCCACCGTTTTTGTTTTTTCCTCTTTTTATGACGATCAAGCTTTAGATTGGACCCCCTAGACTCCCTTTCAAGATATATTTGTACATTTTTCGGTAGAAAACTTCCGGCCAAAGGCCGGTTCCAATCGACACCTAATTGGCACGAAAGGTCTTAAAATTGACAGAAATGGGGCAAAATTTCTTAAAATCGCCAAACTAATCGGTGAATGTCTTAAAATTTCATAAGCAATGGGACTAAATATGAGAGAGAAAGGGATAGCCTACCCCAAAAAAATATACTCTTAAGTGAAAATCTCCCTGGTTGTATAACAAATTATTCATGCAAGTCAGTGTTTTCTCTCATACATATTAAGCTACATCTGAGGTGAAGCTGCATTGATTTCGAGAGGTGATGAGTGATTGGTGCTTCTGAACGCTTGTGTGCTTGCTTTTTTGTGGGCAACTGTTAGACGTGTTCGCCTGTCACCTCTTTTTCCTTTCCCGTGTCTCTTGCTAATCCACCCTACCTCTTGTTGGAGTAAGGGGGGGTGGGGGGAGTCTATTTGATTGTGTGTTTATATGTTACCTTATAAATATAATTATATGTGTGAATAACTGAGTATTTTTTAATAGGATATTAGTCAAATATATTTATAATAGTTTACGGTGACCCGTTTTCTGTGAATCTGTAAACTACCCGATCAATTATTATTATGTTATTTTATTGCATTAATTAGTATGTTTCTACGGTTCAACATAATGATAAAGTATTTATTTGCTCTCTTTCATACAAAATACCAGTAATTAGATAATTTAGGCTTATGAACGTTGACAAAGCGAGGCGGCGGCGAGACCTCCAATGTTATTGTCACCGGCGAAGACAAATCCTCGCTTTATTCCTCGGAGGAAATTGGAGTAAATCACCATATATACTAATTAGAACGGGTAAGTATGGTGTTCCTAGGTTTCTGTGTATATTCCACCTTCTTTACAGAGCGTAGGAAGCACCCCAGTTTCAACATATTGCCCAAAATCCCGTTTGGCCAATGTCACGTGGGTGGCTCCAACTCGATTTGGGAAGCCTTAGCCTATGCAAATAATTTCGGCCTAGCCTAGCCTATTACCGAAACTACCACTATTTTGTTCTCAATATTTGAAGGCTAATAGGCCTATAGAATATGGATGTTGCAAAGATTAACATTCGTTTCAACCACCGGAAATGCATTTTATGTGCACTAGTACTAGCCTAGGCCTAGTTTATATAGGCTAGCCTAGCCTAGGCCTAAAGCACTGTCAAAACGGTTATAGGCCTACTGATGAATTGGACCGACAGTTAGCCCATCGATCTTTTTAGGCCTAATTAGTATTAGGTCTGGTAGTCTGGTAGAGCATAATTATACATCATTGCTATAGGCTAGGCTGTAGGCTATGTCATTAAGAGCTGAAATGTATTATACTTATAGGCTAGGCTAAGGGAGAAAAAAAAAGGCAAGAATGTAGCCTAGTTACCGGGTGTACCGCCCGACAGGCGCCCGTCTTGTTTACACTACGCGGACGCTCACCAATTTAGTCACCATCATGTTCCCGTCTATTTTGACTGCCTTTGGATGCAAAAATACATTACCCTAACCAAACAACCTAACCTAGTAGGCCTATTATAGATTTATTTTATTAGGATAGGCCTATAGGGCGTAGCCTAAGTATTTATAGATGAATTATGGATAAATGTTTACCTATGGTCCCGTTAAAATATCCTCAAGTAACCTATCAAAAACTGGGTTTAATTCTAGTTTCGCTTTCACAGCATACTCATAAATTTCTATGGCAACTTTAGAGTTGTCATATACCATACTTAATTCCTATATATGTCCAAAGCGGCGGAAATGCATTAGGCTATAAGGGATTATACCTACTGTAAAAAAAAAAAAAAATCTCCCCAATACTAGGTTAGGTTAGGTAAGGTTGTTAGGTTAGGCTAATGTCGTTAATGTAGTTTATTATCATTAGCCTATATTACGTCTTTTACCTAGCAATTTCCCTGATCTTCATAGTTGGTCGGGAAGCTATGCCTTTACAACGGCGCCTCCCTTTTGTCGCTGTGTACGTGAAACTAGAATTTTACCAAAAACTGTTCAGGGGACTGGTTAGAACTTGTAGGATGTTTAATTGAATGTCCGAAATCAGTATTTACTGAGAAATAACAGTCTTAAAATGTGCTATGGGTCACCCAGGGTCCCTGCCCTCTCTTTCCCAGGTAATGTTATATTATATTAGGGTTAGGTTAAGGTTAGGTTAGGTTAATCTAATCGAATCGAATCAAATCAAATCTAATATAATATTTGTACATTTTGGGCAGTGGGCGGGGCCGCGCGTACGTGGCGGCGTACAGACCCTCCCGTAAAACAGCGCATTTTAAGACTTTTATTTCTCAGTAGATACTGATTTCCGACATTCAATTAAACATCAGGCTACAAGTTCTAACCAGTACCCTGAACAGTTTTTAATAGGTTACTTGAGGATATTTTAACGGGACCATAGGTAAATTTTTACCCAGCTAGGCTAGCAGTGCAATCTTAATGGGTGATGGCAAATTAACATAGGCCTAGGCCTAAAGAATAAGATTTGTTTTGCATAGGCCTAGCCTAGGTTTAAGCTTTCGGAAATTAATGAGTAGGCTAATGAATATGATGATTTTTTATTTTAACTTACGTCCGCCGCTGCACTCATGTTATTGTTGTGAACCTCTCGGCCCTCTCACTACCATTCGTTGCCGGAGTAAGGGATGTCCCATAATACTGTGTTTTTTGCACTGTTACCCAATCAGCGGGGTTGTGGGGGCAGCAGCCCCCACCCATAATACTAGGATAGGTAAGGTTGTTAGGTTAGGCTAATGTCTTTTTTTTACGCTTTTAACCCCTCATTTTCCTTGAACTTCATGACCCTCCCCAGTCCCCACTAGTAGGGGGCGTGTTTTTAGATTGTTGGATAATGGGTAAATACTCATTTCAGCTCCTCTTCAGTATAAAACAACACTATATCTGAAGGAAAAATTCAAGTAAACAAAATAAAACTTACTGAAATCGCTGTCGGTCCAAAAAGTCAGGTTTACCGTAAAAACAAACAAAAACTCCCTATAACTCTCCCTATTGACGGTGGTATTGGTAAAACTGAGCCCCTTACTGGCAAAATAGATGCTGATTTCGGTACGATTTTACTTACTGGACACCTATTTGACAGGTACTGCAGTGTACAGTCTGTACCACCAAGGATTTAATACATATTTTCGGTTTCCATGCATCCAACACCAAGCTACACCTATTTCTGGCAGGGTGTCAAACCCGAGCAATTTTTTTTAAAGACTTGAATGAATATGGGAAGGAATATAAGAACATGTACATAAAATAACATTGTTTTGGCCATGATGTCACTTCCAATGACATCTTTGAACTGTAAACCATAATATGATCTCTATAGGCTACCGACAATAATAAAGACTTACAATAGCCTACTGTATTCGGCTTTCGTTTGACACCCTGAATTTTCTGGTCCGGTAATAGTATTGAAAACTATATATAATTTTTTAAATGTGGTTTTCGACGAGAATAAAACTGCGCGTTTGTGCCGAAAATCAGGAGTCCGTCGTCGGTTTGTTTACACAGGACGCTCGAGGTTACGTCCCCTCTAAATTGACCGTTCTGTTGCCGAGCATTTTCACGGATACATAATTGTATTACCGGTACTCTCTGGCTCTTGTTTATGCATGAAAAAGAGCATGGAATGATGCTCGTTTAGGGTAAACCTGCCCGCCTGCCAGGTAGTAAAAGTTACAAATGTCCCCGTCCGACAAGGGTTAATTGTATTTGGTTAGGTTAGGCTGATATAAGTTAAATTGCACCAATTCTTATTAGGCTAGCCTATAGAAAACTAGGAAAACTAGGGAATTAAGAAAAAAAAGGCTAGACCTAGGCTAAAATAGATAAATCTATTGTAATTGTTGATTAGTCTGGCCTCCGCTTTACGCCTTTAAAAGCTGACCCAGATTAAAAGATATGACTGTAGGGATCCATAGAAGAGTAAAATTAAGAACGGAAATGCTGAATTTATGATATAGGGTAGGCTATGGTATTATTGTGGACATTCACTTGACGATCTTTCAGAAGAGCTTTTGGCAAGAATGTTAAGTGCGGGCGTACCGCCATCCTTGTTTACACTACGCGTAGTGGCGTCGGACCTTTGCCATCATGTTCCCGTCTATTTTGACTGCCTTTGGATACAATAATATGTTGAGGGGGGCTTTGCCCCCTCACCCCCCCATGACATATTGTCATCATCATATATATTGCCAGCAGGGGGCAAATTACCGAATAAATCGCCATCAAAATAGACGCGAACTTAACCACGGCGATCAACAAATGTAAACATGACGGCGGCGGGGGAGGCGTCGGACCTTTACAAATCATGTTCCCGTCTATTTTGAATGCCATTGGATACAATAATCACCCCCCTATGACATATTGCCAGCAGGGGGCAAATAACCCAAAAAATCTCTGTCAAAATAGACGCGAAGTTAACCGCGGCGATCGCCCTATGTAAACATGAGGACCGTACGCCCGAACTCTATATCCATCCCGAGCTTTTCCTCGAAAACTATTCCAGATTATAGAAAGTGACATTAGGAATCCATATACAGTAGTCCCTCGAATTTTGCGTCTTTCGATTTTGCGAACGGGACCCAAGATTTGACCATTTTTGCGGGACTTGATATGTGCGATATTACTTCCGAGTTTTGCGGGTGGCGCCCAATGATACGGGGTTTCCTTGGGCAAAATTGAAGTGTTACCTGTGCCCTGGGTCCCCTGAATCTGTATTTCTGTGTTTTTCTTTATTGTAGGATGTATAATTAAGTGTATGTGTCATAATGGGTGTACAAACATGGACGAAAATCACCAAAAAATAGGCCCTCGATGATGAAATGTCGACCATAGTCAATTAATCCCATAAGGTTAGTTATTTGAAATTTGCGATTTTGAATTTTGCGGCCTGCAATGTCGACCATATTCTCGCAAAATTCGAGGGAGTACTGTAATACTGTACTTAAATTCAGAAAGGAAACGCATATTTTACAAGATACCTGTACAGTATAATGATTATGATATATTATATGTGGGTATTAACGATCTCGCGGACGAGTTTACACTCGCAACCCCCGTTTTCTGTTATGACGTGCGATCTTGAAGGTGCTTTTCATTCTCCCGCAGTACTTTATGGTAATTTGACTAGGTGACCCTGGTCTCTGGGTCTTCTGGATAACCTGGATGTGTGTGAGTTTGTGTTTGTTCGTTGTTTTATGTTGTTTTTGTGTTTTCCCTGTTCTTGCTTTGTCTCGAGTCGGCCACCCCCGAGAAAAAACAAAAATTATAAAATACAGTAGAATAAAAATGGAAAATAAAAATAGGAAAATGGGGATTGGGCCTTAGCATATAGATAGATAGATAGATATATAGTTTTTAAGAGCAGCGGGGGCTGGGGGGAGCAGCCATGCAGCCCCCGCTCCCAGGTTAGGTTAATGATATCGTTGGAGGAGGTGTGTGAGGGTTTGTTTACGTCCACGAGTATCCCCGCTAGGCTGCGTTCACGTTGGAGAAAAATGTATATACCGGTAGTCTATACTGTACTGTAGGATGGTTGTAGTATAACTGGGCTAAATGGGAGTGGTAATATTAGCAATACAAGACTAACCCTTACTTACCAGTTAGTCTGTGTCCCATGTACCCGGTACGTTGGATACAAGGCTAACCCTTACCTACCAAGTAGCACGTGTCCCTAGTACCCAGTACGTGGGATACAAGACTAAGCCTTGCCTTCCTGCAGTATTAGGTGAATATTGCTCACCTTTCATGCACCGGGGGTTGCCGTTTAGTATTCAGTACACCTGTATTCAGAAGTAGAATTTTCTTAATCTTATAATTACCTCTCCAAAATTGGTTTTCAGCCCACATCTTGCTCAAAGACAACTTACAGTAGATCCTCTGGAAAAAGGCAAACTAGGCTTGTGTATCCAGCTCAGTACCAGTACTTGCACTGATGCGGATGTTCACAGTGTTGGCGGCGGCGGCAGCAGACGCAACATTTTTACTATTCTGTATTTTCGCTTTGTAATCAAACTTCAACTCTTGTCTTCCCCATGCTTTATTAAGATTACTTTCAAACTTCTTTCCTGATTCGGAATCGACTACATACTGGGGCAGTGCGTTCCACTCATTTACCACTATCACAAAAGAGTTCTTTGTCTTTTCAAGAGGTTTAAGTAATTAAACTAAAGGTTTCTAAACAATACTGATGGTCACAAAAGCTTTTAAGTATCCCAGAAAGGGTTCAAATTGTGTACCAGTGTGTGAAAGGGTTAAGCATCTCCCGCATGAATGAAGCCTCTTGGCAGGTAGTACAGTACAGTATACAACGTCTGGTCTATCAGAGTGAGAACTGAGCGATCTCTGCCATACCCATAGCTTACTCTGACTGTTCCTTTTACTTATGTATCTTCTAGATCTCAAGTGACGGCGTGTTTTCCGTGGATTGACCTCCCAATCTACCAAGATTGGAAGCCAAAGCGTCACATTTTTCCTTTGCCCCTCAACATTCTCTTCATAATTGCTGAGGGGCACAGGGCCCTGGCTGGGGCTTTGGTTTCATGGGCGTTTCCGCACCCTTCTCAGCTCCCCGCCATGGAGTGGCTTCGGTCACCCAGGCTTTATTGTGGTCGGCAGGGAGGGTTCTGTGGGGGCGCTCGGTTATGGCCTTGGCCTTGTTCGGGGCCTTGGGGCTGTTCGGCCAGGCAGCTTGGGGAACAACAACAACAACGTTTAAATAGAAATTTTGACATGTACAGTATTGTAGTTTCTATATTCATGCAGAATTTAAAGAATTTCCCAGAATGTCCTGAACTTCCCAAATTGAACATGACGAGAGGGCGTTGGTATGTGTGCGATTAATTTGCTTGGGAAACAGATTAACTTGCTCATGTAGTTTTGTACATCCTTTGTGTGTTTTTTTTTTTTTTTTCAAAATATTATTTTACTAAAGCCTTATTTGTACATAGCGATTTTGATAAGTTCTCCTTGTGTTTCGGTAATGGTACCGCCTGTAGACTGATTTTTCATTTGAACATATAACTCGTTTTATATAAGTTTATTATGAAATATAAAGAGTTAAGGTAAGTATACAGTACTGTATAAGATATATAGTAGCCTACTTATGATTGAATTATCGTATTTCGACAATATCGGTCACTCGGAAAATCAGCTGATGAATCTCGGCGCTCCAAATGCACTTGCCAATATTGAAAGTATAGGCCTATTCGCCGGTATACGGTCGGTGAATGTGTATTCGGACTTATAAACTTCGGACATTATTTCAGCCTTTCGTATGTGTTTGAAAGGCTGAGAAAAATTAAATCGCATTCGGACCAAGAGCCGAGTTTCGGACTTATAAACTTAGGACATTATTTCAGCCATTCAAACAAATCCGAATGCCTGAAGTGTGAAGTTTGGACTCGGCCCTTTCGGATTTTTGACACTTTCGGACAGGGGTCTCCCCCAATTAGTCCGAAAGAGCGAGGTTCTACTATACAGTACAGTAATGCAAAAAGAATAGCCTAAAAGTATGGTTTATTTGTGGGTGCGTTTCAAAGTTTTAAGAGTTTTTTAAAAAAAAATTAAGCCGTCCGTCGACTCTTATCGCAGAGGAGTTTACCATTGCACTACCGTTTTCAGTGGCTCCATTTTCTTATGACATGCAATTCTGGATGTATTTTTCACTCTCCTGCATAGTATTTTGGTTAAGCTCACGGTCACAAGCATTACGTACGCGTCTAATTTGATTTTTTTTTTTTTCCAAGATCAGGTACTTCTGTTCGATCTCAAAACAAAGAACTTAAAAACGAAGGCAGTCCATGACAGGGTCGCCTGGAATGACGCCATTTAGGACGCGAGACTGTAACCCCACTCTCTTTGGACGAAACGGATTAACTTGCTCATGTACTGTAGTAATGTACACCCTGTGTGTTGGATTATGTTTTTTATTTCATAAATTTTATTTTAGTAAGCGTTATTTCCACATAGCGATTTTGATGAGTTATTTTACCTTTATCTTGTATCGTCCCAGTTTTGGTTTGTTTAGTTTGCAAGTTTTACATTTTAATTAAACTTTTATAAATGTATGTACAGTATGTAGTGGACTTTACTCAAAGCTCTTGTAAATTGCAGATGGAAAGCAGTGGAGAACCACTTCCGAGAGTTTCTACTGCCCGGCGAACCGTTATTACCAGAGGTGTTCAACGACCAAAAAAAGGTACCTTATTTGATTTTTTTAAGACCTTTCGTGCCATTTAGGTGTATTTTATAAAACGTCATCGGTACTGAAAGGGGTAATGTGAACTGGGGCGAATTCGGAATTTTTTTGTATTTTTGTACCATCGAGTCAAGTTTTCTGTTCTATCTTAGTATTTATTATATGTGAGGCTGGTCCACTAGTGTATCAAGTCATAGCAGTAAAAAAAAAAAAAAATTCTATTATATATTATTAAAATATATAATTACAGTTGAGCCCCTACCGTATCTTCACGACAGCAGTTTTCGCTGTTTCAATCTTCGCCGTAGACACCAAACATTCCAAATTTCTATCTTCCCTGTAAATTATTCAATCTTCGTGCCACATTTTCCCACCTAGCTGAGGTGTAAACATGGTGGCCAGCTATCTAGTGGCGCCATCTAGCAACTTTATCGCAAAGCAGCCAATCACAGGCATCGAGTAGAAAGCCATTGTATTCAGCACCTGTTGTTAAGTGTCAGACTCTTATCTCACTAGTGGTGTAACCCTCTGACTATTATGGCCTCTATTGCGTCTAGTGGGAGTGGTGGAGGTCCGGGGGGTTAACCGAGATATACCACAAAGGCCGGGACCGTCAAAAGTTGGTGGGAAACTTTATTTTATTAATATTTACAATGCATAAAATATACTTTTTGTACAAAGAAACGTGTTTTCATAATAAAAAAACTGGGAAAAGGAGCAACTTTTGGAATGAGCACGGAACCGATTAGAATTTTCCCCATAAGAACAGTGCCCCGATCTTAGCGCGATTTCTTTGGAAACGATTAGGAGCGAAGATGGGGGCTCCACGTATGGGTGTCTGAAATCATACCCTATCCGGGGTCATTTCGGACATGTGATCTGAATTCGGACATTCATAGAAAACGAAGGTACAGGGTAAGACTACCCTGGGATCCCAGCATGAACTCGGACGTGTGTGGGGATAATTCGGTCATGTGTGGGGCTATTTTGAACTTGTGTGGGCTGTCAAAACTTTTTTATTTACCTGTATTCATTTTTTTAAATGTTACCGTACTGTATACTGTATATCTTAAAGGGCATACATAGTTCACGAGGTCAGCTATCCTCATTATCATAAATGTTAGTTTACAATATACTTCCTATGAGCAATAATAGACCTGTTGTGACTTATAGAGAGGAGGCATTGGGGTACCCATAAAATATCACAATCGGTCAAAGACTAAAATATCTTCTTATATATATTTCTGTCACTGGCCTATAGCTCCCCATCTCTTGTAAACTTTTCGCTCCTCCTTTGTATAATAATGTTACTCGTTCCTCTTTCCACCTTGCTGGTATTTCCTCCTCTTCCCATATTTTATCAAATAGCTTCTTTAACATTCTAAGTACCATCTCTCCTCCTTCAATATACAGTACATTTCTGCTGCTATTCCATCTGGCCCTGCCGCTTTGTTTCTCTTCAATTTCTTCACACTCCTAATCTCCTCCTCACCCTTAACCCGGCAAGCGCGATAGGCCTCACGGAAGGCTTCCTATAGGGAACGCGATAGGCCTCACAGAAGCAAGACCATAAAAAAAGCCTTCCAAAAAAAAAAAGGGCCTATCAAAACAAAGGAATTTGTCTCTAGGTGAGATAATTCCCCTCCAGTACTCATCCATGTAAATCTCACCCACCCCCCTCCCCTCCTTCCCCACCTTATTCCCCCCTCCCTCCCCTCCTCAATTATCACCTATTTTTCCTCTTATTATCATCATTTATCGGTTATTTTTCTCCCGCAATAATGTAGCACAAGTGGGTTGCAGAAAAGATCGTTATGTAACACCCAGACACCGGCCCACACCGCCCCGCTCGTCTCAGTTACCTCGCAGACAGCGAGAGGAGGGTTGCCTGTGGCTCTCTCTCGCCTGAGATTATGACCGGGTGGCCAATATTTTCGTTTTTCACCACCCAAATGCTTTTCCCACTTATTTTAGCACTCTTGAAGGTTCATATATACATCATATATGTAAAATAAAAGCATACCGAAAACAAATAATGCTCTATATTGTAAATATAACGAATTCTGTCAGAATCCAAGGCTAGAAATGCACAAATAACTACCCTAGCCCCTAGGTCTATTTCGCGCTTGTCAGGTTAATACTGATATTTTCATTTATATCCTCATTTAGTTCAATGTTCCAGTGCCCACCCTTATTTGGTCATTTATCACCCCCACTTCTTCCTGTACCTTTTTATTTCCTCCCCAATGTTGTTTGCATCACTAATTTTTTCTCCACCTACAATCAACTCCACTACTATATTTTCCCTTTTTTTTTCAGTCATCTATACCACTCAGTTCTCCTTGTCCCTCTTCTCCTTTATCCTGTCAATTTCCTTTTTCTCATGCTTCTCTATTGCTCCTCTGATTAAATTTTTATGTATTTTTTCTCTCCTCGTACTCTTCCCTTGCTATTCTAATTTCCTCCTCGCTTATATTTTCCCCTTTCCTATTCTTCTTCAAATCTTTTCTAACCCTATTTTCTCTTTCCTCTTCTTTCTCGCCTGTTCACACGGTCGTGTTTTTACCCGACCTCCGATGAGGTACAGTACTGTATGAGTATTGGAAATCTAAATTTTGCCAAGGTGTCTTATTTCTCTGGGTAATGGAGGGAACCAACATGTTGGTTTCTTGAGTTTCTCCGCTCCCAGTCCTCAGCGTACAGTATTTGTTAGATCCATAGGCTTGGTCGCCTCTCCTACCGTCCTAGGAATCGGAAAACAAGACATTCAGTAATGCGTTTGTTTGTTACATTTATCCCAAGTCAAGAAACCAAAACGATATATTAAACAGGCCATATACGAAGAAGATATACTGTACTAAAAAAGATACTATTCGGAGAAGATGAGAAGAAAGAATAGGCAAAAAGAATAATTCAAGATATATGAAAACTATACAAGTCGGTCAACTCATTCACGTGATGATAACTAACAAATAAAGAGGCCCGTTGTAAATGCCATCTCCCTAACTTAACATCGACCAAGTCGTGCATACCACTATATCCCGAGCACCAGTAGACGCATTAGGTTTATCTTTGGCTCTTCTTAACTATGTCTGCCAAAGCACAACATATCCGATCTTGTGAGTGGCCCAAAGATGCACTGATATCACTATGTAACTGTACATGTGCTTTCTGCTGGTGATCCTCCGTCCACAGACCCCACCTTTGATTTGGCTATCCCGTGTGAAATATTTTTTATTTTTGGCGGAAATTTTCCAGCAAATCTTCCTGAGTTCCTCGCGGAATGGAAACTGAAAATGACCGTGTGACCAGGCCTTTAGTGTCTCTATTCTACCACCCTTTCATTCCTCTCCTTTTCATTAAGTAGCACCCCGTTCTTAACATAAATAATCAATTACAAACCCCATGGGCTGGTCTATCAGAGTGAGAACTGAGCGATCTCTGCCATACCCATAGCTTACTCTGACTGTTCCTTTTACTTATTTATTCTCTAGATCTCAAGTGACGGCGTCTCTTCCGTGGATTGACCTCCCAATCTATCAAGATTGGAAGCCAAAGCGTCACATTTTTCCTTTGCCCCTCAACTTTCTCTTCATAATTGCTGAGGGGCACAGGGCCCTGGGTGGGGCTTTGGTTTCCCTGGCGTTTCTGCACCCTCCTCAGCTCCCCGCCATGGAGTGGCTTCGGTCACCCAGGCTTTATTGTGGTAAGCAGGGAGGGTTCTGTGGGGGCGCTCGGTTATGGCCTTGGCTTTGCTCGGGGCCTTGGGGCTGTTCGGCCAGGCAGCTTGGGGAACAACAACAAACCCCAATGCACTTGAATAAACTAATGAAAGCATATGGTCCTCCCGGGATTCGAACTCGGGACACCACACCCAGAACATAAGCATCTATTCTCTCCTTCTCTAGTACTCTGTCTGCTACCTTATTTATTTCTCTCTCTATCCACTTCTCAATTTGCATTGCACTCCCTTCTCCCACTTCCTCATCATTCCCTAGTTCCTCCCTAAATGTTCCCCAATCTTTCTCCTTCATCTTCCACCTTTCTGCTTTATTGGTCTCTCTACCTTTCTCTAACTTCTCCTTATTTAGGTTTATGCTGTATCTTATTTTCATTTGGTTATGGTCACTTTATTTTAAATTTCTTTCTTCATCTACTATTGGTTGGTTTGCACACATGGAGAGAATGGATGATCAGAACGGGGTGAGGAAATGCCGGACTGTGAACGTGGGGGGAGGTGTGCGTAGGGGTGGACCTAGAATGACGTGGGATGGGGTACTCTGGTCTGATCTCAAAATAAAGAACTTGACAACAGGGGTAGCCCTTGAGGGGGCCGCCATTTAGGACGCGAGACTGTAACCGTATTCTCTGTGGACAAGACGGTCTTTAAATTTGTATGTATGTATGTATTTCCACCACTCTCTCTCTCCTGCTTTATTGTTAACTAATATGTAATCAATTGCTGAGCTCCTTCCTTCTCTTCCTCTCCATGTTGCTTTCCCCTCCTTGTCTACAGTATTTTTAAAAGGATGGCACTGATACTGAAAGGAGTACAAATGGGGTTTGATTTTTTAGTACATAGAATTTATCACCAAAGATCAAACAATATATTCTGTATCAGTAATGGTAAATATTAATTATGGTGTGGTGTCCCGAGTTTGAATCCCGGGAGGAACATATACTTTCATTAGTTTATTCAAGTGTATTGGGGTTTGTAATTGATGAATAATGTTAAGAACAGGGTGTTACTTAATAGTTATATTTAAATTTAAGGAGATGGTAATGACGCCAGTGGTACTGTACCAATATTGCGGAGGTTTGCTTATCTCTATAAATATTGCGCTATTCAGTGTGCATTTTGGTCTGAGTGCATGATTAGATTATTATCCAGTATTCGATTAATGGATATCAATCGTAGTCATGTACTTAACCATTAACTGTCTTGGTGGTGTAATGGTTAGTGTTTAAAATCTGTATGTGGTATCTCAGGTTCAAATCCCGGGAGGATCACATGCTTTCATTAATTTAATTGAGAGGTGTTTGGTGTTGGAAGTAAAGTGATTAATTACATTTTTTTCTATAGGATCAGGAATAATTTGTAGCGAGGTCGGTCCTTTGAGATCAGTGCCTAATAAATTGTTCTTTCCTTCCACGTAAACATTACGCTATTCGGTGTGCAGTTGGGTCCGAGTGCATTATTAGATTAATATCCAGTATTCGATAAATGGATATCAATCGTAGTCACGTACTTAACCTCGAACCTCTTCTGTACTGGCGACATCCTTTTAATTATATACTGTACCTGTACTGGCTGTTATCAGATGATAGTACAGGTATTCAGTTTATAAAAAATAACAGACTTTGAACTATCTTGCATAACCCTTTTTAGTACCACAAATCCTTCTTAACCCGTAAACGGCGGCAAAGCTCATAAGAGGTTTTACTGGGCGACG
Organism: Paralithodes platypus; assembly: GCA_032716605.1. NCBI lineage: Eukaryota > Metazoa > Arthropoda > Malacostraca > Decapoda > Lithodidae > Paralithodes > Paralithodes platypus. The sequence goes on along the minus strand of CM064570.1, from coordinate 5,153,958 downwards.
GCGGCAAAGCTCTTAAGAGGGAGGCCTAAAAAAAATATTTAAATGGCCCCAGTAGCACTAAATGTGTGTTGTTGTTTTGTTTTTTCTATACCTCATATCACTCTTCCACATCCCCTCCCCCTTCAATTATCACCTATTTTCCCTGTTATTCCCTAATTCGTTGGTACGGTATATTTTTGTGCTAACATTAGCAAAATGTGTGGAGGATGTGCTTACGTGCCTAGCGAGTATGTTATACAACCGAGTGTGTGAATGAGTAGGCTCAGTGTGGCTTGAGGCCTCGTGGAGGGAGGGGTTGCCTCAATTTTCTCCATAATTCATGAATGGGCTGGTCCATCTATATTCGCGATTTTGACCAGAAAAATTATATTTTCACTTGTTTTATTGTTGTTACAGGTTACTATCTTCATAGTGAAGGTAAAATAGGCTCATATGAATAAGTAATAACGATATTTATCATAAAATGACGATTATAGGCCTGAATGGAGCCAATATGCTCGCCCATGGACAGCTAGTTCAATACCCCCCCCTCGCGTTGCCGGGTTAAGGGGACCGAACGGTTAATTTAGGCTTAAAAAACTCGAAATCCTGAAAATACCAATAGGTGTTTACTCAACAAGAGTAAACATCCCTTCGTAAGCCAGTGAAATGTTATTAGTGAAAACCCATTGAATTTTTTTTTTTTTATGTTTTCCAAACTTTTCCTGTAATTCTAAAAATGTTATATAGCAAACTTTGAAATTAACATGCTCAGTAACTACTGGTCGTACGAGGAGCATATCTATATAAATGGAAAGAGCGTAAGCTACTCTACAACCTCCCATATGCTTTTGTCTTCTATTTTGCCGTGTTCCTGCGTAAAATATTGTAAAACTAAAAAAACAAAGTACAAATTTTCACCTAATTACCTTAGACATTCACATGTTTTTCTCAGAACCTATATTGTCGCACTTTCGGATGTTACTCTAAAATGTTTATTGGACCTATAGGAATGGTGTATATACCATTGGAAAGGTAATTAAAAACACTACAAGTCCTATACAACCAATTTAGTCTAGCCAACTTGGTTTGGTTGCAGCATGTTGTCACAGTCGTAAAATTCTACAAAATAATTTCACCTTAATTCATAATCACCTAAATCCAAAAATACACAAAATATATAAAATGTTCTGTATAGCAACTACAGACACACCTATTGTGTGTTGTTTGATCACATACAGCACGTGTTATAGGGATTTCTGTATGAGTAGAATGGGTCGTAGTAGTGCTATAGTTTGCAACCTTTTTTTACCTAAATTGTAGGAAAAAAGCAAAACATTTTTTTTTTTTTTGTTGACCTAGTTTTATGGTCACATACACCTGTGCCAAATTGCATTTACATTGGAAGTAAGGCCTGGAAGTTAGTCAATAACCGGTCGGTCCCCTTAACCCGGCAAGCGCGATAGGCCTCACGGAAGGCTTCCTATAGGGAACGCGATAGGCCTCACGGAAGCAAGACCATAAAAAAAACCTTCCAAAAAAAAAAAGGGCCTATCAAAACAAAGGATTTTGTCTCTAGGTGAGATAATTCCCCTCTAGTACTCATCCATGTGTTTCTCACCCCTCCCCCTCCCCTCCTTCCCCACCTTATTCCCCCCTCCCCCCCCTCCTCAATTATCACCTATTTATCCACTTATTATCATTTATCGGTTATTTTTCTCTCCGCGATAATGTAGCACAAGTGGGTTGCATAAAAGATCGTTATGCAACACCCAGACACCGGCACACACCGCCCCGCTCTCAGTTGACTCCCAGACAGCGAGAGGGGAGGGCTGCCTGTGGCTCTCTCGCCTGAGATTATGACCGGGTGGCCAATATCTTCGTTTTTCACCACCCAAATGCTTTTCCCACTTATTTTAGCACTCTTGAAGGTTCATATATACATCATATATGTAAAATAAAAGCATACCGAAAACAAATAATGGTTTATATTGTAAATATAACGAATTCTGTCAGAATCCAGGGCTAGAAATGCACAAATAACTACCCTAGCACCTAGGTCTATATCGCGCTTGTCAGGTTAAGCAACATAAAATTTTCTAAATGTAGCTAAATTGGGATTAAAAAGACATCAACGGTACAGGTTGGGTTAACTGTCTGGTGGTTTAATGGTTAGAGTGTTTAAAATCTGGATGTGGTATCCCAGGTTTGAATCCCGGGAGGATCACATAGTTTCATTCATTTCATTGGGAGGTGTTTGGTGTTGGGAGTGAAATGAATTAGATAGAATATTACTATAGGGTCACTATGGTCTATTCATTATAATTAATCTAAAAAAAAAATGACCACTAACCTCTATAACTGTGTTCTTTTAACTTCCCAAATTTAACTAATTCCTTGAACGTGACGATAGTGCGTTGTTATGTGTGCGATTAGTTTGCTTGGGAAACAAATTAACTTGCTCATGTAGTAGTGTACACCCTATGTGGTGGATTGTGTTCTTTTATTTCATAGATTTCATTTTAGTAAGCGTTGTTTCCACATAGCGATTTTGATAATTTAATTTGACTTTATATTGTCCTTGTCCCAATTTTGGTTTGTTTAGTTTGCAAGTTTTACATTTTAATTTCATAAATTTGATTTTAGTAAGCGTTGTTTCCACATAGCAATTTTGATCAGTTATTTTGCCTTTATATTGTCTTTACCCAAGTTTTGGTTTGTTTAGTTTGCAAGTTTTACATTTTAACTCAAAGACTAGGCCTATTCCTTCTAGGTGCTGGCGAGATGGACCGATTGGGTGGCACTGCAAGGGAGGCTGTGGACGGTGGGGGTATTGACCCGGGGGTACAAGCTGTTGGTCCCCTACCCCGTTGCCCTCTCGGAGACAGATCTCATCTCTCCCTGACCCCTTCTGGGGTCTGAACATCTAGAGCGGCTTCGTTCTACCAGACTACCATTTGGGAAGAGTCAGACAGGGAATAGGTGTGGAAATGTACAGCCCATTTGTTCTAGCCTATTTTAAGTTCCAGACAGTAGGAGTTAGAATTTCTGGCCTACTTAAAATTAATGGACTATATATAGTGGGAGTCTGTCCAGTCCAGGGACGTTGCCTTCTAATACCTTGAATTTTCCAGGGCATTAGATCACATGTTTGGGGCCACACGCTCGATCGCCCAATTATTGCACTAAGTATCGTATTACATGATACTGTACTTTTTGTTCAGCTTATAGCAGAGTTCCAAGCAGCTCATTCTTGGGCGCTCCTCTTAGTTAGTCCTTTGGCTGCGAGAATAGTTTGTACTACCTGATCCCACGTCTTTCTTGGTCCACCTCTCCTTGCGACTCTCTCCACGTTCATATACAGTACTTGCTTTTCTTGACCCAATTATTGTCATCCATCCTTTTCACATGTCCACACCAACTAAGCCTGCTCTTACGCATATCCTCATTAATAATCTCTTTGCTTAAGCTCCTTCTGAGTTCTACATTTGGGTTTTTGTCTTACATTGCAGACCCACATATCCATCTCACCATCCTCATTTCATTTTGTTCCATCGTATATCGTATTTATATCTTTCACATTGATGGGCCAGGTTTCGCTAGCATACACCATCATACAGTACTTCTAACACATGTATAAACCAAACCTTTGCCTTAAATCACATAGTGATTTTGATTTAGTTATTTTGTCTTTTTACTGTGTTCGTATAAGTTTTGGTTTGTTTATTTTACAAGTTTTACATTATAATCTAACATATCCTTAACCTCCTATACAGGTTTGAGAGCGCGAAATAGAAGATACAACGAGATCGAGTGGTCCCTGTTTCTGGAATTGGTGAAGATTGACCTGACTGGGACAAGAACTATGAAGGAGATTACCGATTGCCTAACTTCAAGAGTTACACTCTATGTGAGGACCAGCATGTACGGTAAGTTTATAGAGTATTTTTTTTTTACTTTAAAAAAATGTATATGCCTTTCAGTAAGATGCCTTTATTACTTCCATTATGGGTGATGATACACAAATTTATTGCGTATAGAAAATATTTATAGAAATTAAACACGTAAAAAGTACAGTAGCCTATCTCCTTTTTGAATGCCATAAAGCCTTCCCATTTTTTAATTGACAGATAGGCAGAATAGTTTTACATTGTTCATTTTATGATTACTGTAGTATGTATGTCTTTCGCGACTTCCCAAATTGACTAATTCCTTGAATGTGACGATAGTGCGTTATGTGTGCGATTACTGTAGTTTGCTTTGGAAACAGATTAACTTGCTCATGTAGTAATGTACACCCTATGTGGTGGATTGTGTTCTTTTATTTCATAAATTTTATTTTAGTAAGCGTTGTTTCCACATAGCGATTTTTATGCGTTATTAGTTTGCTTGGGAAACAGATTAACTTGCTCATGTAGTAATGTACACCCTATGTGGTGGATTGTGTTATTTTATTTATAAATTATTATTTTACTTAAGCGTTGTTTCCACATAGCAATTTTGATTATTTTATTTTTTTTTTTACTGTGTTCGTATAAGTTTTGGTTTGTTTATTTTTTAAGTTTTACAATATAATTGTCTTTGTCCAAATTTTGGTTTGTTTAGTTTGCAAGTTTTACAATTGAATGTAGTACACTGAGGTATATATCCAGTGCTCTAATACTCAAAGCCATCATAAATTTGGAAATGGTGAAGTTCATATGGTGAAAGATTTAACAATATATATATACTTGTACAGTATACTGTACTTGTAAGCAGGTTGTCAAACCAGGACAATCTGCTGTTAAGACTGGAATGATTATGAGAAGAAATCCAAGAAAATTAACATGAATTTGGATTGGTTTGGTCATTTTATCACTCCCAAAGACATAATATAAACTGCCAAGCATAAATGTAACTGTATATATTGTTACTAGCAGGGGTACCCGGCGTTGCCCGGGTAATCACCATAATCACCATCACTACTACCACCACTACTACTACCATAATCACCATCATCAATCACTACTACCACAATCATCACAATACTACTACTACCATAATCACCGGCCTCGACCTCCCTGTGCCTCATTAAACGACGACCTCGATTTTGGCCGCTAAATGACCTCCGATTTTGGATCTGACCTCATCCGTACTCCCATTTTTGGGGGCTGCGAACAACTTTCGTTCCATACACCTTTTCGATCGGAGGCCTCCTTCTGCCCCAAACGGCAAATTTTTTCGCATTTTTTTCGCTCCCGTATACTACATAAGTTCTGCCGAAAAATTTATTAAACAAAAGTGTCTCTGATTTCCACTAAACTCGCCTAAAACCATCTCCAAAGCCTGGGCTTTCCAACGGTACCCCACACTCCCACCTGGCACCAAAACTGTGGGAGGAGTTTAGTAACAAAAGTCGGGTAACTGACAGACAAACATTGACCTTTATTTATTAAGATGGTGACTAAATACAAGGGAATAGGCCTCTCGTTTGACACCCAACAGTAGTAACATACTAACTTGCACACACAGTACAGTCGCGCTAATAAGTGATGTCTCGGCACCAAGTATGTTTTGATCAATAATGTGTACCGTTATCAGTAATATCTAAGCTTAATTTCATCATATCGTGTGAAATATACAAACATGTTCCTACACTTGCCCACCCTATTCAACATATGACAGACATTAATACAGCACAGAGCAAGCCAAACGTAATGACTGGTGGGACATAACTTGTTAGCACGACCGTACATGTACTTATACAGTAAACTTCCGTTAATCCGAAGGGCAGCGGACCGGCCCTCGTTCGGATTAGTGGATTTTTCGGATTATCGGACGTTACCCCCCCCCCACCCCCGATTTTTTTTTTAAGACCCAAACCAAGACACAAACACAGGATAATAATGATAATAATGATAATAATGACTAATCATGACTTTAACTCACCTTATATGAAGAGAAGAGATGTGTAGCATTGAAGATAAGCCCCCAGCACCAGCCCCAACCCAGCCACTAGCCCCCTAGCCCCATATTAGTAACTTATAATCACTGCTCTGTACTGTAAGTGTACTTTAATGTAAAATTAACTTAAAAAGACTTATTTTTTTTTTGTATTTTGCTGGTTTTATATTTTTTGGGGGTCCTTAAATCTACTACACTTCACTGATTATTACTCCACAGCCATATCCTCCAAGCCTTCAATATCTGAAGGGGGAGCTAGGGCTAGGGCTACCTCAGGAGTGGTTAGGCTGGCAGGAGCTACCACAGGGGTGGCTGGGGCTACCACAGGGGCGGCTGGGGCTACCTCAGGAGTGGCTAGGCTGGCAGGAGCTACCACAGGGGCGGCTGGGGCTACCTCAGGAGTGGCTAGGCTGGCAGGAGCTACCACAGGGGCGGCTGGGGCTACCTCAGGAGTGGCCTTCACAGGGGATGCTAGGTCCTCCCAGCCTTCAAAATCAGCAAGAGGCATAGGTTCTGGTGTGGTAAGAGGTTCAGGTGAGCTGGTACGCGAGTCGTCTGTGAGAGGCATTGTTGCAGGTCTAGGGTTATCTGGTTCATCTGATCGGCGGCCATGGTGGTGCATGTTTTTCATCAGGTCCCTGATGTCTGCCTGCTTGACTGCCCTGCCCCTTTCTCATAGAACTCATTACGGAGGATGTGGAAATCGATTGTTTCACTTGCATTATATTGGCTAGACTGTTCCACAAATTTGACCATACCATCGAAATAGGTAGCAGCTTCCTTCCAGGTTACTTTGCCATCGTCATCTGCCTCTTCCTCTTCCTCAGACGAGTGCTCCTCAACATATTCTGGCTCCACAACACTCCGGATAATTTCTGTATCTGTCACCTCTTCCTCGCCCTGCAGGTCACCATCCACATCAACCCACTCCTCAATATCCTCTTCAGTCCTTGGGGTCGTTGACCGGCACGGTATCCATCAGGCCTCGGATTTCGTTGATTGCCTCCCTGCGACGCCCAAGAAAGCCTTCGAAATCGTGCTCATCTTCTTCAACCTCTTCAGGGTCATCGACCTGGGCATACAGCTTGTTCCAACATTTCTTGAGGGTTACCTCTGAAACATCCTTCCAGGCTAGGGCAGCATCATATATGGCATCCTTGATGGAAAAACTTGACTGGAAAGTTTTTACTGATGCATCAGAGTTAATCAGCTTGCGGGCAAATGAGGACTTGTAGCTCTGCTTAAACTTTTGGCACACACCCTGGTCCATTGGTTGTATCAGACTAGTCACATTAGGGGGCAAGTAGGTGACAAAGATGTTTCCAGACACTAGTTCGTGGGCAGGGGGATGTGCTCTGCAGTTATCCAGGAAAAGGACAGCCTTGGTGTCCTCAGAAAGGCCAATCGACTTGAAGTAGGCCTTGACTTCGGGAACAAAGTGTTTAAAGAACCAATCATGGAATACTTGGGCAGTCATCCATGCATTGCTCTGTGCATCATAGATCACTGGCAACTTCCCTCGCATGTTCTTGAAAGCACGGGGATTCTTAGCCTTGCCGATAACAAACAAACGATTGCGACATTTACCGGAAGCATTCCCACTCAGCAGGATTGTGAGACGTTCTTTATTCATTTTGAATCCGGGTGCAGCCTTCTCTCCTCTACCAGCTAATGTCCTTGTTGGCAAACAGCGCCAATATAGCCCTGTCTCGTCGGCGTTGAAGATTTGGTCTGGGGTCAGCTGGTGATCATGAACAATGGTAGCAAAAATGTGTGCAAACCGATCGGCGGCCTCTTTGTCGGCAGAATTCTTTTCTCCGGCGACATCTAGGACCCTAATCCCATGCCTAATTTTAAAGTTTCTCAACCAGCCGTCGGAGAATTTTATATCGTCTTCCATATTCATATCACCCAGGAATTGCTTGGCCTTTTCAATTATCATAAGCCCTGAGATAGGCTTGCCCTCAGCCCGCTTGGCCGTAAACCACTTATGCACTGCCTCGTCAAGTTTTTCATGTTTTGGTTTTTTCATTGTCTTTCTCACATCACCCGTGTAACTTGACTTTCCAAAGGCAACAACTTTGATAAGTTAGCCTTTGCCTTCACTATGTTTGAAACTGTGGAGGCACCGATTATAATAGTTTCCATAACTTTACGCCGATCACTGCCTTTCTCTACCATCGCTATCACTCGCAATTTATCAGCTATGGACAGAGTTACGTGCTTCCTCTTATGTTTGTTCTTGTCATTCCTCCCTCGTGCACCTGAACTTGCTGTGGGACCCATCACTAAGTCACTAAGTCACTATATCACAGGATAAACACGGGATAAACAACGTTTCAGGTAGACCGACAACGGCAGACTGTTTAGTCCGGCCTGGCCCGCTAGAGGGCCGATATTTGGAAATATCGCGCGCCCCGGGAAATTCAAAAATTCGGAATATTGGGTGAATTCGGATTTGGCCTCAAATTGAAAAATTCGGACTATTGGGTGAATTCGGATTTGGCCTCAAATTGAAAAATTCGGACTATTGGGAGATTCGAATTATCGGTCGTCGGATTAACGGAAGTTTACTGTACATACATACAGTGGTCCCTCTCATTTAGCGAATTCATTAGTCTAGCCAAACCATCGCCAAAAGTGAATTTTGCCAAATGTGAATAGTACTTTAAATGGGAAAATTATCCATTAGTCTTTGACGAGGCCTGAGTTCACCCTTTTGGGCCTTTTCAAACCGCCCGCCATGCGCATCATTGATCGCTGACACACTCGGCACCGTCTGCTTACTCTGTTTTTGCTAGAAGACATAGGCCTAGCCTATATATCTCCACAAAGAATTGACCTAACCTAGGTTAGATGTATATCAGGCAGCAGAATTCATTGTTATCTTGTGAATAGTCTTATTGATAAGGAATAACCACATAACCTTAGCAACAAGTTGCTAAGTCACTAGCTAGCCAGACCAAGAAATGGTCTAACCTAGCTTAGATATATATCAGGAGGCATAAATCACTTTTACCTTGTGAATGGTGAAGACTAGAATTTTCTATACCAACTGCTTTTCGATTGAGCAAAATAATGAAATTGGTTTTGGATCCGTGGTCACTTCTTTGATTAATTATATTTATCGATTGGGCCCCTGAGTCAGCTGATACGCGCGTGTGTGTTTGTGTGTCGCAGACTGTTCGGTACAATAAACAAAGCAAAACACGAGATATGAGGTTCACAAATCGGTTTGGTCAAGATTACTCTGTTAATATACGTTTATGAAATATACCTGGGATATTCTCGCTATCCAAGCAGCTCAGTTAGGGTTTTGTGAGTAGGCCTAAGCCTATCTATAGCCTAGCCTCGGCCTAAGAGTAACTCTCAATACGGCGCTCTACTGTAGCCTACATGAAACATTAACAGCAATAGAAAAGACAATAGATAATAGATAACAGATTTGATTTACCATGAATTATTTAGAGTTACACCTGGTGAGACTAGCTTGCTGGCGGCGCATTCTGGGCCGACGCCATTCCGTGACGTCAGCATTCTCGCCAAAAGTGCATTTGAAGCGCCAAATTCGGATTCTGGTACCATATCCAACCTATCGCCAATACTGTGTTTTGCCAAGCTGAAATCTGCTAAACGCGAGGGACCACTGTACATACATACGGGTTTAAAGACCGCAACCGTCCACAGTGAATGTGGCTTCCATGGTACAATCACAGTGCACAGCAATCACAACACGGTGGCTACAGTCTTTACTGCAGCACAGTACAACATATATAACTAGACAGTCCTAAGTTACTACCAGTGTTGAGGTGAGATGCCATAATGATTTAAGTACCGGTACAGTAATTCCTTACTTCAAGTTGTATTTCCATTCCTGGTTTTGTGTTCTTTTTATTTCAAACATTTATTGTGCTAAATCGTTATTTCTACAGTGATTTTGATCAATTCTTTTGTCTTTATAGTGTGGCGTTCCCATTTTGGTTTGTTTATTTTGCAAGGACTTGTGCAACAAACTGTACATTACATGTCAATAAAAGGGAAGTTTGGGACTTTTGCTGAGTCGAAATAGGTCAAAAAGGGGACTGGGATTTTGGCTGGGACAAACAAATATTTCCCATAAGGTACTGGTATGTTATTTCTGTACCGCGTTTTTCGGTGACACTTTGCTGTATGTATGTATGTATATAGTGAGGCACATACCCCATTGCTGGGGGTGGTTGACTTGAGGCAGAGCCCGAGCAGAAACCTTTTAAGTTCCAATTCTTAGGGTCCTGGACCACTGACGCGTTCCCTTACCCCGTCTCGTTGAGTCGGAGAATTTTACAACACTGCTTTGAAAGGACAAATTAACCGTGTTACCGAAAGCATGACTGTACTGTACTGTAAAAGGATGAAAATCTATACTTACCGTATATTCCAGAAGAACAAAGACATTCAAATTCAGGCTTTTTAGACAAACAAAACAATTATGGGGAATCCCTTAAAATTTATGATGTCATGAATTGGCGTTTTTTTTACATATGGAATGTTCAGCATAAAATATTTAGCAAGCTCCCTTGATGTCCACTGAATATTGATAGTATAGTTAGGAGCATAAATTGGGACTCGCCTATTTTACCCTTTCTGTCTGGAGTCGGCCAGCCCTTAGCTATGGGGTATTTGCGTGAATATATACATACATATGTACATTTAACCCTTTCAGTGATTGTGACTTGTTTTTATTTGATTTCAGCTACATTTAGACAATTTGATTAAGCTTAGGAAGGATATGTGGTAATGTAAAAGGATTGAGAGTGTATTTACCTAATTGTAGTTTACAGGAGTTGAGCTAAGCTCCCTCCTCCAGCCTATTCCATTTGTCAATACATCTATAGGGGAAGCTAAACTTCCTAATGTCATTCTTGAAGGTAGCTTTTTTACTTTGTAGCTGTGGCCTCTAGTTATTCCTGTATCCATAATTATTATATCCTCCTTAACCCTCCTGGCCCGGGCAGCATGTTAAAATGACACCGCGGCAGATGGGCAGGAACCCGGGTGTCCTGTTAAAATCTGTAAGCTTGAAAGCCTATTCAGCTTGGTCTGAACGTTGTGCGTCCGACGCATGTAAACAAAGCCGATCATTGCGTCACCGCACCTCCGAAAACAATAAGGAGACGTCGGATCAATGTTATTGTTGTGACGTCAGACGAAATTAGTGTCTGGAAAGTTCCAATATTGTCAACATCGCGGCAAAATTCGCTCCACTGAAATCGTCATCACAACTGAACCAGTTGACTTACAGAGCTCTACTCAACGCCAGTCTACAGATTGGAAACCGCACTACGTTTATAGATGCGTGGGAAATTTTTAGCAGTTAAAATAACAGATACGGTAGCCTAGGCCTAGACGTTTTTCGGCCAGATCGCCCGGATACAACCTCCGTCCTTTGGAAAGGCAGCCCGGGTCACGAGGGTTAAGCCGCTGTCACACGAGCGTTTTTTCCATCAATTTTCCAGGAGCAATTTTTTTCTCGTAATATTTCGGGACTTTTTCGCACTGGTATCGGTAACTAGACCGAAGGTAGATTATGTTACGCGGCTGAATTCTGATAAAGTGTAATTTTTTAAGCTTCCAGACCATAATTGCCCGTAAAAATTGCTTGAAAAAAGGCTCGTGTGACTCCAGCTTTATCCAGCCTCTCCAGCCCTAGTGTGCATTTGTACATCATTATCATGTCTCCTCTCTCCTCTCCTTTAGACTCGGTAGATTTAATTTGTCTAGCCTCCCTTCATATGGCAGTTCTCTGAGACTTGGAACCAATCTAGTAACTGCTCTCTGAATTCTTTCTAACTTGTGAATATGTTTTTTAAGATGCGGGGACCACACCACTGCTGCATATTCCAGTCTTGGTCTAATCATACTTTTTATAATTTTCGCTAACCTGTTCTCATCCAAGTAGTTCAGAGCAACTTTCATATTCCTGGCCATTGCATACATTCCGCTAAAGAGCTTGTTAATATGTTTCTTTGGCGACAAGTTTTCTTGTATAATCAACCATTTAACACATGACATTTACTTATATTAAATTTTATTTTCCACTTGGTGCTCCATTCTTATGTGTAGTAGTAGTTCTACTTATGTGTTTATGTGTTCTAGTAGTGTACACCCTATGTGGTGGATTGTGTTCTTTTATTTCATAGATTTAATTTTAGTAAGCGTTGTTTCCACATAGCGATTTTGATAATTTAATTTGACTTTATATTGTCCTTGTCCCAATTTTGGTTTGTTTAGTTTGCAAGTTTTACATTTTAATTTTATCTAAATCCCCTCACAACTACTTTTATTTGTTATTTGTCTCATAATTTTTACGTCATCTGCAAACATTGACATGTACTGTAGGAGTTTATGCCTACTGATTAAAAGACGTCTTTCCTAAGCTGCATAAAATAGTTTAATATTGTACCATTCCTGTTTTGGTTTGTTTGTTTGCAATTTTTACATTTTGATTGTCGGGATATAAGTCGGAATAGCATCATCCGTATTGAAGTGATTAATATAGTTTTGACTTTATTGATATTACAGTGGACTCCCAGTATTCGCGCCTATGTCGTACCAGCCCCCTTCTGGGAATGCGTGGTTTCGCGGATACGTAGGCAGTGTTTAACATAGGTTTCAATGGGAAATAGGCTTAGGTCGTACCTGACTCGGCCATCTTGGACTACCTGTACTTTATGACAATAATATGGACCAAATTATTAAACAGATACGGTGATGGACCTGGAAGAATGTGGAGCAAAGTGTGGTACCGTCAGTGACGGTACCGGTACCACACTTTATTCCACATTCGTCCAGTCACCCATAAAGTACCCATTTCCCCCCAAATATATCCAATAAATACATATTATTTGAGAATACTTATAAATACATATTATGAGGAGATAACTTACCACACAAACTTTATTTGTAATCAGTCATTAGGCCTAGGCTAGCCTTACGCATCGGCATAATTTGCCCGCTTTCGTCCGACAGCGTCGGTACGCTTGCTCTCTGTTTTGATGGTCCCGGGCATTTATTTCCATCATGATTACCATCAGGCCCTCTGTCCCTATCACTGAATGCTCTAAAGGCCCTAATAAATGCGGGAGATAGGAGGTTCGTGCAGAAAAAAGCTTGTAAACAGGTAGTTTTCGACTTTTCCAACACTGGGCTGTGAGCTACTGCCTCAGCTGGGACGCTGTGTTGACGTCACGCAAGAATGCAAGATGGCCGACCAAAGCAAGACTCGGGATGCGCACTGACCCGCCCGATTCAAATCCGTGAATAGCTGATATTTTGCCGTTTTTTTGCGCGGATGACGAGTAATGGGATATTTAGGGGTGTCCGCGAATAGCAAGGAGCGCGGATAACGAGAGTCCACTGTATATGTTTTCACCAACCAACTTCACTTCCAAACTCGATTAATGAAATCAACAAATACATGTGGCACTCCAAGGACTCGAACCTAGGATACTCACACCGAAATTCCGCGCATTTATCTAACAACATTATAACCTGTACAGATTGGTGGTGGCTTCCAGTACAACCGTTTGGAGGACTATAAGAGGATAATTGTTCAACCCTTCAACTACGGGGCCATCGGACGCAACAAAGACAAGAACTCTGCCAACGTAATGTGAGTGTGTTTACTGTTTATTTGTACTGTTTTGGTGATAATGTAGAGTTTATGTTTACTGTTATTGTAGTGATAGCGTATAGTATGTTTCATAAAGGGAAATGGTGGAGTATAGTTTGGAGGGTTTTGAGTTGTTACGAGAGGAATGCTATTAGAGCAGAGGTTGGAAGAGGACTGTTTATTTATGTAAGAAAAGAGCTCAAGGTAAATGAGGTGGATATGAGACAGCAGTATTGTGAGTATTTGTGTATTGAAGTAAAATGTACAAGAGGGTCAATTCTAATTGCCTCTATATATATAGAAGCCCAAATAATAGTAGGGAAGAGGATGATAACCTACTGAAAGCAATGGAGGAAATAGATAATAGAGAGAACAAATATAAGATTTTGATTGGTGATTTCAATTTGCCAAGGATCAACTGGGCAAATTGTACTACTCCAGCGGGACAGTGTAGCCTTGAAAACAAGTTTATAGAGAAAGTAAGAGATTGTTTTTTAACGCAACATATTACAGAGATGACAAGATATAGAGATGGAAAGCAGGGGAGTGTACTTGATTTAATTTTTAGCAATGAGGAGGATATAGTGGAACATGTCAATGTGGATAGCCCTATAGGTCGTAGTGACCATGCCTGTATAAGTTTTAGTTGCAATATTAAAACAGAGAGGGATGATAAAAGCAATAAAAAAATATACATGTATGACATACATACATACATACATAAAATTTTAAGACTGAGTGTTCCACACATAAGTGCAGTTTCAGTCTCTTGTCCTAATGGCGGCATTCCAGGCAACCCTGTTAAGGGCTGCTTCACTTGTCAAGTTCTTGGATTTGAGATCGGCGCGTATAGTCCGATCCCAGGTCTTCCTCGGTCCACCCCTTGGTGCAGCTCCCTCCACAATCACAGACCTGCATTTTTTCACCCAATTTTGTTCATCCATTCTCTCCACATGTCCATACCATCCCAGTCTACTTGTACGCATCACCTCGCTAATACTCTTTATACCTAAACGTCTCCTCAGCTCAACATTTGTTATTCTATCCTGTAGCCTGGCCCCACACATCCATCTCACCATTCTCATCTCATTACGCTCCATTCTGTTGACATCCTCTACTTTAACGGCCCATGTTTCTGAGGCATACGTCATTGCACTTCTAACACATGAGGCATACACCTTTCCCTTCAGGGGGAGAGGCATTCTTTTCATGGTCAGGATTGGCATCAATTCTCTGAACTTCCCCCAGCCACACCTAATTCTAGCAACAGTGGCAGCCTCAGCCCCACCACCGGCAGAGATGGTATCTCCTAGGTAACAAAACTTGTTCACCAGCTCCAAAGACTCATTTCCAAAATTCACAGCCACAGGATCATCACTTAACACAAGCTCGCCTTTGCACACTACGCACTCAAATTTCTCTATTTCTGACTTATCCTTCGGCAGGGGCCCCTTTATTCTACTACAGCGCTTACTCCCATGGTGTACCCAACATCGACAGATGCTACATTGAATTGAGTTAACGCCCACTCCCTTTCCACACACTGCACGTGGGTATGCACCGCTCTTTTCCACATTGCCTCGTCTCAAACTACAATGCATAACCTTGGTTTTGTTAATATTGACTCTTAAACCCTTGCTCGCCATGCCCTCTCTCCACTCTCTGAATTTGGCCTCAGCATCCTGCATACTGTCAGCTATTAGGACTAAATCGTCTGCATAAAACAGTTCCAACGGGAGTCCGCCTCTAAAAATTCTAGACAGCGCCTCCAAGACCATAATAAAGAGGAGGGGGCTTAACACTGAACCCTGATGGACTCCAACACGGACTGCGAACTCATCACTCAGTACACCCTTCACCCTCACCGAACTTCGCGAATCCTCATACATCTTCATTATCACACGCACCAGAGACTCTTCCACACCAAGTTTCCTCATAGCCCACTGTACAACATCTCTAGGTACCCTATCAAAGGCCTTCTCCAGGTCCACAAACACAAAGTAAAGATCCCTGCCTTTTAGTAAGTATCTTTCCTGTATCTGCCTGACTATGAAGATAGCATCGGTTGAGCAGATTATGAGCTGCTGAGAAGGTGTCTGGACATTGACTGGGGGGAATACTTGAACGGTGAAGACGCTGAAGGAATGTGGAGGAAGTTTAGAGTCAAACTGGAGGATGTTATATCCGAATGTGTACCAGTAAGGGAATATAAGGATAAAACAAAATTGAGGAAAAGAACGAACCCAGAATTACCAATGAAAAGAAAGCTGTGGACTTTGATAAGAAGAAAGAAATGATTGTGGGATAGATTAAAAGTGTTAAAATAAACAGGGGGTCTAGTATAGAAGCTAAAGTAGTGGATTTGGAACGTAGACAGATAAACAATAAAATAAGGTGGGAGACAAGGAGGGGGTAAAGGAAAGGGAGAGAGAGATTGCAAGAAACGTGAAGGATAATCCAAAAATATTCTGGAAGTACATCCAGGAAAAGTTAACTAGAAGAGTAGGGATCCCGGAACTGGTAGGGGGGTTGGATGATGGGAGTAGAGCGGACAGATAAGGAGAAAGCAGAGGTGCTGGGGAAATACTTTGGGGGGGTACTAACTGTAGAGTCGGATGATGCAGTGCCAAATATTCCCATCAAACAGACACCTGCACTAGAATTAATAGAGTTTTCCCATGCTAGAATAAGAAGGGCTATAGAAAAAATGAACAGAAGTAAGTCCCCGGGACCGGATGGGATACACCCAAGAATCATAAAGGAAGGAGGTGAGATGTTAGTAGAGCCATTGAAAAATTTATTTGAGGTATCGTTTAATACAGGACAAATCTCGATGGACTGGAGAGAGGCAAACATAACAGCTATATTTAAGAAGGGAAAGAGAAATGACCCAGGAAATTATAGACCAGTCAGTTTGACAAGTGTTGTGTGTAAACTAATGGAAACGGTAATTAGAGAAGGAATAATGGAGCATATGAAATCAAACCAACTTTTCAGTGGGAGACAGTTCGGATTCTTGCCGGGGAGGTCGACGGTACTACAGATGATTGGATGCAAATTCTAGAGGATGGTGATGTAATAGACGTGGTATATTGTGATTTTATGAAGGCCTTCGATGCTCGGAGACGTTTTATGTATACCCACCCTCATAAAGAGGAATAAGACATCCGGCAATAGATAGATCGACAATTACAATAGTACTTGCCGCATAATTGTGTTGTTTGCATTCTGTTAAAGTGATAACTCTGGTGTAGGGCTTTGTTTTGTTTTAATAGGCCGGTCTATATGATCTGTGCCCCATGAATATTCTTTCCTCTCACTTAAACATTAGGCCTACCATAGCGCGGTTGGGAGTATGAACATGATTAGATTAACTCCCCCAGACATATATGACGCGATCGCGTCATATGGAACTTATAACCAAAAACTCATATGACACGATCGCGTCATATGGACTTATCTCTATGCCTCTCCAATAAGTTTATGACGCAATTTTGCGTCATATGAGCTTAGTAAGTCCGATAAGTTAGTTTACGATAAAACCGTTGGTGGCAACCTCAGCCTCCTCCGATAATTCTAACGGCCGCAGTGTTGTTGTGAGTGTAGTGCGAGGCATTGTCAATGATCCTGGGGCTCCCGCCTCCTCGAACTTATTGGAACATAATATGTCTGAAGGAGTTAATATCCAGTATTCGAGAATAGATAATAAGTCGTAGGCGTGTGCATAAACCTTTGACCGTCCTGGTGGTGTAATGGTTAAGGTGGCAAAAATCTGTGTGTGATATCCCGGCGGATCATATATACTTTAATTAATTTCATTGGGGGTGTTTGGTGTTGTGGTGAAATAAATAAAATATAGATTAATAGGCTATCAATCTTTTCACTATGACTTAAATTGCTTCAAACTCCATTTGTCCAGACATTTAGGCTTGAACATTACTTGAATTTGGCCCTGTCACTTTTTCAACTTGGAGGGAGGCACTCATTACAGACAGTTTTGCCTTTTGCCTACCTCAAAAAAAATAGTTTGAAAAGTGAACGTCTTGCAAATATTCTACTTTATTTGCTATTGTGCTCCCTCAATCTTTGATTTAAAAAAAAAAATATTACGGTTTAGCCTAGCTAGAAATAAGCCATAATCCACGAACGAAGCTTTGTAATTTTTAGTACAGTATGATGGTATTATTGGTATATTATTTAGCTATAAACTCCAGAAGTTCCTATATAAGTTGAGAAAATTGTCTACAGCCAGGTATGCCTAGTTACAAAATCATCATCATCAGCCATTAGGAGTCCACTTGCGAAGATAATTTTCTCTATTAGCTGGTTCATTGTATGCAACTGATCCATGGTTGAATATCCAGTTGTAAATCCTGCCTGTTCCCGAGATTGATTTTCATCTATAATTTTACCTAACCTATTTGTGAGGATTTTTGAGAACCACTTGTAAATAACTGATAAACTAATGGGATGGTAGTTGCCGAGATCTTTCTTATCGCCTTTTTTGTGAAGTAGAATCACTATTGCATTGCACCAAGTTTCTGGAACATCCCGCTCACACAAACATTGGGTGAACAGCTGAGCTACATTAGACCTCTTCTCCTGCATCCTTCAGAAGATCTCTTGTTACTCCATCATCTACTGGAGATGTTCCACTTTTCATTTTGTTTAAGGCAGACCTTACCTCATCTACAGATATATGTGGGACCTTGCCTGTGTCTGTTGTTGAATCATTTGATGGAACTGTTTTCTTAGAACTTTTTGACTTGTTCTGTACAGTTTATTATTTCACCATTGCTGTCTCTCAAAGGATTAATTTGTTGCTTACCTAAGGCTAGTTTATGTTGTGTTAGTTTGAGGCTTTTTCCTTTCCTAATAGTTTCTTCAACTAAGTCCATGCTTCTTTTCTTTCTTCTTCCCGTCGTCGTTTGTTGATTAGCTCGTTTAGTTCTGCTCTCTCTATTTCATCTCTTTGTTTTGATTTCCATTGCTTTTCTTCATTTTGTTAGATTTACACGAGTCTGTGAGTACTTGCTTTCTTTACTGGTGTTTGTGTTCCCTATCTTTTCTGCTGTTTGTGTAATTGTTAATGTTAGGTTTTCGTTTACTTTGTTGATGTAATTTTCATTGCTGTTGAGAGCTTGGAATATATTTTTAAGTTCTAACTGGAACTCCATCTTATTTCTATAGGCATATTTTCTTCCCGGGAACTAATCTTATTTCTTTTGTCTTTAAGATTGAACTTTTCTATGCAGCATATCCTCACTGATATGTTAAAAGGGAAAATTGAGACGTCGTAAATAGGGTAGGCCTGTAGGCCTGTAAGTGCAAGGTCTTTACTAAACTGAATAAAGTCTTGGGCCTAGAAAAATTATACTCAGTCTAAATCATAAATGTCCCTCAAACTCTTTTACAGTACTGTAATTAGTAAACAGAATATATAATTTCATATTATCACCAACCCACCAATTAACTTGCAAATAAACCTAATGAATGAAATCAATGAAAGAAGTAAATACTGTACATGTATGTGGTACTGTACTCTAACGATTTGAACGTAGGATACTGGCACCGAAATTCCAGAATAAAGCCAGAATAAAGTTTAAAAGACGTCACCGGTACTGGACGGGTTAATAAAATTGTCTATCCTAGCCGATTCACAAGTTGTGCCACCAAATGTTTGTACTATCGCTGGTTTTTCACCCACAATAATCGCCTTAACTGTACTTTACTACCGTATGCATCACATAGTGATTTTCCGCACTCAAACACGATATATTTTGGAACCTCACAAAATAACTATATAGCTACTATATACGTTTGTAATACGAAAACACACTTATTTGTTTTAGTTTTCGAAGGTTCATAAAAATATTTTCTAATAGCAATATTGGAATATACTGTACTGTATATATATAATTTAAAATGGTAATTTTCTGCTCATATACTGTACAGTAATAGGGCCGTCGGGTGAAAAATATTAACACTCGGTCTGTTTTTGACCATACATACAAGTTTAAAGACCGTTTTGTCCACAGAGAATGTTAGTCTCGCATCCTAAATGGCGGCAGGGCTGCATTTGTTTTCACGTTTTTTTTAGTTTTTAGATCGGACTGAAGTACTTGATCCAACATAGTTCTAGGTCTATCCCTACGTGCCATAAGAATAATATATTATACACTTTATTATACATACATAAAACGAGGAAAGGGTATTTTATTAGTTTCAGTTAGGATTTTTTTTTTAAAACCTCTAATTATCATCGTGAAAATGTATGGCTAAAAATAATCCGTCCGTCCGTGCATACCGGTAATTGAACAGACAATTTTAAGAATATTTTCAGTGACAACCTAGAATTTTGAAGAGTGCACTAAATAGTATTTGTTATGTTATTTCCATCGGTATCATCAAAATTAATGTCCCATGAATATTTGATTTTTTTAAAAATCGGTTGTTGCTTCTTCATATTTTGCAATTATTTGTCTTTATTATATTATATCTATTCATTGTCGATAGTATCAATTGCTTGCTTTTGTGATTTCCTTAGTTTATTTGTATGATAAATGTAGGTTATTTGTAGGGTAGTTGTTGTTGTTGTTGTTCCCCAAGCTGCCTGGCCGAACAGCCCCAAGGCCCCAAGCAAGGCCATAACCGAGCGCCCCCACAGAACCCTCCCTGCCGACCACAATAATGCCTGGGTGACCGAAGCCACTCCATGGCGGGGAGCTGAGGAGGGTGCGGAAACGCCCGGGAAACCAAAGCCTCATCCAGGACCCTGTGCCCCTCAGCAATTATGCAGAGAAAGTTGAGGGGCAAAGGAAAAATGTGACGCTTTGGCTTCCAATCTTGGTAGATTGGGAGGTCAATCCACGGAAAAGACGCCGTCACTGGAGATCTAGAAAACATATAAGTAAAAGGAACAGTCAGAGTAAGCTATGGGTATGGCAGAGATCGCTCAGTTCTCACTCTGATAGACCAGCCCATCACCACATGACTAGAACCCAATCCTCTTAGCATCAGCTAGGAAAGGCCCTAGAAAGCCGCCTTTGGCGGGGGGATAGCTCCCCTATTTCAACTCCTTTCGGGGTTGGGCACCCACCCAGGGTAGTAATTGATAGGGGTCACTTGAGGCATGCTATGCTTACAGGTACCTACCCGATAGCACTATCGTTAGTGAGTGCTATTTGTATTTTTTACTATTGTTAATGTCTTGTGAGGTTGCAAATTTGATTTCAATAGAATATTTTGTAGTTTCTTTATTCATGCAGAGTTTAGTAAAAATTTACCAGAACGTATCGGGCTTCCCAAATTGACTAATTCCTTGAATGTGACGATAGTGCGATTAGTTTGCTTGGGAAACAGATTAACTTGCTCATGTAGTAATATACACCCTATGTGGTGGATTGTGTTTTTTTATTTCATAAATGTTATTATAGTAAGCGTTGTTTCCACATATCGATTTTGATTAGTTATTTTGCCTTTATATTGTCTTTGTCCAAGTTTTGATTTTAGTTTGCAAGTTTTACATTTTAATTTTAATAATTGATGATTTGTTATGTTTGTAAGTAGGCTTACCTGGATGTCGTCACATTGGGTCGCCTAGGTTAGCCCTATTAGTGTTGAGAATTTAAGACATTTGCTCCATTAGTTTGACATTGTTAAGACCTTTTAGTGTCCTGTAGATGACGAGTGTTGTTGGCGAACGATAGCCAGTCTGCAATTACCGAAAAATGGGGAAATTTATCTCGAAGGGGGGTCTTGGCGTTACTGTTTTAAGCTTAAGATCACAGGGAGGAACTGAACTTATGTGGGCAACTGTACATGTGGTGACATTAATGTAGTATTGAGTTTACAATGTAAAACTTGACAAATTATCTATAAATGAAAGCTAACTACATTATAACCTCTACAGATTGGTGGTGGGTTCCAAGATGTACAACCATTTATGACACAACCACAAGAGGACACTACTTCCGGGACCATCGGATGCAACTGTTTCAGCACAACACGACTCTCATGGTAGGTGTATTGTTGTTGTTGTTGTTGTTGTTGTAAAGTGTTATGGCAAGATTTTGTTGTTCCCAAGTCCATGTTGCCTAATGTACAGTCGGCCTAATAAGTGATGTCTCGGCACCAAGTATAATTTGATCAATAATTGGTATCTGCAATATCTAAACGCAAGTTCTTCATTTCAAGGGAG
Organism: Paralithodes platypus; assembly: GCA_032716605.1. Classification (NCBI taxonomy): domain Eukaryota; kingdom Metazoa; phylum Arthropoda; class Malacostraca; order Decapoda; family Lithodidae; genus Paralithodes; species Paralithodes platypus. The sequence continues at coordinate 5,132,185 of CM064570.1, read as the reverse complement.
ATATACAAACAAGTTCCTGCACTTAACCACCTTATTCAACATCTGACAGACATTAATACAGCACAGAGCGAGCCAAACATACTAACAGCTGAGATATGACTTATTAGCGCCATCGTACCATAGTGTCTTGATATAGTACCGACTTCTTTGTCTCCCATTTTTTGTTTTTTAACTACAGTACAGTGTTCCCTGTTGTGAACCTGACAGCATTCCCTGCATCGTGTGGTATTTGTAGCGCATCTATGATAGTCGGACATTTGGCCTTTATAATATCTTAACCCCTTCTGTACTCTCTAGGTCTATAATTATATTCTATGATTTTGCCATTTTTTTGAAGTTTAAGAAGGATCTGTGATACTAAAAATAGTTAGATACTTTGAAGCTTGTTAATGGCTGGAGGCCCTTTTTCAACTGATTAAAATAGTCTATTAGTAGCCACAGTAAAGTTTAAAGCACAGCACGGTACTAAAAATTGTAACTAGAAACGCTATAGTATATTCATTAAAAGTCGGCCAAAGCTCTTAAATACTAACCTCTAGACCTGATCACTTTCTAAGGAGAACTCCAAAGAAAAAATTAGCTACCGTATGCAGCGTTGGGAACTTCTCACCGAGACGCTATTAACTCCATGTCATAGCGTCTCGGTGAGAAGTTCCCAACGCTGCATACGGTAGGTCATTTTTTCTTTGGAGTTCTCCTTAGAAAGTGATCAGGTCTAGAGGTTAGTATTGAAGAGGTTTGGCCGACTTTTAATAAATACACTACAGTATAGCGTTTCCAGTATTTATTATCCGTGTTTTATGTTTATCGAAAGTCTGTACAGCCATTCTTGACTTAGTCGCCTGAATTTAATGTTTTTAATGATTACACTTCATAAATTAGTGAACAAAATTCACTCTGCTTCAAAATTCCTCACTTGACCCCTTCACCGCCATGGTTATTTTCATCGTATTCTGGATTTATGTATGTACACTCGGTACAAAAAGTATCTGCACCCCTACGCTGATCATCAGGTGTGTACAGCTCGATAGGGTTGGTACCTCTGCCTGCAACTATATCCGATCGTCTCTGACGCACGGATATAGTTGCAGGCAGAGGTACCAACCCTATCTAGTTGTACACACCTGATGATCAGCATAGGGGTGCAGATACTTTTTTGACCGAATGTACATACATAAATCCAGAATACGATGAAAATAATAATATATATTGGTTAGACACTTATGTTTTTCAGTATGGCTTGATTTGAGTGGTTTGCTGTATCATTGGAACTCTCCCAAAATCAGTATTTCCCTGTTATGAGTTGAATTGCTCCGTGTGTCCTGGCATTTTGGTTCGAACGTCCCTTGATTTTGGCCCTGTCACTCTTTCAACTCTGGGGGAAGACACTCGCTACAGGCAGTTTTGCTTGTGTATGGGTATATATTTGATAAGCTCTTGTTTGCTTGAATAGTTTACTTTGATATTTTCTCTACTTTTGAAATGCCTCCTGTTGTTGCTCCCTTTTCTTTGCTTGTCAGTTTGTTTTTAGTTTTATCAATTGTTTTGTTTGGATATTATGTTAAGTTTCCTGAATGTTTAGCATTATGTTGCTTTTGTTGTTTATCTTATATAGTTTGCTTAACCCCTTTATGATTGACACATCTTGACAGTACAGTAACTTGGCTATCATTTTACATTGTTTTTGTCCGTTAACCCTTGGAGTACCAGAAGTAACTTGGGTATCATTTTGCATTGTTTTTGTCCGTTAACCCTTTGAGTACCAGCGATGTGTGCTAGATTTGTATTGTGGCTATATTTTGACGATTGGTGGTTGTTGTTGTTGTTGTTCCCTAAGCTGCCTGGCCGAACAGCCCCGAGTCCCTGAGAAAGGCCATGGCCACGATCGGGCTTTCCCACAGAGCTCTCATTGAGTGTAGATTGTGTTGTTGGCGTAAGTGGTTGTGTGAAATTCAGTCTTCTATGATGTGTTTAATGGTATGGGGTGCTGTGTTACATCCCGGGCAGGTGTCGACAACGGAGTCATCCAGTCTCTTCTGATAGCTCAGGAGAGCTGGATGGTGTCCGCATCTCAGCCTGGCCAGGTGGACTCTGTCCTCGCGAGGAAGGGAGGATTCGGAAGGATGGATTTCGGGAGGTCGTGCATGCAGCTGCGTGTTGTCTGTGAGTGAGTGGATGGATCGGTGAGAGATATGAGTATGGATGTGCTTCTGGAAGTTGGTTCGGGGTGGGCAGGGAGGGAGAGAGGACAATAATTGTGTGTGATACCGTGTGCTGGGTGTTGTTTTGATATTTCTTGGTGTCTGTGGGTGTGTTGGCATGTAGTTTAGTGGGTGGTCTTGGTTCGTGGAGGCTGCTGCCAGGAATTGAGTGCCTCTCATGTCCAGATGGTCTTTGACTTTGAGGATTTTGGTTTCTTGATGTAGGTGATCTGTGCAGCCTGTAATGATCTTCAGGGCTTTGTTTTGAATAGTCTGTAAGGTCTTATGATGTGTTTCAGCTAGGTTAGAAGCCCAGGCTGGGCTTGCGTATTCCATCACCGATCTTGTGTATTGTTTATATACTGTGGTGGTAGTTTCTTTGTTGTGTCCAAATTTTGTGTGAGCAAGTGACCTGAGGGCGTTAAGTCTGGGTGTCAGTTTCTTTTTAATGTTTGTGGTGTGCTGTTTGAATGTCATATGAGTATCATATGTTACTCCTAGGATTTTGGGTGTGTGTGTATGTGTTAGGGTGTGTTGTTTATGGTGAGTTGAGGGATGTATTCGTGTTCTCCTGTCCAACTTGTGAGCAGGGTTGCGGTGGATTTGGCTGGGGCTAGATTAAGTCTGTTTGTAGTGCACCAGCCATGTAGTGTGTTGAGATAGGGTTGAAGGAGATCTGTTGCTCTTTTTGGGTCATGGTGTGTGAGTGTTATGTCATCTGCATAGGAGGCTAAGTTTATTTGGGGCGTATTGGGTGTAGTTATATCGTGCATGTACAGATTGAAGAGTGCGGGCGATAGGACGGATCCTTGTGGGACTCCGTTTGGAAAGTTTCTGATTTTAGATGACTGACCGGCAAAAGATACGTGTGCACATCTGCCTGCTAGGAAGTTGGCCAGCCACCGTTTTGTGTTGTTGTGCATGTTTGTGTTGTAGATTTTGTTTGTTAGGTTGTGGCGGGGGATGGCATCGAAGGCTTTACTAATGTCAAGTGTGGCTAATAGTGATCTGTGTGGTGGTCTAGCTGAATTGATGCCGTCGAAAGCTCTTTGTGTAAGGTCTGTGAGAAGAGTGTTTGTGGAGTGCAGTGGCCTAAAGCCATGTTGTGTTGGAGCTAGGGGTAGGTCAGGTGTAATTAGTTGTAATACTAGGCGTTCCATGACTTTGGAGGGGGAGCAAAGGAGTGTGATGGGGCGGTGCGAGGAGGGTAGCGTGGGGTCTTTGTTGGGTTTGGGGAATGTGATGATGATACCATGCTTCCAAATGTCTGGTATTGTGTTGTGTGAATAGCTGTAGTTTGATATGTTAGTGAGTGCTTGTATGCCTTGTGGTCCCAGGTGTATGTTGCTTATGTTGTCTAGGCCACAGGCAGGTGAGTGCTTGAGATTGTTGATGATATGCTTTGTCTGGTGATTGGTGAAGGGTGTATAGTCAGGGTCTGTGGGGAATTGTCTCTTACGTCGGATGACACGTCGGTCGTCTTTGTGAGGTTTTAGGTGGCTGACATGTGAAAAGTGATTGATGAGAGTGTTTGCTTGTTGTTTACATGAAGGAGTAGAGTCTGTTGTTGTGATTGCAGCATGTGATTGTGGTGTGATGCTGTTTAGTGTTTTGTATAGTTTTTTGGGGTTTGTTTTGTGGTCAAGTGTTTGTAGGAAGTTATTCCAATTTAGTTTTTGTTGTTCTTGTATTTTGTTGTTAGTTTGGGTGTTGAGTGCTTGAATTTGTTGTGTGATGTCTTGTGTGTGGGGTGCTGGGGAGTGTTTCAGTATGTCGCGTTGTCTGATGAGGTTTTGAATTTCTGGTGTGAAGTTGGGGTTGTGTCTTTTTCTGTTACCTCTTGGAATGTGTTTCTTGTCAGCGTTTTGGATAGTTTTATGGAGTATGTGTACAGCATTGTTGATGTTAGTGATGGGTGTACTGTTTAGAGTTGTGAAGTGTTGTTCTGTCTCATTTGTGAATGCTTCCCAGTTAGCTCTTTTATAATTGGTGTATGTGTTTGTGGCTAGCTGGGGTGAGTCTGGTTTTGGTGGTGATAATGATCGGGAGGTGGTCAGAGCCTAAGGTTCTGACCACCCTCCAGGATGTTGTGGGGGCGAGTTCTGGGGAGCAAAAGGTGATGTCTGGAGATGATGGATTATAGAGGGCTTGGTGAGGAATATGGGTATGTTGATGGATGTCGTTAAGGATGATGAGGTTATCGGTTTGGTTTTGTAGTACCAGCCCTCTGTCTGTGTCGGGGTTGTCGACAAACCAGGCCGACGTCTGGGCGTTGAAGTCACCACCCAGGATGATGTGTGGGGTGTTTGTGATGTGTTGTAAGTGTGGTCTGTATTCATTTGGTACTGTAGGGGATGTTTGGGGAGGGATGTATGTGTTTATGATGGTTATGTTGGAGTTGTTGCCAGTGCGTATTTTAATTGACTGTATTTCTGTTGTGTTATCATTTGGGGGGAGGAGTGATTTGGTTTGTACACTGGTTACTATGCATGATATTTCTTTGTGTACCAGGGTGATGAGTCCACCGCCCCGCCGACAGCCCGGTCTTGTCTGATGGTGGTGAAATTGAAATGTGGGTGTTTTTTGTGTTGTGCGGAGTTTTGTTTCTTGTAAGATGGCAATGTGTATGTTGTGTTGTTTGATGAAGTGTGAGAGTTCGTGTTTCTTTGTGTTGATGCCATCTATGTTCAGTTGAAGAATGTTAATGTTATGTGCACGATGGATGTTGGGGGCTGCTGCACGAGGATGGTGGGGTGGGGGTGGGGGTGATGGTGAGGTGGGGGTTGGGGATAGGAGATGGGTTGGAATGGATTAGGATGGGGTGTGGTGTGTTGAGTTGAGGATGTGGATGGTATGGGAAGGTTAGGTGGGTTGGGGAGGAGAGGTGGACGGGTTTTAGGTGAGGGATTTGACTGGGAGAGGGAGGGGCATGAGGAACAGGTCCAGGTGTTTGTGTAGTGTTTCTTGGAGGCAAGTGTTGTGCAGGTGAAGTGGGTAACGATTGGTGGTTAAAAGGGTTGGTCGAGATATTGAAGCCTTATATTTGGCTAGAGGTCCTTCCTAAGCTGAATAAAATAGTCTTGCTGTCAGAAGATTATAAAAAGGACCTCTTGTATTGAATGAGTTGATGTTACTTATTTTAATGTGGGAGTTATGTGCAGTGATTTTGATTTGTTCTTTTGTCTTTATATTGTCTCGTCTCAGTTTTTTTATTTTGCAAGGTTAGGTCTATTGGTTTGAATATTCGCTTTACTTCATTTCAAATTTAAAAAAAAAAAATTATGAAAAAAATATGTTGGTCATTATTGTTTGGGCATTTAGTTGTCTTGAGCATCCAGCCATTAGATTACTGTTGATGCTTGATTTCCCTTTAATTTTGTTGCTCAAGCATAGCTTCCACAATGTTGATAAGTTCTTTTGGTTATGGTAATATTTGTCCGATGAATGATAGGCTATATAATTTATTTGCTTCCACATAGCAATTGTGACTAGTTATTTTGGCTTTGTCCCAGTTTTGGTTTGAAATTTTAATTTATTAATGAACATTGCTTAGCAATATAGGTTAGGCATATCCTTCTATGTTGTATTTATCAGTACCAATAATTGACGACTTCTTTTATTTGTATAATTAACTATCAGTATATAGTTATACTTTTATTATTCTTTACTCAGTTTAATATGAGACTCTATATTATTGGTACATGTACACTCTGATGCCAGTCTCTAAGCCACTCAGAAATTTATATTCTTGTGTCACTTGAACCAGTTGTCCATTTTATTAAGTTATTTCCATAGCAATTTTTATTAGTTCCTTTGAGTCTATCTTGTGTAGTCCAAGTTTTAGTTTGTTTATTTTGAAAGTTTTAAATTATAATTTCCAAAGAAATTACAGTACAACCTTTTAGTAACTTCAGTTTCCTAAGTTATTTTGCCCTTATCGTCTTTGGAAGTTTTAAATTTGTCATGTCCAATGACTTTAGTCAATGCCGCTTTATAAAGTTATGATAGAGTTGTATAGTAATCAATTGAAAGTACTGTATATAATTGTTGTGATATTATATATATGTATTTGATCAATTTAAAACAGCACACTATAGTTGTTGATAATCCAAAAACCTAATGTTTGCAAGTGATGGAACTAGTAGTTACTATAAGTACATTGTAATATTTGGAAATCCAGTAAAAGTTTTGAATACCATAATATCTTTATTTTTATTATAATATATGTAATAGGATACAAGTTCACCTTAGGTTCATACCCAAAGGCTGGACTGAGTAATTTGTAAAAAAAAAAAAAATCTTAGATGAATGGAAGTTAGAATTCAGTTAGCTGTCACTTTGAAAGAAAAAAATTGCCAGTCCGAGCTCCGAACATATCAGAACTGGTATGTCCAAAGTCCAGTCATAGAAAGAATTTCATTGGTTTGGACTTTGGAAAATTCAGTTCAGATATGTTCGGCAAAATTTTTAATTAATGAATCAATTTACCCTTTCAGTACTGTCACTACTTATTCTGGCTAACCTCAAAAGATTTTAGTCAGCTTAGGAAAGAGGTCTTTTCTAAGCTGATTAAAATCATCTGAGGCTAGCCAGATATACTGACAGTACCGAAAGGGTTCATAGAACTCATGACAAGCATGGGCTATGGAAGTTAAGTTTGAAATGCACTAAGAACACATGCAACCCAGAAAAAACAGTACACAACCAAAGACCGTCAGAGAAACATTACTTGCCATCTTTTAGACAAATGAGGAGGGCTCTGAACTTTATCATTATGCTTCTAGAACATTCAACCACATTGCTTAAAAGAACTTTGGTTTAGCACACTTTCAGTAATGATGGTTATCCAGAGTTCATAATGATCCTTTGGTTGTCAAACTGTTCATTCTAGGTTGCTAAACTTCACATAACGGCCAAAGATGATTTATAAAAAGTCCGTAAACAAATCTTAGTAAAATCTGTATATGGTAACAAATTTATTACTTTAAGTGATATTTTTCACTTACCATGCAAACAAAGTATGTATTTTCATAAATGGCATATGCATCGTAAAATAATAATTTTTACCAATTTAAATAATTTCCATCGACCAGCTATTTTTAAATCTTTAAGGTATTTTGGCAGATTTTTTTCAGTCAGTGATAGACAAACTACATTTAAATATGCAAACCCAAGATATAAAGTTTTAAACCTACATAAATGCAGCCAAACCATTGCTTACATGATACAGTACACTCTTAAGCAAAAATAAGTTACACCAATGGAATCCTGAACCTTTAACCCTCTCATAAAAGAATAAGTCATGCTGGCTAAGGAGAAATTGTATGCACTTCAGGAAAACCTAGGAATAATAAAGTATAAAACTCCATTAGACCCAGATCCTTCCAAAGCTTAATAAAATCATCCAATATCCAGAATGAACTTACTCATATTTATCAAGGGGCTGATAATCACTTTCAGTAATTATAGCAGTAAATATATAAAGGCCAAAATTCTAAACCAATTCAAATATGATGCACTTTGGGAATATTGGCTAGCATTCAATTATATTCAGCTTAGGAAGTACCAGATCAATCTCAAGGGTTAATAAATTACTATTACCCCTCTCATTGCTCAAGTCTTTCTAAGCTGCATAATAGTCAGGTAACCAAAATTAACTTAGTGATTCATCATATTCATCAATGGGTTAAATAAAAAGGCTAAAGTAAATAAACTGCATTACCACACCTATTTCCTGGTCAACTCTTCCGTAGTCATAGAACTCTCACATTAAGTGACTACCCATTATTAATCTTAGTGGCAAAGATATCTGGCTTAATTATAATAAAAGTCTTTTATAATTGCCCAATATTCTTTACCATTAACATCAAGGTAATCACACTTGGGAAGAGTCACCCAGGGAATAAGATAGGAAAGTTTCAGCCCATTTCTTCTAGCCTTTTAGAGTTTCAAGAAGGTTGGCCTATCATATATTAAAATACAGAACCAGATTTGTAAGCAGTCTATTTTCTTTGCAATATCAATATAAATACCATCACAAAAATCAAGGGACATTAATATATATCAAAATGCACAAGTACATTTCCATAAATATTTAATCTCGGTTAAATTTCAGTGGGCATTTTCTATTAATAACTCGTTACAACACTGCATACAAATCTTATGCTGTATCCTAAATTACTTTTTCTCCAATAGGTTCCATAGCATGTACTTATTTATGGCTAAAAAGTATCTCAACGGAATAAATTATAGAATGTGCAAATTTTAGTGATGTCAAGTAGACCGTCCTTGACAAAATCTACTAAAGTATATGGAGTAAAATAATTTCTACTTCATATATTTTCTTTTGTATATATATTAAAGATTATTTTAAGTATAGATTTGTTTAAGTCCCCGATCATCAGGACCCCCAGCTCTTGAGCAAGGAGTCCGTATGGTGGTAAAAACTGAATCATTTTGAAAGCTTATATAATTTTCCTCTTAAATATACCATGATATTATTTTCAGAGGGAATTACATTGCCTTCATAAATCAATACTTAATTAGTCTTCAAACATATACAAAATAATGCACATTCTAAAAAATCATTCCATTAAAAATTGCATTACTGTATTATGCAGTTGTAGAAAAATATGAATAACTTCTATATCCAGTATTAATAAAGCCAACTTGGAGTCGACAATAGAAATATGAAAACTTAAATATTGCAAAATTTCTAGTACTTCTATTTTATTTTGTTTTTATTTTTTAGGAAAATTGCGATTGGGCCTGAGTATATAGATATAATTTTTCCTTCTGTCTCAAGTTGGCCAACCCTACCTATGGGGTATGTGCCTGAGTATATACAAATTCCCAAATTAATTACTTTAATTGCAAAGTATTTTGACAAATACGAAGATTTAATTAAATTTTAATTTAGGCTCTGTCTCAAGTCTGCCAACCCCAGCTATGGGGTATGTGCCTGAGTATATACATAAATACCCAATTTCATTACTTTAAATTTTCAGTCTTTGGACAAACGCTCAAAAATGACATTTATTTAAATGTTAAACTCCCTGTGCGGGCTCGGTCTCAAGTCGGCAAACCCAAACTATGGGGTATATACCAGAGTATAATTTAATTACTTTAATTTCCAAGTCTATTTTGCAAGCAATATTTTGTTATGAATTTCTTTCTATTGAAGTCTCAAGTTGTCAATATTAAAACTCAATCAGAATAATTATGAATCATCTACAACTGCATCTCAAAAAGTAAACTTTAATCATCTATACAAACAGAACTTGCACCTTAAACTTTCAGTATACAATTACTTCCTTTATTCTGGCTAATACATTATTTATTCAGCTTAGGTAGGGCCTGTGAGAGTCAGAAGCTTGATGTAGTCATTGCCCTTTACTCTCTCAAAAGTCACTCTTAAACTGCTCAAATTTGTCAAAAAGCCAGAATATGGAAAAATATATTGCATTCCAAAAGGATTAATACACCATGGGTTAGTGACATTTTTAGCTCCATGTTAAACAGACAAATACATAAATCATAAATATAACAAATAAGCCCTTTACAAATTTAGTAATCATTGTATAAAACTATGTATGAACTAAACTTATACCAATCCTACTAATCATTCAATAAAACTATGAACTAACTAAAAGCCTATTAATTATACCTAATGTAGTAATTCTATAAAACTATGAACTAACACTCTATTGATTATACCTATAACTAAAATCTTTCATACTGTACTATAGACCAAGGCATCACTATCTCCCATCAGTCTTCCCTAGTACCATAAAAGATAATCCTTATTACCATATATAGGTACAGTACTGTATTAATAACTACTCTTCTCATAAGCTATAACCAAGTTTCAGCCATAAGCAAAAATAACAAATGTAACCTTCAGATTCAAAGTATTTTAAAGATATATACCGTAAAATTTATAACTATTTTTCAATCCTCCCTCCTAAATACAGCTATATATCCCATATATGTACAGTATTCCCAATGACCAGTTTACAGAAATCTACAATAATCTGACCACAAATTTACTTTCAGATAACTGGTACTGTACTAAAGAGAGTAATAGAAGCTAATATTTCTAGCATTTGGGAAGAGTCAGCCAGGGTATCTTATTTTATAGGCAAATTCCAGAGCATCAGTCATATTTTCAGCCCAAATTATATAGATTACACTAGTCTTACACTTCACTGGACTTTATATAAATGAACAACAGTTACTTTCTTCAGGCTAACATTTGTTATTGAATTCTTAGCCTCCCAGCCTATTAAACTTTTTCAAAATGTATAGACCATTAATCCACTTTACTCAGCTTAGGAAGGATCTAAAGTTATAAATGGACAATTAAGGTTTGCTTCCATTCCTAATGTATTTTTTAATTACTTCAGGTAATTTACTCATTACACCATTAGGTAAATCTTTTACTTATACATTTAATTTATAATTTAAAAGTTTTATACCAACACTTCACTTGGGGATACTGCATTTGCAACTATAATATATAGTACTGTACTGTATATTCTTCAAGAGAGTACCGTATCAAATAAAAAAATTAACTGCAAACTTATTTCAGTTATTTGCCTATTATTATTAGTTATTCAGTCTTATTATTATAAACTGCCTTCGTGGTGCAATGTATAAGGTGTTGATATTCGGTGTGAGCATCCTGAGTTCGAATCCACAGACTGCCACATGTGTTTGTAATATTTCATTAATCTATTTTAGGAGTAGAGTTGGTTGTTGGATAGAACATAATAATTATCAGTTATTATTAGTTATTCAGTCTCACAAACTAGAATTGAGTTTCACTTATGCCAAAATTACTCTTGCTTTATACTATTTCAAACTTTATTGCTATTTTGACAAGTACTTGGTCTTTATATATTCATTTGTGTTTTGGTTTCTTTTGCAAGTTTTACTTTCAAATTTCTAACTAAGCTGCCAGACTAATTAAAAAAAACATTAAAGACTACAGTACTGTATATAGAACCAATCATTATCAGATCTTTTACCAAACTTATTCCTAGCATATTTTACTATTTATAACTAGTCGCTACTACAGCTAGGTACTTCTATTTTCAGCCTAACCCTATCCATTGAACAATACAGCATATCAAAATGTATAATGGGCTTATATGGTATATATACAATTCACATTTCATATTTTTCTTTATATACCAATGGAGCAAAAAGTCAAAAACTTACAATAGTGCATTAAAATCAGTCGGTAAAATAAATTAGGTTAAAGCTTGGATACTGCAGATAAATTCCTTTCCTAAACTTAGGAGAGTTAACGAAAGCAACTCTAAATCAGTTACCAAAGCTCTCCCATTCACATTTACCTTGCCAAGTTCGGTTTGTATAAATTTACTCCGTTAGCAATGTTTACAGAAACCTTACAAACTTAAAATATTTCCAAAACACCAGGATGGAAATTCTTTTAAGTTAATAAACACCTTCAGGATTAGGAAGCGTTCAGTTTATTCGATCATTAGATGCTTTTATTCAGCTTAGGAAGGATCTATGGATTCATATTTTTTCACCAATCAACTTTACTTCTAAACTCAATGAAAAATACATGGCACACTCCAAGGACTCTAACCAAGGATATTACTAAAGTAAATGTAATGAAAAATACTGTACATGTGGCACTCCAAGGACTCAAACCTAGGAGACACAGAAATTCTGCACATTTATGCATTACGCTATCAAGACCGTTAAAGAATTATGCACAAGGCTACGATATATTGGGTAGATTTGAGTTGCCAAAGACCTTCCTAAAACACAGAAATTATATAAAGATCGAATAAACTTTATGCGCATCTTAATACCGAGGGAGCCAAGACTCTCCAAACATTGCTTCCGAAGGAATATAAATGATACCAGTGGAACAATTAATACCCCGAAACTAAGCCTACATAAACAAACTCGCTCTCTCCGTTCATCCCTATATCCCGGGCACCTCGGGGGCAGGACCTGACGTTCGGAATCACTACTTATTGACAACCTTGTTGCGTACTAGCAGGAGACGGTTATGAATGACCTTACTAGTTTTCAGGCTGCAGTCGTGGGCCCGGAATATACTAAAAAACAAATAACATAAGTTCTACAGCTAAAAACATTAAATTTAAAGTTACCCTTCCTAACATAATCCCACCCACTAACTCCCAGAATATACTAACAAAACAATAAAAATAAAAGTAATAAATCTAATAAGTACCACCCCATTTAAATAAAAGTTATAAATCTAATAAGTAACACTCCATTCTTATCAATTACAAACTCAAATTTACTTTAATAAACTGATGAAAGTATATGGTCCTCCCGGGATTCGAACTCAGGACACCACAACCAGAATTTAATAAACTAATGGCATCATATGATCCTCCCGGGACACCACACCCACAACATAAGCACCTTAACCATTACACCAACAACTTTACTTCAAAACTCAATGAAATCAACAAATACATGTGGCACTCCAAGGACTCGAACCTAGGATACTCCCAAAATTATACTTTAATTTTTAAGTTAATCCACCCACCCAAAACCCATTCTCCCCCGCCCGAGAGATATGCTCCGCGCTTCCAATATTCAATTTGTGAACTAACTTACTGCATTCAATCCCCATTTCAGGGTAGCAGTACTGTACAAGGGGCAGATCCCTTCTGGCACTCCTCCATTCACATTTCGGATAAGTAGATAGGTTACAGGATTAAATTTTTGGCAAGATTCGGAGATCTCAAATAACTTTAATTTTACTTTCATCACAGCTACCCTTAGACTGTTTTATTAAGCTTAGGAAACATCAGTACGAATCAAATACGCTTTGATGCCATAGACACTTAATAAAATTGAAGGAAAACTATAATAAAGCAGGAATTACAGTCTCTATTTACATTTAGTGAACACTTTCCTATACATTTGTGATAACCGTTCACTGATGGTGATGGGCTGGTCTATCAGAGTGAGAGCTGAGCGATCTCTGCCATACCCATAGCTTACTCTGCTGTTCCTTTTACTTATATATCTTCTAGATCTCAAGTGACGGCATCTTTTCCGTGGATCGACCTCCCTACTGCCAACCTAAAAGTAGGCAGATTGGGAGCCAAAGCGTCACATTTTTCCCTTGCCCCTCAACTTTCCCTTCATAATTGCTGAGGGGTACAGGGCCTTGGGTGGGGCTTTGGTTTCCCGGGCGTTTCCGCGCCCTCCTAAGCTCCCTGCCTTAGAGTGGCTTCGGTCACCTGGGTTTTGTTAGTGGTAAGCAGGGAGGGTTTTGTGGGGGCGATCTATGGCCTTGGCCTTGCTTGGGACCTTGGGGCTGTTCGGCCAGGCAGCCTGGGGAACAACAACAACCGTTCACTGAAGTCCCCGATCATTAGGGCACCCACCCTAACCCAGCTATACGTCAGCAGGGAGTACATGGTGATCAAAACTGCATCAAATATAATACTTAGCCATTTTGATTAGTGGTCTTGTATTTTTACTGCATTCCTTAAGTTGTTGGTTTATTTTGCAAGTTATACATTATAATTTAAGTTAAAAAGATAGTTCAACTTTCTTACATTTGCCCCATTTGTGTGGCATTTTTATAACTTTTTATGTAATTTAGAAGAAATCGGCCTTTGGCCGAGCCATTTTTCTACCGGAAAAGGCACCAATTTATTTTGAGTGTCTTTAGTATTTATTTAAACCTTTGAGGTCAAAGGAATTTTTTATTAATTTATATTTTTTCACCAAAACTTTACTTCTAACTCAATGAAATCAACAAATACATGACTCTCTCCAAGGACTCTAACCTAGGATCCTCACACCAATATTCCGCACATTTATGCATTATGCTATCAAGACAATTAACATGAAAGATCATAGTTTAAGTATTACGCTATCAAATCATGCCAAAATATTACAATCCTTCGTAACCGTACCTATTCTTCCATCACTATCACACAACGTTAATAAAGTATCCTACTTGTTCCACCGGGATATCATTTTAAAGTTTATCCTGTAAGCATATCATTTGGCTACATTCATGTTTATAGAGGATATATCACGTTAGGCTGGATTTAGAGGTTGTAATAGAAATGGGGGAGGGGGAGGGGGGATTCAGGGCGCTACAGGACAGACCGTCACTTTCAACATCAATACTAATATTCGCCGCGCTCCCTTCAAAGTCCGGTACTAACGGCTCATACTTTCTCGAATATTACTGATGTACAGGCTGTCGGCATAGGCCCGGCATAGGCCCGGCATATACTAAAAATAAATTACAGTACGCTAAATCAATACTCATATCCGCCGCGGTCCCTTCAAGGTCCGGTACTAACGGCGGATACTTTCTCGAACATGTACAGACAGTCTTCGTAGGCACAGCATAATATACTAAAATATTATAGTATGGACAATTTTCTATCAAAATATGTACGAAGGGTACTTTTTAAGCTTGATTGAAGTCTAGAGCAAACCAAGAAATTTTTCCTATCGAAACATTTGTTTTTTGGTAAAGTTGGATTGAAAGTCTACCGAGCAAACCAAGAAATTTTTCAGCAAACTGACATTTTATCTATTTTTTTTTTTTTTTTTTTTTTTAGTTTTTTTTTAAGTTTCATTGAAAGTCTACAGAGCAAACCGACATTTTTCTATCGAAAAATGCACAAGGAGTGCTTTATTTTAAGCTTGATTGAGGTCTAGAGAGCAAACAAAGTACAGTAAACTTCCGTTAATCCGAAGGGCAGCGGACCGGCTCTCGTTCGGATTAGTGGATTTTTCGGATTATCGGACTTTACCCCTATGAACCTGTGTATGACGAAAACATTGAGACATTAGGCCACCCAAATGACACAATGGTGCACACACACATATCATATGTTCATGAAATCACTTCAAAAGTTTACCATTGTCATTGTAGCCTATTAACTACTTCAAAATATTCAGATTAATGGTCAAAGGAATCTGCTGATATAAACGTCTTCTTCTTCTTCCGTCTACTAGCGAGTTTGTCTTGCTCTTGAAGATCAGATGTGGTTCGGGAAGTAATGCCTTAACAACGGCACTTCCCTGAGAGGTTCTTGTAATTTTCCTTTTGTGATTTTCCTTTTGTGACGTGCTCTGTTATATTATATTGTATTGAAAGCACCCTTGTCTTGTTGTCTTGAAAGCACCCTTGGGATGCTCCGATCAGAACTATAAAGTAGCGTATCGGAACATCCAAAGGTGCGTTTTCAAGCTCAAGACTAATACGTCCAAAGGTGCGTTTTCAAGCTCAAGACTGAATGCGCTTGCAGAAAATGCGGTGCAGCCAGTAGCGCATCGGAGCGTCCCAAGATGCGTTCAAGAGCAAAACAAACTCTCTAGCAGACGATGTGGAAGAAGAAGACGAAGGTGTTTACGATTATATCAGTAGCTTCCTTTGACCATTAATCTGAATGTTTTGAAGTAGATAATAGGCTACAATGACAATGGTAAACTTTTAAAGTGAATACATGATATGTGTGTGCTTTATGTTTTGAGTGGCCTAATGCCTCAAAAAGGGGACTTTGGGACTTCTTGAATTTTCGGGGTGAATTATTTATTGAAAAATTCGGACTATTGGGAGATTCGAATCATCGGTCGTCGGATTAACGGACTTTTACTGTAATACAAAATAAATAAGCAATTAAATACGCCGCTCTATAGATAATATTTCTTAAATTTTATTTTAAGCCCTGAGAGTCTTTTTCTAGACTCAGTGGTCTGGTTAAACAAACTTAATTCATTTTAGCAAGCGTTTTCTCCACAGCGATTTTGAAGTTATTTTGACTTTATATTGACTGTCAAAGTTTTGGTTTGTTTAGTTTGCAAGTTTTACATTTTAATAAGTAAATAAGAAAATAAATAAGCCGTTCTATAATATTAATAATAATAAATACAATGGGGAAGGTGAACGAGTATATAGATAGTATATAGATAAAGATTAAGTACTGTGGGACCAGTTATTACTTTTAACTGTTAATTTGCTAATGCGATGGCGAAGATTTAGGGAACCGATTGTAAAAGAAATATATTCTAATTCAGTGCATGCTCATTTTATTTAATTATTTTATAGCTTTGTAGTTTTAAGTTTAATTTCCGATAAATTTTAATGAGTTTTACCACATACAGTATATAAGGTGGGGTTTCTATTATTTTAAATTTTAAAGTTATATTAACCCTCTCTGACATATGACGCAATTTTGAGCCTATTGGGGATACTTTAAAGCCTTTGCTACCATCAGGGGTATTAAGAAACCTTTAGTTTAGTTACTTCAACCTCTGCAGTTGTCTTTGAGTTAGCTGTGGCCAGAAAACTAATTTTGGACAGGTAATTATAACAGAACTATTTCTTATTGCTAATCTGGCAACCTCTGCGTCATAAATGCGTGAAACGGTTGAGTACTGTGGGACCAGATATTACTTTAAACCGTTAATTTGCTAATGCAATAGCGATAATTTAGGTAACCGATTTTAAAAGCAATATATTCTAATTCAGTGCACACACATTTTATTTAATTATTTCATAGCTTTGTAGTTTTAAAAGTTAATTCCGATAAATTTTAATGCGTTTTTCCACATATAGAAGGTGGGGTTTCTATTACTTTAAATTTTAGTTATATTAATTTGAACAGTAACTTCTAAAGTTTTATATATACAATTTACTTGCTAATGCAATACCGAAGATTTAAAAGGAACATTGTAATTCAGTCCAGTCATTTTATTTCACATTAGAAGTTTGTGGTTTTCAAAGCTTAAATTCTGATCATTTTAAATTAATTTTTACAAATTTTTGTTAAACAGGAAACAGATTAACTTGCTCATGTAGTGATGTACACCCTATGTGGTGGATTGTGTTCTTTTATTTAATAATTTTCATTTTAGTAAGCGTTGTTTCTCACATGATAATTTAATTTGACTTTATATTGTCCTTGTCCCAATTTTGGTTTGTTTAGTTTGCAAGTTTTACATTTTAATTAGTGCACTTCGATAATTTTAGATTTTAAAGTTACTTTTATTAATATGAACAGTACTTAGTTTCAAAGTTAGGCTATATATTTTAATTGCTGTACAGTGTCCATACTTAAAGTTTGCTGGATTGCCCACTTTAGATAGATTAATTATATTGTTGACTTTTACTTTGCCAGAAACAAGTCCAATTCTATACAAAACTATCCAGCAATTTTAATATTACTTTAGTGAACATTTACTCTTAATTTCATAGATTAATTTATAGTTTTAATTTTCCATTTTATATTTAGCGTGATTTCTATAGCGATTTCTATTAATTATTTTTACTTTAATTTCAATTTGTCCCAGTTTTAGTTTGATTATTTTTAAAGTTATAAAATTAATTATCTATATATTTATCTATACAGTATTATTACTTAGTTTATTAAGGGTGAGGAGGGGAGGGGGGAGCGGATCATTCTTAACCAACAGACTAATTTCAACAAGGGACGTTAATTTACAACCAACAAATCCAACATAACATAAATATATCCTATCTAACTTCACGAACCTTATTGAACAGAAGCGATGTGTGTGGAGAGTTGAAGTAGAAGATTGGAGATCCTAGTGACGTTAATCTTCAGACGTTTAGCTTGAAATAATCTTGAGACGTTGGGAAGCTCTTGGTCGGCTGTACGATCCTTGTGCTGTAAAGCGTAGACAAAGGTTAGTGGATTCCATGCTATACAGATGTGGATATACATGCATCAAATTTTAAGACCGAATGCTCCACACATACGTGCAGTTTCAGGCTCTTGTCCTAATGGCAGCGTTCCAGGCAACCCTGTTAAGGGCTGCTCCACTTTTCAATATTTTGGATTTGAGATCGGCACGTATAGTTTGATTACAAGTTTGTTTTAAAATAATAATTTCCTATCAATTTAAATGCATGTTTTTCACTTATTTTGTTTAGGGAGTTTCGATAATTATTAATTTTAAAGTCTTAAAATTAACAGATAGCTCAAAAGTGACCATTCAAATTAACAGATAGCTCAAAAGTGACCGTTCAAATTAAAGAAAAAAAAATCCTACCCAAAGCTTTTACCTGTACTCTAAAATAATGATTTTCATTAAAAGTGACTCCTAATTCTTTACCATCAACATCTATAGCTCCAAAACAATAAGTCAAATTATATCGGTAGCTACAGTATAATAACCTATTATTATGTTCTCTCCACCAACCAACTCTACTCCTAAAATCGGTGATGGGCTGCTCTATCAGAGTGAGAACTGAGCGATCTCTGCCATACCCATAGCTTACTCTGACCGTTCCTTTTACTTATATATTTTCTAGATCTCAAGTGACTGAGTCTCTTCCGTGGATTGACCTCCCAATCTACCAAAATTGGAAGCCAAAGCGTCACATTTTCCCTTTGCCCCTCAACTTTCTCTTCATAATTGCTGAGGGGCACAGGGTCCTGGGTGGGGCTTTGGTTTCCTGGGCGTTTCCGCACCCTCCTCGGCTCCCAGCCATGGAGTGGCTTTGGTCACCCAGGCTTTATTGTGGTCGGCAGGGAGGGTTCTGTGGGGGCACTCGGTTATGGCCTTGGCCTTGCTCGGGGCCGTTCGGCCAGGCAGCTTGGGGAACAACTCCTAAAATCGATTAATGAAATTAACAGACACATACCGGACTCCAAACAACTATGCAGAACATCTTGAACATTAACATCTATAATTATAGGCTACTATTTGGAAACCATCACCCAGGGAATGGGTACAAATTTAAAGCTAATTATTTTGCTCTAGCCCTTTTTGAATTACGGACAATACAACTCTCAATAAAACTAAAATAAATATAGAATAGATAGAAGGGGAATGGTACAGTAACTAGATAGATAAAACAATTTCTAGCATACCTATAATAAACGGTACCGGTATAGATTACTATTATTATAAAACTAAATACTATCTACTGAACTTATGTATAAAAAAAAAAAAAAAAAAAAAAAATATCCCAACTTTAGAATTTAGACTCCTTTCTCCCTCATGAATAGCCCCATTACTTTGGCAATTTTAAGACCTTTTACCCCTTAGTCAGTATTACGACTTATTGTGCCATTTAGCCAGCTGCCCTGTCGGCCAATAGGGACTTTTTAGGGGGAACCGGCCATATATACATAGAAACATTTAAAACAAAAATTATGAAGAGTCTTAGGGTGTATTTTTAAGTTTCAAGGTCTAGGGAGCAAACTATATACCTGTATATATTTTCTTAAAGTACGCTATATAATAACATAAAAAAGTATTAAATTATCATCCAGTACTTTCTAAAACAAACTTTTAGGGGGAACCGGCCATATATACAGTACCGGTACATAGAAACACTTATATTTTTTATTTTTTTTTACGAGGAGTCTTAGGGTGTATTTTTAAGTTTCAAGGTCTAGGGAGCAAACTATATATATATTTTCTTAAAGTAAGCTATACAATAAAATAAAAAAGTATTAAATTATCATACAGTACTTCCTAAAACAAACTAAAACTGGGACAAAGGCAAAATTAGGACAACGACAATATAAAGGCAAAAGAGCTGCTCAAAATCGCTACCAGTATGGGATAATTACTCTTTTAACCCTCTCCGACATATGACGCGATTTTGAGCCGATTGGGGATACTTTAAAGTCTTTCTTACCATCAGGGGTATTTAGAAACCTTTAGTTTAGTTACTTCAACCTTTGCAGTTGTCTTAGAGTTAGCTGTGGGCAGAAAATTAATTTTGGAGGTAATTATAAGAGTGAGAACTCTATTTCTTAATACTAATCTGGCAACCTCTGCATCATATGAGTCTGAAGGGGTTAATCAACATTTAAAACTACAATTAAGCAAAATATTAATCAAACTTTAATACTTTTACTTTCACTGAAACTTTCTATTTTACATTAAACAATACAACTAAATTTACAATACAGTTTGTACAGTTGCCCAAATAATTTCTGGTCCTATGTGATCTTATACAGTACATTGAAATTTGATGTGCACATTAAGATTTATTATGCAGTACAGTAGTTCACTCAACTCTTTATTCATATTTTTTCACCAGCCCACTTGTAGCACTCCAAGGATTCGAACCTAGGATACACTCGCCAAAATTCCGCGTATTTATGCATTACGGTATGAAGATGAATACTCGACCGATTTCTTTATCAACTTCACGCAAACACCAAACACTTCCCAAAGAAATCAATGAAACCCTGTGATCCACCTGGGTTATAACGAGGAACATAACTTATGTGGCCAACTGTATAAGGATCACCAAAGTTAACCCTCTCCGACATAATACGCGATTTTGAGCCTATTGGGGAGACTTTAAATAAAGCCTTTGTGACTATCAGGGGTATTTAGAAACCTTTAGTTTAGTTACTTCAACCTCTGCAGTTGTCTTTGTTAGCTGAGGGCAGAAAACTAATTTTGGAGAGTTAATTATAAGAGTGAGAGAACTCCATTTCTTATTGCTAATCTGGCAACCTCTGCGTCATATATGCGTGAAAGGGTTAAAATACCAAACGCATCAAAATACTAACCGATTAGTTGTCCTGTAGAGCGGTAAATCAGGGGGTCCACATCGAGTCCGAATACCATGCCCTACACTGTATCCATAACAAAGAGGCTCCTTCCATAACACCACTACCATTCCAGACAATCCATACACAACAGGTCAGGCCACAACGCTCCTTCCTTCAGTCGGGCACCAACGCTCTGCCTCTTGAAGATAAGATTGCCAAGGTCACCGTACTCTGCAAGAAGAGTAACAAAAATAATTAAGTTACTTCCAAGGATTATGGCATTTGGATTTATATTTTAGAATTTAAAACTTTCAAAATAAACAAATCAAAACTTATACGAACACAGCAAAAAGACAAAACTAATCAAAATCGCTATGTGGAAACTACGCTTAAAAATAATAATTTATAAATATGAGGAAGACTTCTGCACAGTTTTGCAGATAGCTTACTTTTTTTATCCATTTGGTCTATAAACTACTGCTCAACATTATGGAATTTCGTATGCTAAGCTTTTACTGTGCATTATATTTGCCTATTCATGCATTTTGAGCCACATTTCTCTACCACAAACTTCCAGAACTCAAAAATTGGTTAAACTTAAAACAAACATTTCAACATACTAACCGAATATTAGTCCTGTCGAGTGGTTCATCGGAAACGTTAGTCGCCATCACCGACTCTCCATCATCAGGCCAGAACTGCGTCCACCACACACCAGGCCACAACTCTGCGTCCACCACACTGCATCCACCACCAGGCCAAAAACCATGCGTCCACCACACCACCATCGGGCCACAACACTGCGTCGTCCACCACCACTGCATCCACCACACCACACCAGGCCACAACTGCGTCCACCACACAACACTGCGTCGTCCACCACCACTGCATCCACCACACTACACCAGGCCACAACTCTTGCGTCCACCACACCACAACACTGCATCCACCACCAGGCCAAAACTGAGCCCACCACACAACACTGCATCGTCCACCACACAACACCAGGCCACAACTGCGTCCACCACACAACTCTGCATCCACCACACCACAACACTGCATCCACCACCAGGCCAAAACTGAGTCCACCACACAACACTGCATCGTCCACCACACAACACCAGGCCACAACTGCGTCCACCACACCACAACACTGCATCCACCACCAGGCCAAAACTCAGCGTCCACCACACATTATATTTTTTTCTTTCTAGACTTCCTTATCCCTAATTAGAATTTAAAACTTTCAAAATAAACAAATCAAAACCACAACACAGGGCAGGCAGCGTCTGTCCAACCACAACACAGGGCAGGCAGCATCCATCCAACCACAACACAGGGGACGTCAGGCAGCATCCATCAAGTCATCGTCCACCAGAAGGTAATGCAACAAAATACAGGGACATCATAAAAGACTGCACAAGGCACAGACTATACTGTAGGATATATCTAAAAAAATCTATTTTAAAACTTTCAAAATAAATAAAAATAGCATATATCACCTGTAGAATTCTGAAGCGTTCTGACTGTACTAACACCATGTACTCTATACCCTGTTCTAAGTAGGTAAGTCAGAAATAGTGACTGCCAAGGTTTAACTAAAGAGCTAGAGCAAATGGGCTGTAAATATCTACACATATCCCTCCCTTTGACCCTCCCCAAATGGTAGATATATTAACCCAATAAGTCTTGTGAATTATAGGTTAATGTTTAAGAGTTTTTGCCGACTTATTTGGAACAGGGTACAGCTGATAGTTAAGGGTTAGTCTTATCCAACATACTAGGCATTAGGCAAGTGTTAGTCTTTACCCAACATACTAGAATTATAGTTTCCCGGCAACAGTAAATTGCTATATCCATCTTTATTACTTTGCTACAATGAAGACATTAGCAAAATATGTTGCCAATTATGAACACTTAAAATTTCATGCAGATAAAATAGTTTCATAATTATTACAAGTCTGCCAATGGATTCAATTTACCGTCGTTCAAAATAAACCAACTACAGGTCTAGGTTAGGTTATGTGGTTAGGCTATAAGTTACGTTATGTGGTTAGGTTAGTAGCTTTCTATATACAGTATATCTTTGTACGCATCTCTGACAAGAATGAACCATGGACTGGTAGTATACAAAGCACCTAATCTATTATGGTAGATAAAATGGACCGCTTAAAATTATAATTTAAAACTTGCAAAATAAGCAAAGCAAAACTTGGACTAACACAGTAATAAGACAAAAAGAAATTATCAAAATCACAAGGTGGAAAAAACGCTTTAGCAAAATAGAAAAACAAAAAATAATAAAATAAAATAAAGAAAAATTTACAAAAAAACAAAAAATCAGTTTGTAGGTTTATATATTCATACAAAAAAAAAATAGCATATTTCACCTGTAGACATCTGAAGCGCGGGCAACTGACCATCTTCTCCCGAGACTTCACACAGATGGTACGGTACCACGATCTCCCACACACAGATGGCGCAGTATCCATATCTGTTGCGAGTAAAAATTATATCGGTAATGGAAATGAATACTAACCGTATAGTAACAACTTTGATTTTCCTAGACCCACCTTCTCCCTAATATTTAGCTCCATTAGTTTAGACATTTAAAAGCATCCGCCCCAGAAGTACAGCAACCGAGACCTTTCGTCCCATGTATGGATTTTTTTTCTTCTAGCGATAGCGACTTCACAATTTAGGAGGAACCTGCCTTAAGAGGAGGCATTTTTATGAAAACAGCACAAGTTCACCTCTGAAGGAGTTATCACACTTTGCTATTTTTTCGTGGTTTCTGGATCTTCGTTAATAGTTTAAGACGACAATACCGTGGTTTCCCGATCACACATGCACCTAGATAATCCAAGAAAATTTAATTATATGTACGGTACACTCTTTTGTTCTCACTTCAAAATTAATTAGTCTTATTTCGCCCGTTTTAGCTTACCGTCATGCTATTAATACATCTCAATCCCAATGATAAAGCCGAGCATATATAAACAAATTACTATATTGCTCGCTATTGCCTAAAACAAGAGACACGTCTGTGGGTAAAACTGGAAGTCAGTGGAAGCAGTAGCACGCTCGTGCTTGGCTATTTTATCAGTACCCTTATAATTTATTTATTATCTGTATTGTTCCTTATTAATTCATTAACCCATCAGACCCGGCTATGTATTCCATAGCGAAACCCGGGGGTTTTGGCCGAAAAACGTCTACGCCTAGGCTACCGTATCTTTGTTATTTTGACTGCTTCCGCATTCCCGCGCATCCCCAACCGTAGATGTGTTTCGTACCTGTAGAATGGCGTTGAGTAGAGCTCTCTAAGTCAACTGGTTCAGTTGTGATGACAATTTCCGTGGAGATAACTTTGTGGCGATATCAGCCACTTTACAGTACACTACTTTTCACTACTTAACAATAACATACAAGCACACACGAACAAGGACGCCTCTCCTTCTTGTGGTCGGAGATGCGCGGCGTCGGTCCAACCGGCGGTTGTTGACATACGCCTCTCACACCAAGCTTACAGGCTTTCAAGCTGCCGGAGCCTCAGAGCCCAACCGGGTCTGAGGGGTTAAACTAGATAGGTTTAAGTAATTTTAACGATTACCTAATAAATAACACGCTATCCCAATCTTAAGAGCTATTAAAAATCACAGGAAACAATAACATATATAATAAAGTAAACTAGTGAAATAAAGAAATTATAAAAGCAGGAAGTAAGCCTCACTCATACATGAAAAGGGTGCGAGCCTATTCCCTATAATTATATATAACTCGAGTGTGAGAAGGATCTGGGGGTGCTCATTAGTAATGGTCTGAAACCCAGAAAACAGTGTATAAGTGTTAGGAATAGGGCAAATAGTATTCTAGGATTCATATCTAGGAGTGTTAGCAACAGGACTGCTGAAGTTTTCTTAAAACTATACTTAGCTCTGGTAAGACCCCATTTAGACTGCTGTTCAATTTTGGTGCCCTTATTATAGAATGGATATCGACCCTTTAGAGGCAGTCCAAAGAAGAATGACCAAAAAGATACATATTAGAAATTTATCGTATGAGGAGAGAGGTTGAAAGTCATAGGCCTGCACTCACTAGAGACGAAGATGTAGGGGAGACATGATAGAGGTATTTAAATGGATAAAAGGTTTAAATAAGGGCGATATAGATGAGTTATTAAAGCTAAAGAACGGCGACATAACCCGCTCAAATGGTTTCAAGTTAGACCCTCTCACGTCCTTGACGCAATTTTGAGCCTATTAGGGATACTTTAAAGCCTTTGTTACCATCAGGGGTATTTATAAACCTTTAGTTTATTTACTTCAACCTCTGCAGTTGTCTTTGAGTTAGCTGTGGGCAGAAAACTAATTTTGGAGAGGTAATTATAAGAGTGAGAGTAATCTATTTCTTATTGCTAATCTGGCAACCTCTGCATCATAAGGATGTGAGAGGGCTAAATAAGTTTAGATTTAGGAAAGCACTGGTTTGGAAATAGAGTTAACATGTGGAATGCACTGCCCAGAACAGTAATTAGCTCAGAAACAGTTGAAAGCTTTAACCCTCCAGCCCCGGCTATGTATTATATATATATTCCCCGAAACCCGGGGTTTTTGGCCGAAAAACGTCTACGCCTAGGCTACCGCATCTTTGTTATTTGGCTTGCTTCCGCATTCCCGCGCATCCCCAAGCGTAGATGTGTTTCGTACCTGTAGAATGGCGTTAAGTAGAGTATGTAAGTCAACTGGTTCAGTTGTGATGATGATTTCATTGGAGATAACTTTATGGCAAAAACAGCCACTTTACACTACTTTTCGATACTTAACAATAACATACAGGCACACACGAACAAGTGACGCACTCCTTCTTGTGGCGGGAGATGCGGGGCGTCGGTCCAGCCGGCTGTTGTTTACATGCGTCGGACGGACGCCTCGCACACCAACCTCACAGGCTTTCAAGCACTGGGGGCCTCAGACCCCTTCCGGGTTGCGCAGACCGAGTTTTTTATGGGTGTTTAAGAGCTCTTCCGGGTCTGATGGGTTAAGCATAAGTTGGATTCCCATATGGGTGATATGGGCTGGGTGTGAATGGGAGCTGCTTCATGTGGGCCGCACGGCCATATCCAGTTTCCCGCGATCTTATGACCTTATGTTGTTATGTAATTGGGGTTGGGTGTGACAGGGATCTGCCTTGTGTGGGCCGATCGGCTTTTTGCAGACTCCCATTTTCTTATGTTCTTAAACTTATCAAAGATATCTTCAATGTCCGCAAATAATATAAGACATCATAAATTCACCATTTCCTTTCTGAATTTTACTAGTCTATGGTTCACGAGCCATGGCATAGTCAGTAGAGCGTCGGCTACTCAGTTGCTGATCAATTGGTTGACGGATCGAGCCCTCACTGTCAAGATTATATTTGTATATGTCAAGCCCGGGCAACTTTACCAAAGCAATTCATAAAAAACGCCCAATATTCATGGCCACCCATTCTCGGGAATTAGGCTAAGACATCTGTCAAAAAAAAAAAAAAAAATAAATAAAAAAAAAAAAAATGCAATTTTACTAAAGGGGCGCGCATTTGACAGGCATCACCAAGGATTTAATACAGATTTTGTTTTGGTTTCCACGCATCCAACACCATTTTCTGGTGTACAAAGCACTAAAAAAACCAAAGGGGACACTTTCATTATAATATTAGACGAACTATAAAAATCACTAAAAGTTGCATTCGCGGGAGTAACAGATAGTTTCTTTAAATTGCACTCGAGGTTAGTAGGCTACTTTGCGCTTGTTAACTAATTTCCCGCATTAGCGGTTCAATTAATATTTTAGGCCGTGGGATACAGTATGTATCCCCCCCTTCAGACTTATTGTCGGCAGGAAAAAAACAAATAAAATGAAAATAAATAAAACGGCAAACCGAGCATCGTGTCAACAGACGATCGGAAGAGGCAGTAAACTCCAGATTTGACCCAAAAGCAATTTATTCGTCAAAAACCACATTAAAAGTTATTAAATAGTTTATAGGACTAGTATCAGACCAGAAAAGGGTGTAGGTTATTGATGGATGCGTGGAAACCTAAATTAAATCTCAAATAAGTACAGTACGTGTCAAATGTGCGCACCTTCAGTAAAATTCTACCAAAAAAACAAATTAAATAACTAGACTAATGCGACTAATGTGAGTTACAAAAAAATCAATATAAAAAATTCCTAGTCAGTTCTCCGAGACGCCTTTTAACCCCCTCAGTCTGATATGACGCGATCGCGTATATAAGTACAGTCTATCCTCCTATAACACGAGGGGGGGGGGTCCCGAATTACCTAAACCTCTTATAACCCGAGCCGAAAACATATAACGCGAAATGGCCTTGCCGAGTGCTTCAAATCCGGCGCCTCCTCTTACTGCGCGACCCCCCCCCCCCACCCACCTACAGCGCGACGGCAAGAGAGCTTCGGAGCTGGCCCAGCTGGGTCGACGGCAAGCTGAAACATCTCACTCAACTTACGGTTTCTTCATTCTAATTTAATTTGGTATATTTGTTTATGCAAACATGATCTTATAATTTACTTGCCTATTATTAGGAAGTAGAGTAATAAGAGCCCACAGTAACGAATATCCAATTGTTGATAATAAATTAATGTCGGACAGTACGTTTGGTTAGATTTTCTCCACGAAACAACAAACCCCAGCTGTGACTATGCTTGGCGGTGAATGTTATTCCGATGAAATGGAAGTTGTATAGCCTAGCCTATATATTTATTAAGCTAAAAAAATACGGAAAAGTGGCAAAATTGGGGGGCCCAGTCCCATATAGAATTATCTCCATTTAAAATGTTATTCCTACAACGCGAAATACCTACAACACGAGGCGCAGTGCCGCCCCTAAACTCGCGTTATAGGAGGATGGACTGTACTGTACAGTACTTTGGACCAAACATCGATTAAGACACGATCGTGTATATAATCCCGGGCAAAATATGGAGAAACTTCTTTAAACCTAAATAAGTTATTATATACGCGATCGCGTCTATTCTTTTGCCAGCGTGTCACATAATCTCAGGATTTATGTGATGTAATTTGCAACACTAAGGTAAAAACATCCCTAAGCGAGTGAGCTCTGAATGTGGAAATTCCTCGGTTTGACTCGGCAAGCCAGGCTGGGAGGACGCGTGGGCTGGACTTTTAAACATGGCCGCCCCCTGGATATATCGTCATAGAGTGGCTTTATGTGATATGTGATAATGTATATCATTGAAAATGACTGAAATATGGTTGGATAGTCTCTATACATATTGGGTTAACATATTAGTCAACAGATGACGATTAAGGCAAGTTCAGTTCAAATTTTTTCTATGTAAGGTATGCGCATATGAAAATATTCATATAAAATAGTTTTTGTCGTACAGAGCTGGTTCAAAGATTATAGTAATCTGTATGCATTGCCGATATAGGAAACTAATCTCTAAAAACTGTATCGATCCTTGAATGATTTTTAACCCTTTCCCTGCCGGTGACTTTCCAGAACGCATAGGGAATTTACAGCAATTTCCAGGCTTTAAAAGCCTGTAATAGCCTTAGAAATCAAGTGTCAGTGGGCGGGAGCGTGAGGGACCTCCCTCCGACCCTCAGTGCAGCCAGGACTGTGCCAGACCGTACACATGGCCAACGTTGTGACGCCGACCGAATTAGCTTATGCTATGGCCGAGAATGGCAGGTGTAAGCATGACCCCACAGAGGGCTTGCTAAAGGCTAGGGATGCCCAGGGCGACATAGTTCTCCTGCGGCGATATCCCACTGATTTAGCTATGCACGTGGCCAGGGGTGTGTGTGGATGTGTGCGGGTGTGGTGAGTGACGCCGTAACACTTATCCCCACAGAGGGTGAGGTTAACGCTAGAGGATTGTCGGCTTGAAGGACTTGTCGTACTGCCCGTTTTGAGACCCTTTAATTAGGCAACTCTCATTAGTCTAGCGAGTCACGTGTGTGGTGTGTCGGTGAGTGACGCCGTAGCTCTCAACCCCACAGAGGGTGAGGTTACTGTTAGAGGATGGTCGGCTTGACTCCCTAGGACTTGTCGTACTGCCCGTTTTGAGACCCTTTAATTAGGCAACTCTCATTAATCTAGCGAGTCACGTAACCGAGGTGAGAGAGAGAGAGAGAGAGAGTGATGAGTGTGATTGACAGGTACTGTGAGTGTGGGAAAATCTCGTACCTTATTCGATCATGCGGTCATTTGTTGGGCTACACGATTTCAGTAACACAGTAGACTAAAGGGTTGGTTGATGTGAGATTTCGTGTGACAAGCAGTAATCAGTATAATGATTTGGGGTAATCTTAGAGGTAGTTATAATACTGGGTAATTGTATTTAGATAAGTGGATTAGATGAGTGGGTTAGATTGAGTGGCTGAGTGTGTGAATGAAATTGTCTCTTTGATTAATGCAATTTCAGTGTCGCTATTCAATAAAACCATTTTAGTAGGAATGTTTGTTTCTTTAATTCTTACTAACTTTAAGAATATAATTATTATCAATATATACCTATCATTACAATAAATCTGTGTACTCTATTATCCCGCAAGCTGGGAACTGCAATTTTCTTTTTAAATATATTACTGCATCGAGTCAGTATAGATATAAATGTATAGCATGTTCTGGGACTTTTGTTGCCATAATTTCACAAGGGATATTTGTCTATTTTTTTTATCTAAAGTAACGACACTATCAATTATAGGTTTATTTCCTAGATAATGGGCAAGTGTTACAGTAACCTATTAGTCTTATGATCTATTACAATTGGCGATCTGGACAGGATTACTATTACAATTGGCACCGGGCATGATCTATTACATACAGTGAAGAAAGAAAACTGGGGAGGTGTAAGAAGACCAACGAGGGGCCGATACTTAAGGCTATCCCTCAACATCATCATCATATAACCAGATTTATCGAAAATGTAGCACTTATTTAAATCATAAATACTGTATCCAGTAACATAGACCTAGTACATTGGATACAAGCCTAATCCACACCTAACGCCTACAATGTGTCAGTAGTACCTAGTAGGCCTACATGGGATACAACATGGCGGTTGGGCTGGCGCCCATTTAGTAGCCTACCGGTATTCGGCCGTATCTGTAAATACGAATGAGTCACTTCGAGCGAATGCACAAGCTAACCTAACCTAAATGCGCCTCCGCTCGAAGTGTCCAGATACCGTAAATACTACCGCAACTACGAATCTTGTTTCTGAGACCTAGGCTAGTATATTAACCTAACCAAACAACCCAACCTATCGACAGAGGTGGGCAGGTGGAGTGGACTAAAAAGCTGGTGGACAGACCTCGGGAGACAGGTGAAAATGGCGTGTGTACGAATCGGTGCCGTCTATATTAAAACGCCGATAAAAGTACTCCGGTCTCACCTACCATAATTGCAATCCTCCAACTTCAGCTGGGGATTATACTTCCTTTCTTTCTTCATCGGTTTGTTTACACATGCCAGCTGGAAGCACACTATCAATTGTCACTTTTAAAGGTACAATATATCATATTTAAGCATTTCCATAGGTCCTACAAGTTATTAAGTGAATATATCTGCGAGGCAGAGCAAGATTCGCCGATTCAAGGTGCGGACAAGGTCTAAAACTTTCTTCATATTCACAAAACTAGATCACCTGCCGGGACAATACTGGTAAGGTTTTGGCTCAGTGTGTTCGAATTTTTGAGGGATGAAATGTACCATGTGGCAATATACAGATTTTTATAAAAACGTACGCGATTTTTGCGGTCGGTCAATAAATGTACCATTGTTTTGGGTGGCCTGATGCTACCTTTATCGCATAAATCTACCTCTTATATGTTATATTCTATATATTTCAAAGTAAAATATGGTCACCATAAGTGTATCAACTTGAAGCCAAAGCCATTTTCTAAAGTCTAATGGTAATTTTTTGTAATTACCTTAGAAATAATGGCTATAAATCGCGAATTGTGTAATAAATATGTTACATTTATTTATGGACATGCTTTTATGTAGTTTTCGTATATAATTGAAGAATAGTGTAATGGATTAAGAACTAAGAGGCAAAGTCTTACTCATTCAATGAAGAAAAATGGCGGATTTTCGGTTTCTTGTCATATTTCAGGCTAATATGGAGAATGTAGCTTTAGTATCAGCATTTCCACACATAAGAACGTAAGAACATAAGAAAATGGGAGTTTGCAGAAAGCCGATTGGCCTAAGCAAGGCAGATCCCTGTCCCACACAACCCCAAATCAATTACAAAGCTCAATTACAAAGCTCAATTATAGGCTCAACACTCTAATACCCTGAGGATCATCTTACCAAAACGGTTAGAGATTAACGCAGGATTATGGGGGTCTGCAGAGCGCTGATTGGCCCAACCCTTCTCGTCCATATGCTTATCCAATTTTATCTTAAAGCTCCCTACAGTTTTAGATCCCACTATAGCACTTGGTAGTCCATTCCACCCATCTACAACTCTGTTGCCAAACCAATATTTGCCTATATCTTTTCTGAAACTAAATTTATCTAATTTGAAACCATTGGTACGAGTTCTTTCGCTATCACTGAGTTTTAGTACATTTGTCATGTCCCCTTTGTTAATCCCACTAACCCACTTGAACACCTCTATCATATCCCCTCTAACTCTGAGTCTCTCTAACGAATGTAAACCTAATTTCTTCAACCTTTCTTCATACGGAAGATTTCTAATACTGTATTATGGATCATTTTTGTCATTCTACGCTGTACTCTCTCCAATGAATCTATGTCCATTCTGTAATAAGGACACCAAAATTGGACAGCATAATCCATATGGGGTCTCACTAATGACAAGTAAAGTTTTAAGATAACATCAGCAGTTCTGTTACTCACACTCCTAGAGATGAACCCGAGAATCCTGTTTGCCTTATTACAAACGCCTATACACCGTTTTCTAGGCTTCAAATCATTGCTAACAAACACACCTAGATTTTTCTCGCAGTCTGAATTTTCTAATTCTAAATTAGCTAGTTTATATTTAACATTTGTTTGCATCTTCCCTATCTTTAACCCTTTACTAGCGGCGCTCCACTTAAGTCGAGTGAAAGAAACTGGGAGAAAATGGGTGAAGAGAGTGAAAATGGGTGGAACAGTAATGAACCATACATCCCGACATCTGTGGCCTCCCGGCCCACACTAACTCCAGTTCCCCCACCGCACGGGTGGATGACAGTGTGACCAATAGTTAGCGAAAAGTGAACAATGTAGCAAAATCAGCTAAACTTCCATCTTTGAGGTAACACTGTCAGGGCTCCACGAGTGCTACGTAGCTGTATGTGGTGTCATTGTGTAGGGATTTCCGCCTAGTTTTCGGCACAATACAGTTCCTTTCATGCTGATGGTTGATATAGCAGTCAGAATGGCCACAGACCCCCCGCTAGACAAGGGTTAATACCTTGCATTTGTCAATGTTAAACTTCATCTGCCAATTTACTGACCATTCATGCAAGGTATCTAGATCCCTTTGGAGGCACTCTATATCGCTATCTGAATCAATTGATCTCCCCATTTTAGTATCGTCTGCGAATTTACTTATCCTACTAGTTATACCTAAATCTAGGTCATTTATGTATATAAGAAACAACAGGGGACCTAATACCGATCCCTGGGGGACACCACTTTTGACTGCTCCCCACTCTGACTTGGTACCATTTATGCTGACTCTCTGTTTCCTACCAATTAGCCATGACCTAATCCATCCCAACAACGCCCCACCTATTCCATGTGCCTCAACCTTTCTCATCAATCTCTCATGAGGGACTGTCAAAAGCTTTACTGAAATCTAAATATATAATATCGTATGCCTTGTCATTATCTACTGCTTCATATACCTCTGAGAAAAAACTAAGCAAATTAGTAAGGCAAGAACGTCCCCGAGTGAATCCATGCTGAGAAGAATTGATTAAGTTAAATGTTTCTAAGTGGTTTCTCATTTTCCTAGCAATAATTGACTCTAGTAGCTTTCCTATGATTGAAGTGAGACTAATGGGACGGTAATTGGATGCTATTGATTTTATCACCTTTTTTGAAAATTTACAATTTTTGATTTACAATTGTGAATAACTGAACGTTGTGTATGACAACGAGGAGCTGCTTAAATTGGTGAATATAATAATATCTAGACAATTCTGATTGCCTAACATCGACTTTGGTAAGTATTCGAATTAAGTATTATGTGACCTAGGTACAAAATATGCATATACAGTATATGCAAAGCTGAAGGCTTTCTGAATCATATATAGAGGGTATAAGAAAGATATCAATAAATTACCAACGTTTTAGGGTGGTGGCAACATCCGGTAAACCCAGAACTTTCCACCATCCACCAATAAATTCGCCGTTTCGCGCCACTTTCACGAAGGTTCACCATGTTATTACATGGCTACCGTAAGCCGATTTTAGTTTTTAGAGTGACTTCTGAATAGCTTAGAGTGTGCTCTTTATGATTATACCAATGAAAGTTATATACAGAAAGTTTTTACATGTGTAATGTGCAAATGAAAATCGGTTCTTTAACCCTTGTCTAGCGGGGTGTTTTGGGCATATTCAGGCCCTCCTGAATGATCAATCAAGTATCTGCATGAAAAGAAATTTATTAAGCAAAAAACTAGGCGCTAAAAGCTTCAAAATGAGATCAGAACGAGCTACGTAGCACTCGTGGTTCTTATGCAGTGGTGCCACCAACATGGGAGTTTAGCGTATAGCGGCATATTTTTTCCCACTACGCTCACTAATGGTAACACTGCCATCCTCTCGAGAACCGAGGGAGCGTGAGTCAGTGGGTGGCGGTAAGCCCTGGGTGTCGGACGTGTGGCCTGCTGTGCTCCCGGCCATTTGCACTCTATTTTAACCCTTTAAAAGCCTTAATAATGCTCCTAACTTGCTGCAAATTGGTGCACGACATAAGTCGAGCGCCGCTCTTTAACCCGTGGAGCCCCGGCTAGTTTTGTAATGTTTGCGCACCAGAACCCGGCCGGTTTTCAAAAAATGGTTTTATTCCAGAAACAATTGCGAATGGGTTAGGAATGAAGGAAAAACCACGAAAAACCGCTCAAAAAGCTTAAAAAATGGTCCTACAGAGCCCCCGAAAACGGATTTTATAAGAGTAAAAAATTGAAGGCAATTATCCCAAAAAAACAGGTTATTGCGCGCACGCACGTGGACTTTGAGTTTTCAACCATCGGCACGGTTGCGTGGGATACGTACACAGTTCCCATACAAATCTGAGCCCTCTTGAGTGGCTACACCTGAGGTTACGGTCGGCGCAATTAGGGTGACGCGCCAGGCGCGTCTCTGGGGCTGTGCGTTACATACATCGCCGACGCGTCAGGCGCGTCGCTGGGGCTGTACGGGTTAAGGGTTAATTGACCGACGGTACTTTCATCGGCGTTTTACCCTAGGAAGGTATTGACAACCATGTTACGACAAAATTCCATTTAGGTACCATATAGGGTAGAGGCACCAAAGGAGACGCAAAAAGTGTGAAAGTTTTCAAGAAAAAATCAGTGTGTCAAGCTCATTCATTCTTTTAACTTGAAACTCACTTGATATATTACAAAATGGTTATTATTTTAATGGATGTGTCAATGTTTGATATATTTCAAGTATTTTCAGAGATAAGAGGTCCAATATCAAGTGCGTCTCCTTATGACCACCAAACCCTAAGTAGACGCACCCCAGTCCAGTGCAGACGAACGTCTGTTTTTTTGTATAATATGCGAGTAATTTGATTATTTAGTAGATAATATTTATACCACTTATACTTCTAGCTTAAACTAAAGTAGTTGCATGCTGATAGTGGGCCTACATTGTACATCTATAAAGAAAATAAATTGTGAAAGACTTTGCCCGAATCCTAAGCCATTTTTGGCAACATTTCCAAATAGCTACGAAAACTACATCAACGTGTAGTGAATACCAACCAACATCCGACTCTATATATATTTTCTTTAAAATATCGCGCCGCAGTGAAGTCACAATGGTCGAGAATTGCACATTTGTTGGTAAAAAGCAACCCCGCCACCCTTCCCCTGCCTAGCTAGTTTGCGAGGGAGGGGGGAGGAAAGGAGGGGGAAAATACGCAATAGTGCTTATATCTCTCATATATATATCATTATATCACCACAAAGCACATGAATGCATATAAAATGCATAGTAACAAAGAAATATGCAAAATAACTCACAAATTACCGATTCGCGAAGTGGGGGAGGAGAGAGAAATAAAGGAGTGTCGATTTCCCTCTCTCCTTCGCCCCCCACTGGCACAACCCTCTACTAAAGGCTACTAAAGGGTTGTGCCACTGGCCCCACCGCACGAGTCACTCCAGTGAGGGAGTCAGAGGGATGTCCAAACAAGTAGACCTGTCTCATTGATGTTCAGTCACGGTCAATGAAAAAGTGCAATTTGGCCACATTTAGACCCCTGAGTGTGTGTGTGTGTGTGTGTTGTGAAGCTGGGTATCGAAAGCTCACACTTAGACCTAAGTGACAAAAACAAATTGTACGATTATTTCTGTCATTATTTAGTCTTTATTCGATAGTTCATACACTATTTATTTCTATTTTCCATTTCTGTTAGTTTGTAGTTGTAGTTCATGCACTATTAATTCAATATTCTTGCAACTGAAATAAGATATATTATAAATAGGGCAGATAACTTTTATAAATAACACTAAACCAATGGAGACGCACACCACCACCCCATCCAGACGCGTCTCTATATGGCCCGCACGTGTGCGTCTCCATTGGGCCTCGAAGTCAAATGAAGGTAGCTCCACCACCATCAAAGGAAACTCTACCATGAATACAGGAGGAGGTGGGGCGAGATTGGGGTTTACCATGCATGCGGTTTATGCCCTTCTAAACCCAGTTTGAAAAAATGCGTCTCCATTAGTTTTGGACCATATCATGAACCAATGGGGACGCACCCACTTTCACGAGCACTCGTTCATGCAAGAGTCATGAAACCATGCAGTATAGTTCAAGACATGCTCTTTCCATTTGAAACAAAAGAAAAACGATCAGAGTTAGAGAAGTAGTTAAAAAATGGGCTGTGAAAAAATCGCTTTCTTAGGTTTGGGCTAAGAGATACCCCGAAAATCTCATTTTTATTTTTGTTTATTTTTTCTCAAGATAAATGTGTGTCCTATTAGGCTGGTAGTCTTTGAGAACATCACTAATAGCATAAAGTATTTTTTTATGTATTTGTTTTCTTTTCAGGTACTTTAGTTTTTTGCAAGGCAGTTTTTTTGCATGAAGTGCATCTCTACTGGACAATTAGTCTCCTTTGGTATCTCTACCCTATTTTGATTAGCCTAGGTTTTGCCGAGGCTTAAAACACATTTTCATATTAGCCTATGTTTAGAGCATATAAAATCCAGGTAAACCTGACTTTTTGGACCGACAGCAATTTCAGTGTTTTATTTGTTTTTATTTTTTATTTTTCCTTCAGATATAGTGTTGTTTTATACTGAAGAGGAGCTGAAATTAGTATTTACCCATTATCCAACAATCTAAAAACACACACCCCACTAGTGGGAAGGGCTATGAAGTTCAGGGAAAATGATGGTTTAAAAGCGTAAAAATACAATAATATAGCATTTTGTATCAAAACTTGGCTCGTGTTTTCCCAAATTGCAAACCCATAAAACCCAATTTTGTGAATACTGGTGCCAACTTTTGACGAAAGCTGGCTCGGATTTCACGGGGTGGAGTGGGTAGCCTAATTATCCCAATATATTAGGTTATAAAAATTGTCAACTTTGGGAAGACATTAGCCTAACCTAACCTAGTATTATGGGTGGCCACACCCCCGCTGGTTGAGTTAGGCTTCCTTTGTTTTTGGGGTTTTTCTAGGCTATTAACCTAACCTAACCTAGTATATGGGTCGGGGCTGCCGCCCCCACACTCCCGCTGGTTAGTTTTTTTTTTTTTTTATATACGTGCAATTAGCCTAACTTAACCTAACGTAGAATATGGGTGGGGGCTGCTGCCCCCGCTGGTTGGGTACTGGCTGAAAAACTTAGTTTTACAGTATATATGTATTTTAGCGTTTTTTTTGTTCTCACTTATAATACATTTCAGCTCTTAACCTCTGAAGTGCGCATGGGGGTAATTAGACACCTCTGCCTGTGCGCATGTATTTGAGCTGTTTCCAATATTCATTTTACCATAAATAGCATTAATACTTATCCATATGCGCCTATTATAGGTGGATTATAAAGGTATTAACCTGTTACAACAATAAAACAAGTGAAAACAGCGTTTGGATGGTCAAAATCGGCGATACAGGGCGGGAGTTACATAATGTATGGGTGAGGCAACCTCCTTTCCTGCCAATTTCCCCCAAGGCTGGAGAGACACTGTCGATCGATACTCTCTCTCTCTCTCTCTCTCTCTCTCTCTCTCTTGCACTCGCTTGCTAACAGTGATGACAATGCCCTGCTTGCAACTTGCTAATGTTAGCACGAAAATATACCTCAGAATAAGGGAATAACAGGGAAAATAGGTGATAACTGAAGGAGGGGAGGAAAGTGGGGAAGGAGGGGAGGTAGAGGAGTGATATTTTGCATGGCCCAGGGGCAAAAAATAAATAAATTAGGCCTAAAAAAAAAAAAAAAAAAAAATCAATGTTTAAAGTTGATATTTTTTTTCTTCTGACTCTTAAACCTTGTCTAACGGGGTGTTTTGGGCTCATTTGGGCATATTCAGGCCCTCCTGCATGATAAATCAAGCATCTGCATGAAAAAAAAATATATATTTAGCAAAAAACTAGGCACTAAAAGCTTCAAAATGAGACCAGAACGAGCTACGTAACACTCATGGTTCTCTTGCAGTGATGCCACGAACATGGGAGTTTAGCATATATCGGTATATTTTCCCCAGCTATGCTCACTACTGGCTACACTGCCGGCTTCTCGAGAACACAGGGAACATGAGTTAATGGGCGGCGGTAAGCCCTGGGAGTCGGCTGTCTGGCCCGCTGTGCTCCCGGCCATTTGCACTCTATTTTAACCCTTTAAAAGCCTTAATAATGCTCCTAACTTGCTGCAAATTGGTGCACGACTTAGGTCGAGCACCGCCAATAAGAGGTTAAGAGTCTTCCCGCAGTCCGCCGGGGGAACTCTTAAGAGTCTTCCCGCAGTTCCCGGGTTAACCCTTCTTTGGCGGCGCGCAACTTATGTCGTGTGAAATAAATATGGACTAAGTGGCGGTTCACAACTTATGTTGTGTGCCATTTTCACCACGTAATGTTGCCGAGAGAGAGAGAAGAGTGGTGGGAGGAGCGTAGCAAGCGTATGACTGCTCCAGACCACCGCGGCGGACCTACTGACATGAATCCCACCCTTCCCTCCCCTCTCACACTCGCTACACAGGGAATTATGTAGGGAAATTACCTAATTACAGGGTTTTTGCACTCGTGTTACACGATCGTTGCAAGAGAACCAGCGGTCGTACAAGGATGGTTCGGGTGTCATTGGAAAGCTCTGTTTACGCCCTTTCAGGGATAGATACTTGTTGTATGCTCTGGGTCTTATTTAGGCATGAAAATGATCACGTAAACAACCCTATTTAGGGTAAAAAAAAAAAAAAACGCTGGGCGCTACGGTCCCCTAGACCGCCTAGCCCGCCAATAAGGTGTTAATGACATATATATAGCAATGATGTATAGGCCTATGCTCTACCGGACCTATTAGGCCTAAAAAGATCGATGGGCTGACTGTCGGTCCAAAACATCAGTACTGTATAACCAAAATCCATAATTGTTTTCAAATAGGCAGGGTGTCAAACGACGCTGTTTTTTTTTAGTGATAACGCAAATGAACTTTTTGTATAATAATAGAAACTCCCCCCAACCGTTTTTTTTTTAAAGAAACAAAAAAGGTAATTTGACATAATTTTGGGTACGATTTTAGTTACTGGACACCTATTTGACAGGTACCGCCAACGATTTAATACATATTTGTTTTCGGTTTCCACGCATCCAACACCAAGCTACACCCTTTTCTGGTGTACGAAACACTAAAAAAGCAATGGGGACACTTTAATAATGATAATACGAGACGAAATATAAAGACAACTCGGTTGCGTTCGTGGAAGTAGCGTCGCTTTGTTTACTTTACGCTCGGAGTGACTTCCTGGTCCCGCCGCCTTGGCGGTCGACTTCAAATGGCTAAGCTTGTTGGGTAAATTTTTTGATAAAAACTTGAGTTATAGGGCGTGGGATACAGGACAGGGTTGAGGCCCCCCTCACCCCCCCGTGAATTATAATAATCGTCATCTATGTGGCCAGCAGGGGGGCAAGTAAAACAGCTGGCCCTAGTAACCTCGAGCGTCCTGGGTAAACAAACCGCGACGATCCGAAGCGACAACGGACTCCCCCCGCCGCCGATTTTCGGCCCAAACGCCCCTTTTATTCTCGTCGAAAACTACATTTAAAAATTTATTATATCGTTTTCAATACTATTACCGGACCAGAAAAAGGTGTAGCTTAGTGTTGGATGCGTGGAAACCGAAAACAAATATGTATTAAATCCTCGGTGGTAGCCTACCTGTCAAATAGGAGTCCAGTAACTAAAATCGTACCTAATTTTGGTCTCCATATTTTCCATCTTGATTGCTTTTAGATTGCAGAAAATACTGTTTTAGAAACCTAAATTCTCAAAAAAATCACGGGGGGCATGCCCCCGGACCCCCCTAGAGCTCACGCCTTCGCCGCTCCGTCGCGCTATAATGATAACAAAACTAAACCATATTGATAACATAATTCATATTTTGTGGATTGACACCCTGCAAATAGGCCTAGCCTATTTCAAAATAATTGATGACCAACTAATTTAGTTATACTGAAATTTCCCACGCATCCCTAAACGTAGTGCGGTTTCCAATCTGTAGACTGGCGTTGAGTA
The DNA here is from genome assembly GCA_032716605.1 of Paralithodes platypus. NCBI lineage: Eukaryota > Metazoa > Arthropoda > Malacostraca > Decapoda > Lithodidae > Paralithodes > Paralithodes platypus. The sequence goes on along the minus strand of CM064570.1, from coordinate 5,092,464 downwards.
GAGCTCTTAAGTCAACTGGTTCAGTTGAGATGACTATTTCCGTGGAGCAAATTTTGCCGCGATGTTGACAATATCAGAACTTTTCAGACACTAATTTCATCATATCATACAACATTGATCCGACGTCTCCTGGTTTTCGGAGGTGCGGTGACGCAATGACCGGCTTGCGTTTACATGCGTCGGACGCACGACGACCAAGCTTAATAGGCTTTCAAGCTTACAGCCCGTTATAAGGACACCCGGGTAACGGCCCATCTGCCGCGGTGTCCTTATAAAAGGACACCCGGGCTGGAAGGGTTAAACGGCTAGAGGCAAATATTCCAAGCAAAAGTAGGCTAGCCTAGGCTAATCAAAATACAAAATTAAGCAATATAATTTAAAAGTTAAATCTTGAACGTAGCCTAGCCTTCCTGAACCCCCACACATCATGCTAACCAGGGGCAGCCATAGCAGGGCAGTCCTAATAAGATAAACTTAAATACCAGATACTGTATTGGAGTGGAAATTGAGAAGGCACCATTTTTCAGGATTGTCGGGTAACTCTTGGTTTAGCAAATTAGCCTAGCCTATCGCTAGATCCATTCATGAAATATCCGGTTTCCTTACCTCTCATTTTGGAAGTCGGCTGCTGATCAAAGGGTCAGCGGGATCCAACCCTCACGGTCAGAATGTTATTAGGCCTAGTCTAGAGGTTCAAGCCTTGATCTAGCGAAACTTCGCCATACCTCCTCGGGTTTCAGGCGTCTGAAAAAGAAAAAAAATATATAGGCTATATAGGCCTAGGCCTACCCTAAATAAAAATTTAAAATAGCCTAAACAAAAAATACATAAATACAATAAACTGTGGCAGTGAGAAAGGCTCTCATAATGTTAAGATAGGATATTCCTAATTTTTCGCCGATGCAACTGATAGACCAAATTTGTGTCTGAATAAGCCCTTTTTCAATATCAATAATTCCCTCTAGTAATTCAATCCTTTCAAGAACGAATTAATGTCATCCAGCTTAGGTATAATAAAGACTTCTGTCGAGGCTTAGGATCGTATAGTGGATAAATTGTTTGAAGACCCTAAAGGAAGCTAAACAATTAGCCTAGGCTTCTCACCTTTTAAGTTATTTCACATGCCCTAAAAGTCTAAATAAATTTTAATGGCCACCACTTAATAAATATAGACTTAGCTGGCTACTGGAGCAGGTTGATGAAGGATAGGTGCTCGGATGGTCAAGCTATACAGCGATAACAGAAAATAGCCAACCCATGCTGCCGGCTGGTGTTGTTTGGTAAGGATGAAACTGAAACTGACTGAGTGAGGCCTTTCATAGGGAAGATGCTTCGAACATCAAATCGGTAAACAAATGAAACTAGACGTGCGCAATCATTCTTGATCCGTTCTCCATATTACTTTAATAATGTCAAATAGCATTTAATAATAGCCTACTTATGGAATACTATATTTTTTAATTAAATTTATACATGTACATGTATACATGCATTCGTGCATATACAAAATTATTGAATCCGGCCAAATCTCTTCGGGATTTGATCACTAGCGAGTTTCAAGAGTCGGGGATTTTTTTTTTTTAAATATATAAAAAAATAATAGATAGATAGATTAAGTAAATAGGCCTAGCCTATAGCCTAAACAAACATACAAATACAATAAACTGTGGCAGTGAGAAAGGCTCACTCACAATGTGAAGCTAGGATATTCATAGTTTTTCGCCGATGCAACTGATAGACCAATTTTTTTTCTGAACTATCAATAATTCCTCGAGTACTCAAATCCAGACCCATTTTTTTCTGAACTATCAATAATTCCTAGAGTAATCAAATCCTTTCAAGAACGAATTAATGTAATCCAGCTTAGGTATAATCAAGACTTTAGGATCGTATAGTGGATAAATTGTTTTAACCCTTTCGCTGCGGGTGACGTTCTGGAACGTCCTGGCAAATTACAGCAATTTCCAGGCTTTAAAAGCCTGTAAAAACCGTAAAAATCGAGTGTCAGTGGGCGTGAGGGGCCCACCTCCGTCCCTCAGAGCAGCGAGCGGCTCACTGAGGTAGACTGTCTCTCGCACGGGTCTCTCTCTCTCTCTCTCATAACAGAGTAGCCAAGCGAGCGAGTGCTACCAAATAGCAGGTTTCCTGTGTTTCACTGGCACCGCTGCGGGTGAACCAGACCACGTACGGGGCCCATTCTGGTCTCATTTTGAAGCTATTTTTGCCTAGTTTTCGGCAGAATACAGTTCATTTAATGCAGATGCTTGATTTATCATTCAGGAGTGCCTGAATATGCCCTAAATAGCCCAAACATAGCCGCAGCCAATGGGTTAAGACCCTAAAGGAAGTGAAGCAATTAGCCTAGGGGGAAGCATTGTATTGGTTAGGTTAGGCTAATGTTAACCCCATAATACTAGGTTAGGTTAGCTTATTTGGTTAGGTTAATGACAAAACTTGGCTCGGATTTCATGGATTTAACAGGGGTGGGGGGCAGCAGCCCCCACCCATTATACTAGGTTAGGTTAGGTTAGGTTAGGTGAGGTGGTTATACTGATGTTTTGGACCGACAGTTAGCCCATCGATCTTTTTAGGCCTAATAGGTCCGGTAGAGCATATACATCATTGCTATATATGTCATTTAGAGCTGAAATGTATTATAAGGGAGAAAAAAAAAAACGCTAAAATACATAGCCTATACTGTGTAGCCTAGGCCTACTGTAAAACAATAAGTTTTTCAGCCAGTACCCAACCAGCGGGGGTGGCAGCCCCTACCCATATACTAGGTTAGGTTGTTAAGTTAGGCTAATAGCATATAGGATGATAGGCCTACTACCGGTATAGGCCTAGGCCTAGCCTATAGGCTACAAAAAAAAATAAAAATAAATAAAGTAACCTAACCAGCGGGGGTGTGGGGGTGGCAGTCCCCACCCATATACTAGGTTAGGTTGTTGTTGTTGTTGTTGTTCCCCAAGCTGCCTGGCCGAACAGCCCCAAGGCCCAGAGCACGGCCAAGGCCATAACCGAGCGCCTCCACAGAACCCCTCCTGCCGACCACAATAAAGCCTGGGTGACCGAAGCCACTCCATGGCGGGGAGCTGAGGAGGGTGCAGAAACGCCCGGGAAACCAAAGCTCCACCCAGGGCCCTGTGCCCCTCAGCAATTATGAAGAGAAAGTTGAGGGGCAAGGGAAAAACGTGACGCTTTGGCTTCCAATCTTGGTAGATTGGGAGGTCAATCCACGGAAGAGACGCCGTCACTCGAGATCTAGAAAATATATAAGTAAAAGGAACAGTCAGAGTAAGTTATGGGTATGGCAGAGATCGCTCAGTTCTCACTCTGATAGACCAGCCCATAACCACACTAGGTTTTGTTAGGTTAGGCTAATAGCCTAGAACATTTAAAAAAAAAAAAAAAAAAAAATAGCCTAACTCAACCAGCGGGGGTGTGGCCACCCATAATACTAGGTTAGGTTAGGTAAGGTTGTTAGGTTAGGCTAATACAGTTTCTTACAGTAGATCCTCTGGAAAAAGGCAAACTAGGCCTGTGTATCCAGCTCAGTGCGACAGTGCCGGTACTTGCACTACTGCGGTCGTTCACTGTGTTGGCGGCGGCGGCAGCAGACGCAACATTTGGTAAGATTAGGAGTAGTGGGCGTACCACTACCGACATACAGAATAAATCATCTATAAAATATTAACCTAACCTAACCTAACCTAGTACTACATGAATACTAGGTTAGGTTAGGTTAGGTTGTTTGGTTAGGTTAATGTTTTATAGATGAGTTATGCTGTATGTTGGTAGTGGTACGCCCACTACTCCTAATCTTACCCAACATTTTTACTATTCTGTATTTTTGCTTTATAATCAAACTTCAAATCTTGTCTTCCCCATGCTTTATCAAGATTACTTTCAAACTTCCTTATTGATTGGGAATCTTCCCAAAGTTGACTATTTTTATAACCTAATATATTAGGCTACCCACTCCACCCCATGAAATCCGAGCCAGCTTTCGTCAAAAGTTGGCTCGGGTATTCACAAAATTGGGTTTTATGGGTTTGCAATTTGGGAAAACCCGAGCCCAAGTTTTGATAACAAAACGCTATATTATTGTATTTTTACGCTTTTAACCCCTCATTTTCCCTGAACTTCATAGCCCTCCCCACTAGTGAGGGGCGTGTTTTTAAATTGTTGGATAATGGGTAAATACGGTACTCATTTCAGCTCCTCTATAGTATAAAACTGGGCGTGTGCCCAACCCCGAAAGGGATTGAAATAGGGGAGGTATCCCCCCGCCAAAGGCGGCTTTCTAGGGCCTTTCCTAGCTGTTGCTGAGAGGATTGGGTTCTAGTCATGTGGTGATGGGCTGATCTATCAGAGAGAACTGAGCGATCTCTGCCATACCCATAGCTTACTCTGACTTTTCCTTTTACTTATATATTTTCTAGATCTCAAGTGACGGCGTCTCTAACGTGGATCCAATCTACCAAGATTGGAAGCCAAAGCGTCACATTTTTCCTTTGCCCCTCAACTTTCTCTTCATAATTGCTGAGGGGCACAGGGCCCTGGGTGGGGCTTTGGTTTCCCGGGCATTCCCGGGCATTTCCGCACCCTCCTCAGCTCCCCGCCATGGAGTGGCTTCGGTCACCCAGGCTTTATTGTGGTCGGCAGGAAGGGTTCTGTGGGGACGCTCGGTTATGACCTTGGCCTTGCTCGGGGCCTTGGGGCTGTTCGGCCAGGCAGCTTGGGGAACAGCAACAACAACAACAACAACATAAAACAACATTATATCTGAAGGATTTATTTTTTGTAAAGTAAATAAAACTTACTGAAATCGCTGTCGGTCCAAAAAGTCAGGTTTACCGGTTAGGTTAGGCTACTTTTAACCACATTGTTACTGGCTTTATCCACGTTGAAAAACAAAAAAACCCGAGCCAACTTTCGAAATTAGGTTAGGGTACTGTGATTTTGGACTCTGAAAAATTGAAAAACCCGAGCCAAGTTTGGTCAAAACTTGGCTCCGGATTTTCCATTTTCAGGTTTTGTTACTTTTAAATATTGTATTTTCAGAGTTCTTCCAATATTACCCCTTCATTTACGCCTTTTATCCCGTAATTTCCCTGATTTTCATAGCCCTCCCCACTATCGGGGGGCCGTGTTTTAAGATTGATGGATAATGGGAAAATAGTAAAATGCAACAGTCCTTGGTATTAACCCTTAACTGGCGGCGCGCGACATATGTCGAGTGAAATAAATTTGGACTAAGTGGCGGTGCACGACATCTGTCGACCGCCATTTTCAGCACGTAATGTTACTGAGACAGCTGAGCAGTGGGACGAGCGTAGCAACCCTATGACCGGTCCCCACGACCACCGTGGACCAACTGAACTGTATCCCACCTTCTTCCCCCCTCTCACACTCGCTACACAGGGAATTATGTAAGGAAATTACCTTATTTCAGGGGTTTTGCACTCGTGTTGCACGATCGTTGCAAGAGAACCAGTGGTCGTACAAGGATGATTCGGGTGTCATTGGAAAGCTCTGTTTACGCCCTTTAAGGGATAGATACTTGTTTTACGCTCTGGGTCTTATTTAGGCATGAAAATGAGCACGGAAACAACCATATTTAGGGTAAAAAAAACACGCTGTGCGGTACAGTCAAATAGACCGCCTAGCCCGCCAATAAGGTGTTAAACAACACTGTGTATCAAAGAAAAAATAAAAAACGACAAAAAATAACCTGAAAAACTCGTCACTGGTTGGTGATAAACCTTTACAGTATAACTAAATAAGTTGGTCACCAATTATTTTGCAATATTTGAAAACAAATATGGATTTTATATGCTCTAAACATAATATGAAAATGTGTTTTAAGCCTCGGCAAAACCTAATAAAAATATATGGTACTAAAATGGAATTTTGTCGTAACATGGTTGTCAATACCTTCCTATAGACGGCACCGATTCGTACACACGCCATTTTCACCTGTCTCCCGAGGTCTGTCCACCAGCTTTTTAGTCCACTCCACCTGCCCATCTCTGTCGATAGGTTGGGTTGTTTGGTTAGGACTACCGTTAGGTTAATAAACTAGGTCTCAGAAACAAGATTCGTAGTTGCGGTAGTATTTAAGGTATCTTGACACTTCGAGCGAATTTATATTCGAGCGGAGGCGCATTTAGGTTAAGTTAGGTTAGGTTAATTAGGTTAGATTGTGCATCCGCTCGATCAGGAATTCGCTCGAAGTGACTCGCATTCGTATTTACAGATACGGCCGAATACCGGTAGGCTACTAAATGGGCGCCGGCCCAACCGCCATGTTGTATCCCACGTAGGCCTACTAGGTACTACGGACACATTGTAGGCGTTAGGTGTGGATTAGGCTTGTATCCAATGTACTAGGTCTATGTTACTGGATAATTATGATTTAAATAAGTGCTACGTTTTCGATAAATCTGGTTATATGGTTTTGCAATTAGGGAAATCATGAGTTGATTTCCGACATTTAGTTAGTCTTTTTCGATTCTCAAAATACGATCCAAGTTTTGCCAAAAATTGGCTCGGATTTTCCAAAATTATGCTTTTTGGGGTTTGCAATTTAGGGAAACGAGCCAAAATTCTAAATTAGGTTACTGTAATTTGTTTACTCTTAAAATTCGCAAAATCCGAGCCAAGTTTTGCCAAAACTTGGCTCGGGTTTTCCAAAATTCGGGTTTTATGGCTTTGCAATTTCGGGAAACCTGAGCCAAATTTCTAAATGAGGTTACTGTCATTTTGTTGTCTACAAACTCTCAAAATCCGAGCCAGCTTTGGCCAAAACTTGGCTCGGGTTTTCGAAATATTGGGTTTTAGGCCTTAGAAATACAGTACCTTAAAACCCGAGCCAAGTTTTGCTAAAATACGTTTTAATCGCCGTTTTACGCATTTGACCCCTCATTTTACCTGTACTTCATAGCCCTCCCCACTATCGGGCGGCGTGTCTTAAGATCGTTGTATAATGGGGAAAATGGTTTCGCCGAGGGTTGCAATTATTTCCAAACACTATATATTGATGAAAACTAACAGGGAAAAATAAAAAAATCCATGGGAAAATTGGTGACCATCTTATTTAGTTTTTCCACATTTACCCTAACCTAACCGAAAACTAACCTGTCTCGCGACCGGTCTAAACCCAGCTCACGTTCCCTGTCTATGGGTGCGCGACGGTCTAAACCCAGCTCACGTTCCCTGTTTATGGGTTCGCGAAGGTTTGTAATAGCCTACTTCAATGTATCTATTTCAAGTCAAATATACATTTCCGCGCATCATCAAACCATACTGTCTACTAATAATATTAACCCATTAGTACCAACAGAATAGCGACAAAATAGGGGTAGTAGAACTGTAGATTTATCTGCAAGCCTAGGCTATTCCCTATAATTATCACATAGCCTATTTCGCTATAAAATCCACGTAATAGTTGAGTAACCACGATACGAACATGGCAATTTAGCCTAACCTCAGCTGGAAAAAAATAGGGAAATTTTTTATTTTAATAGGCCTACCACAAATTTTCCGAGTGTTTTTTATAAACAAAATTGTTCATTTGCATCAATATATAGAGTTTGTAATTAATTAGAAATCTCGGGAAAACCTATTTTCCCCATAAGGCCTATCGATCGATGTTGTTCCCCAATAGTGATTTGAAAAGACATTAACCTAACCTAACCTAGTATTATGGGTGGGGGCTGCCGCCCCCACACCCCCCATTAATCCCTTAGTAGGCCTAAATAAAAACAAAAAAAATTGGCTGTCGATTATACGAAGGTTAAATAAAAGTCGATGAAGTCTACGGTGTTTACTCTGCAATGTTCAGCTTTGATTGTACATTGATAATGAGAAAGTACCGTATTGACAACTTTGTTACGAAAATTAAATTTTAGTAGCATACTTTTATATTAGGTTTTCCGAGGGTTTAACACATTTTCATATGATCTTTCGAGCTGTCGATAACTGGAAGTACCGTATTGACAACCTTGTTACGAAAAATAAATGTTAGTACCATACTTTTTTAGGTAAATTTCTATAATTGCACCTATACGAGCTAAAAAAAATATTATTGTATTTAACAGGAAGGTACAACGAGGTAAGTGATGTGGTATAGGTGGCAATATGCGGAAATGGATTATAAGGGCATTCCGCCCCCCTCTGACAAAAGTCTATCAATCTAGATGTGACACGGATTTACAATGTTTCAGAGAGACATTACCGTTTAGCCTAACCTAACAACCTTACCTAACCTAACCTAGTATTATGGGTGGGGGCTGCCGCCCCCACACCCCCGCTGGTTGGGTAAAACGGTAGAAATCCAGTTGGGGTGGAGTGAATAACCGTAGATTTTCGTAAGGGGGTAAGAGGGGGGCAGAATGCCTTTATAATCCATTTCCACATATTGCCACCTATACCACATCACTTACCTCGCCGTACCTTCCTGTTAAATACAATAATAATTTGTTTAGCTCGTATAGGCTAGGTGCAATTATAGAATAGGCCTAATACCCTTTTTTATTAGGTTTTGCCGAGGGTTAAAACAAATTTTCTTATGATCTTTAGAGCATATAGATTCAATATTTATCTTCAAATATATCAATAAAATTCGTGGTATTAAAATAACATTGAACCAAAAATAGACTAGGCCTAGGCCTATACTCCTACAGCCTAGCCCTAGCTGTGGTGCGGTTCGTAAATATTGTCCCAAATCACTACAACACCACTAGGCACTAGTAGGCCTAGCCTATATCCCAAAATAACCACGAGGCTCTCTACGTTATATACCTGGTGTGTTTGGCCTTGGGATATGGCTTGTTTTAGGAGTTTGGACAGCATTTTAACCTATAGGCTACACACTCTCTGATTTTAACAGGTGAAATTTCAAGTCGCCCTTCAGACTGTTCACAGCTGATAGAGTCCGCGGCTTCTGTGGTTCTTGAATATTGGTTTGCTTATTTGTACATCTATACTTACACTCTTCTGGCCATATACCTTCATTATTTCAACTTAATAAAGCTCTTCTTAAATATAATCCTTTAAAATAGTTCTAATAGAAACACATACTATATAACAAGCGGAATATGGTATTGTCCCGAAATCGAAATGTTTTACCGGCGCATTTGTCCATTTTCTTTGATCCGAATGAAAGGGCATACTATGTTAAAACAAAGTAAAATTACAACGCGCTATATAATTATGCCCGCCTGAGTGTGTGTGCGCGCGCGCACACACATACACACACAACAGCCTCTCTGGTGTCTATACCCTAACCGAGACTCCCTCTTCAGTCCCTCCTTAGCAACAGAACTGTCCACATCACTCCTCCCTCTCTAGACCAAACGCAAAAAATAGCAGAGTTTATGAATGGAACTTAAGCTTCCCATTCATAAACTCCTATGTGTGGGGAGATAGTAGACATAATCGAGCAGGGCAATAACCAGGGGATGCTTAATAGGCATGTGATAAGGAGTTGCTGGAACTCCAGTTTCATTTGTCTGGCTTCCCTCACTGTTTCTATTTGTCTCACCTACAGAGAGTAATCCAGCTAGCTCTCACAGACACCTCCTCGATCCTCCTATTCATTTCACTACACTAAACAAGCACACCAGTTATTTCCAATACAAAAATATATATAAATACAAATAAAATAGCAAATATCCCTTTTTCAACTTTGGGGGGGGGACACTTCTTCATACACATTGAAAAAAAAATGCCTTAACATTAGGCAATATATACAGTAGGGTCTCACATAGAACGAGTCGCTTATAGAACGACCGACCTAAAATATTGTTCCAAAATTTTCGTTAGGAACGAATGTGATCATATAGAACGATTTTGCCATCAAAGTAGGGCAAATCCGAGGAGTTCTCATATAGAACGCCGAAATATCGTACAAAACGTACAAAATATCGTACGCTCCTGACGGAAATTTACGCTTACAGTGAACATTGACCATATTAGGCCACCAAAATGCAGCGATCACATAGAGCGAAATCACATAGAACGGCCTCGTTTATCGACCAATTTCTCGTTCTATGTGAGACCCTACTGTATATATATACAGTATAGTAATTACTCGCTAGGAAAAATGAAACATTGGAATGCCAAGTTTTCGTCTATTCTCTTAAGACATCTTCAGGGTAATATCCTAACCGTATTACCCTGAAGATATCTAGAGAGAATAGACGAAAGCTTGGTGTTCTAATTTTTATTTTTTCCTAGCGAGTTATTTTACTACATAATTTGATCACACATATTTTTTTTTATTTAACCGCCACACAGACACACACACACATATATATATATATATATATATATATATATATATATATATATATACAGTATATATGGAATGTGAAATCCCAAGCATTGACAAAAATAACCTCTCGACACCTGCAAAGTGCTGGTATTAAAGCCGATAACCTACGAGTATAATCTATCCTATCTTTAATCAGTAACTGCACCCTACCCGATATTATAATGTAAAACTTGCAAAATACTACAGCTAACCTTAAATCCATCTACTTATGAAGTATCATACAGTAAGATCTCGAATCCCGATAATGTATGTATGTATAGTACTGTATTTACTCTGGCACCTTCCCCAGTTTTCCCATTTTTTTTTCTTTATAGGGGTGGCCGACTCGAGACAGAGCCCCGATAATAACGGGACAAAAACATACAGGATTTGAGATTCTACTGTAGTTCGAATCTCACCTTTCTAGTTATATTCTAGTTACCAAAAATATATAATAATTTTCAGGAGTATTAGATATTAATAACTGATTTTAGTCCCATAATTTTATCATAATGAAAGGAAGGTATTTAGAAAGGGAAGTTCATAAATATTTTATTATAGGTATTAAATATAGCATACACATACAAAATTAGTCCATACACTATGCATTAGTAAGCTCTGCTTATATACGAGTACTAACTTTGATCTAACTTCTGGGAATTAATATCTAATCCAGTGTGAATACTTAAAAATAACAAAGCTAGGATAATACTAAGAAAAATCTGCAGAACATGTACCATTCAAATTAATATCTTTGTGTATCGGTATATACTGTTAAATATCTTGTTTCTAATTCATTTATTCTTCAAATAATGTTCAATACTGTATATTAAAAAGGAATAACAGATCTTTAAATATATATTGGTGACATGGCATGGATATTTGGCCCTGTAGCCTACAGTATTTCTAACACCCAAGATACAATCACTATAACATCCCTCAAAAAATCCTTGATGACAACTGCTATAGGATCAGTTTCCAGTAGCCTACTACTTATTAAGAAAGGCCAATCTACACGGTCAGGCGCCCTACCAGAATAATTACAACCACCATGAGAGAATGCAAAGACTACCACTTGGTGACCCTGATCTCTGAGTCTTCTCCTGGATGACCTAGATGTGTGAATTTGTATTGTGTTTTGTGTGTTCGTTGTTTTCTGTTGTCCCTATTCTGGCTCTGTCATGAGTCCATCCCCCCCCCCCCCCCAAAATAAAAAGTGGGAATTGGGCCTGAGTAAATAGATAGGGCCTAGAGAAATAGACCACTGTTTTGCTCCTACATGCAAATAAGGAGATAAAAGAAGAAGGATAGTTCTTTTTCTAGGGTTTCCACTGATTAAATCTTTCAGTATTAGGATGCTTTTATACCACTTTATTCAGGGTAACCTTAGATAATTTTATTCAGCTTCAGCAGGCCCTCTAAGAATCAAAGGGTTAAAATATATTTCCATTAATCCTCTGACTTCCGAAATTCCCTCCTAAACTAATTAAAATCATCTACTGATAGAAAGAATGAGAGGAACAATGTTGGGCACTACAGTACTATGAAAACTTGGCATTCATATGACGAAGAAACAGCATACAGTACTGTAGTTTCATATGACGAAGAAACAGCATACAGTACTGTAGTTTCATATGACGAAGAAACAGCATACAGTACTGTAGTTTCATATTTTTCTAGTATCGAGGAACCAGCTGCCAAGGGATTGAATTTACTGTCAGCTGAAAAACAGACTATACAATAGCAAGTACGTAAATACCTCAATAACGGTATCATTGTCACCTTATTGTCATGGATATTAGGAACCAATAAATGATCAGATAAGGTAAGAGTGAGCACAGTCAATCAGGGCCTGAATACTAAAAGATGCCACAAGTTACGGCAAAGTGAGACCGTGATTGACATATTAAACCAACAAATTAATATATTGTTCCCTTCCCACGATGGGCCGTGGCATGGCGCATCTGACTGCTGACTGAAGGGTCTGCAGGTCGATCCCACGCTGTGCCATTGGTAGACGGGAAGAGATTGGGCAGCTTGGTCTAGCGAACTGTGGCAAATATTCAGTAAAGTCCCTGTAGCTCTATCAATCAAGGAAGTGCATGGCATTATAACTGCATCATACTCAAGAAAACTAGATTATACAAAATATTAAGCCTAATTATGACTTTGTTTTTGTGTGTTAATGGTGCTAGAATTACAACGTTGGCACTTAGGATACAATGATCAGAACAAGATCAAGTGTTATTAATGTTTAAATATCCAGGCCCAGGTTACAGCACAGTAATCCTCCACTGAACTAATACGCAAATCCACTGTCTTTCAATCCTCTCAACAAACAACAGGTACAAATCACACTCTTTTGGATCTTGCACTTTCGGTAACCTGAGTCATAATAAAAGGAATAAGGATATATATTTAATATATATATGCTTAAGTTGAGCATTGTGAATTAAATTTTATAATGTTATTAAACTTGACAATAAATTATCCTGTAAAGCTTAAGACAAATCACTCATGCACAAATTGTGGTTAGCTTCTTGGGAGTTCGCAGGGCTCTTCAAGAATTCCAAGGTCAGGATACAAAATGAAGAAGTGAAAATACTATACAGTATACAGTTATACAGCACAATTTTAAAGCTTGGCACATGAGTAAGTAATAAAATCATCTTAAAACAATACTAAAAAAGTAAAGTAAGCATTACCGGTATATATATTAAAAAAAAAAAAAAAAAAAAAAAAAAAAAAAAAAAAAAAAAAAAAAAAAAAAAAAAGAGGGTAAAAATCTACAGCACTAGCTTCTATCAATCATAAGTATTACAATTTTGCATTACAATAATGTACAGTAATGATATTTACGTACTGTACCAACTAACATCTGGAAACTAATGTACAGTCGTGGTTATGAATAATTGAACACCTCCTTATGTTAAACACAAAATTACCATTAAACAGTGAATCCCAGTAATTTAATTGTTGAGGGTCAAGCAATTTATTAAAATTGTTCATCAGTGTATCATAAATGTGCCTCCAAAACTGCTTATAAATATCAAGAAACTGATATTCATTTGCCAAGACATAAACCTCGGACAAGTGGTGTGAATAAGTGAAAGGATGAATTACTCTTACAAGTTTATACAGGTATAGGGTTTGAACATGAGCTTATGAGTTTACTCTTCTTAATAATATTGTTTGAAGTGGGGAAGACATTTGTTTCTTGTGCATACCATGCATTATCCCATTAAAGTAGTTAATTACAGCCAGCTCTCCACAGTATTTGTACCAGGTTAATATCTTAGCAAATGTAATGTACATTAAGCTAATTCTTGCTATATCAAAAATATTACCTGTAAAGTATTGTATATATTATCACTCTGAAAAGCCTTGCACTCATATTCTTTTAGACTCCAAAGACTTATAAACTAAAACAAATACAGTCAGGCTCTTGGTAACTCGGCTAATTTGTCCTTTCACAGCATAGTGTTACTGAAAAACGTGTTACCCAGATAATAGAACCTACAGGAAATATGCCATTTTGTCCCAGCCATTTTAAATCCCAAAGTCCCCTTTTTTACCTATTTCGTCCCAAAGTTCCCTTTTTTGACACAAAGTATACATCACACATCATAGAAATACAATATACTGTAGTATAGTGTACATCACACAACATAGAAATACAATAAGGTAACGGGGGGAGGCATCACGGTTACGTAACAGTGGGAGAGATCCTTGTAATCACTGAGAATATTGAGGCACAAGCGGACCGACAGAGATACATAAACTGGGAGGGAGGGTGGGAAGCATATCGGACCTTAGTGTGACGTCACCTAGCCGAGCGTAACGTCACCAGGCCGAGTAGATTCCGCGGTAGATTGAAAATGTTCCGTGTTAATCAGAGCTTTCGCATTTAGTGTTTTCGCGGGAGAACAAAAACGCATTATTTAATAGCGCGTTACCGAGAGCACGACTTTACTTAAGCGCTTGAGATATGGAAGGATACTGCATAATTTCCCTCTCTCTCAAACACCATCAAATACTTAAGAAGCAAAAATACACTATCAAAGTGTGCATGGGAAATTTAAGAAGAAGGAAGGAAGATCAATTCTATCAGCCTACTGGGCACAAGCCCTCATAAGGGCATGGGAAATGTAAGTACAGGGCAGTGTAGGAATATCACTATTTTATCACATTTCCCTGAGGTCCTATAGCAAGACCCTATCCACAGTATATTTATTATACCCTGCTGTGGAAATTACTGTAAAACTTCAAGATATACGAATAGTTATGAAATGCGAGCACTACGGAATCCCGACATGGATAAACTAGTGCCCAAGACAATAGAATACACCAGCTATTATTACCATTATTTATCACTGTACTGTTATTACATGCCACACCTTCCATATTTACACTCATGCTTTTTGGGTGAGGACTGGTCCTATCCAGTGAGGTTTGGCATCCTCTACCCAACCTTAGCTGTTTCTATCTGTCTCTTTTCCTGTCCTACTTTTCCTTCAAGGTGCTGCTTTCATACATGGGCGGGGGGGGGGGTTATTGGTGTTAACCTCTGAAGTGCGCATGGGGGTAATTGGAAAAAAAAAAAAAAAAAAAAAAAAATATTAAGAACGATTATAAAAATAATACAGAAAATCATCGACCTCTTGCTTTTGTCCCTGTCTCAAGTACGAGTCAGCTTACTGACTGACTATGTGTGTTTGTTGTTGTGCATGTCGCGGACCACCACCTGCCATTGCCACAAAACTTTCTCTTGTGCAGTTTTAAGTGGTTTTAAAGCTTTATATAGAGTAGTACTGTATCTCATGTGAGGCCACCCGGGTCTGGGGGTTTAATGAGTAATGATCAATGTAATAATGAAACAACCTGAATTCAAATGTAAAACTTGCAAACTAAACAAACCAAAACTAGGACGGTACAAGATAAAGGTAAAATAACTTATCAAAATTGCTATGTGGAAACAACGCTTACTAAAATAAACATTTTGAAATAAAAGAACACAATCCACCATATAGGGTGTACATTACTACATGAGCAAGTTAATCTTTAAGTATTTTTAGCAGCGGATATATTGGACCGCCAGACTATGACAAAAAACATATTCAGTGTCTGTCTGAAAAACCTGAGTGTTCAGGGACCAAATCTAGTGCACAATTCTGGTACCCAATATATGCAGTGTCCCACAGGTAATATTTTGTTTCAGTATTTTTTCCAACTTACAACAAATTATGGCTATAAATATTCACCACATATTTGCTGATTTTGCTATCAAGTACTGTACCGTACCTGATATATGTACGATTGCCATTAACTCCAGGTACTGAATTAATACTATAGTGAATTGATCGAACCTTGTGACTGAATTCGATGTTGTTATCCAAGAATCACAAGCCAGAATCAGTTATTGGCTAATAACTAATGCCGTAAAAAAAATATATGCCCGCGTGACACTGCCTCAACAGTAGCCCATCCCACATATGGGGGTATATTATAGAATTGTTGTTCAATTATTAGGAAAGGTTTGGATTTGTTTTGCCATTTTCTAGCAATTGATTTCTAATTTGCCCCTTAAGCTAAATACAATGCCTCCCTACTCCTCCCTGTTAAAAAATCCCAGCTAAAAATGCCTCCTAGACCCTCTTTTAATCTAAATTTATACATGCAGGCTCGCTATCGATTACCATGAACAAATCTACACCTAAATGGGGTGAAATGTATTATACAGTAAATCATCAAACTAATGAGGTGTAAAGTCTTAAAAATCTTCCAACTATTGATTTGGGCAAAAATGGGCTGGTCCAAAAAGACCTCCCTCAGGATTAGATAGGGTTAACAATGAACAGAACAGTTGAAAAATAAATAAATAATAATAATATGCTGGTATTTTATTTGTCATGAGTGCCAATTCTCCAAGTGGATTCACGAGCTCTCACATTTTCCTTTTTTCCCCCTTTTTTCTTTCTATCTTTCATATAAAACATAATTCAAAGTTTATAATCATCAGTAAGTCTATGCTCTGCAGTATCATAAGCCTTTAGATAGATACAGCAAGAGATAAACATGGTGGGTTTAAAAGTAAAAGCCATCAGAAGCGGCTCGCTTGGTGTAGTGACTAGCGTCTCGGACTTCCACCCAGAAGGCCCGGGTTCGCGCCCACGCTCGGCGCATTAAAGATTTTTCACAAGCACTGAGTCGTTACCATCCCTCATGAGCAAAGGGATGGGGTAGTAGTACAGGACCCCAATGGAAATACGCCTAATCGGCCTTATTGAGCTATCCTTAGCTAGCTTAGCATGCGCTAGCTTTAAGAACTATTATTATTATTATTATTATTATTATTATTATTATTATCAAATGATAGCCTAATTTTGTTTATAAAACTACAATTAGTCTAGTAAAGGCATGGGTGAAACACATTACTACCAGTACTATCATAATTACTACAACTACTACTATTTATATATTACTATAACTATAATTTATCCTACTATTACTACAAGGTTTTTCTTTTTCTTTAGATAGTAATAATCTTTGTTGTAGAGATTTGTTTAGTTCATTTATTACTACAATTACATCTAATACTGATAATAACACAGTTTCTACTAAAACTATTACTACCACTACAACTTTTGTTATAGCTGCTACTATTACTGCCACTACATTTGCTCTGGGGTGAGGTCGGGGTTAGGAAGACCGTAGCGGACAGGTCTGGAGGGGTCAGATGGTGGAGGAGAGAAGTCCGCTATGGGATTCGTCATTGGCACGTCAGGTAGTGTCATCGAATCTGTGGGGGAGAGAGAGACAGATTTTGAGGGTTACTGGTATTATAGCCTACCCAATGGTACCTATCTATCTATTTACTCAGGCCCATTCTCCATTTATTTATTTTTTGTTTTCTGGGGGTGGCCAACGAGAGACAGAGCCCGAACAGGGATAACATAACACAAAAGAAAAACAATGAACACACAAAAACAAAACAAAAATTCACACACATCTAGGTCACCCAGGAGAAGATCCAGAGACCAGGGATCACCAAGGTCACTATCTTCATAAATACAGTATACTTTTTTTGTCAGACTAAAATTACATCAGTAATTGCAACCAATTTTGACAATTCAGAGTTCATAAAAGTTTCTCACTGATTCTCATGAAGATTTTACTTATTCTAATATGGCATTTACGAATAGAAGCTATAAAAATCATAAATGCCTGATTCAAATGAGTAGAACCAACATGAGTCACATGAGAAAAGTCTTTCAACTCTCTAGATAGCCAAACTTAACTGTAAAAACATAATTTCTGACTGACAATAGGAATATTACCAGTGTACCATCATGTCCTCGTTTCTGAGGAGTGAAAGATGTGATGTCCAAGTCCTTTTTCCTTCAACATATATACAAAATTTGACCAATTCGGAAGTATCTGTTTTGGACAATTTTGTCATCAATAATAATATACTTTCATTTTAATCTACTTGCCAAAACCAATACAAAAATCTCACAATGTTGCTAAAATAAATTTGCAGTTCACAAGTTACTGGAAAATCTCATGTGTAAACCCGTCATTAGTGGTGCATTAGCCACTACTGTATCTTCATTCATATTATGAGTTTACCTTTATGAAAAATCATCATTATTACAGCATTAAGTGGGGGACTTATTATCCACTTATTTGTCATTGAGTCTGTGGGGGAGAGACCATGGGTAAGTGATATTATTCATATTTTCATACAGTACAGTACAGTAGGGTCCCGAAATAAGCGAGAATTTGGTGGACGAACGAGGTCGCTTAATTGAAATTTGCGTAATTCAAACAATGCGGGCAATGGGAAAAACGGAATTTGGTGGATGGCCGATCCAGGCTTTACCATGTACAAGACTTCTTATAAGATCATAACATTAGAAAACAGGAGTCTGCAGAGAGCCGACTGGCCCACACACGGCAGATCCCTTTCAAACATGGCAGATCCCTTTCAAACACTGCATATGCCTATTCCGACCCATCTCATCTATACCTAACAAATGATAATTCAACAGTACAAAATGGTAAAAAAATTATAACAATAGCTCGACTGTGTACTGACCTTAATCCTACGATGATTGGGTGTGTTATTTAAGATGTGGGGGCTTTGAGACAGACCCCCAAAGCAGAGGAAGGTCAACTAAACTGCGTCACCGCGGATTCGCGCAATTGGAGCAAATCTTGTTTATCTCGGTTTCTCCTCGTATTTCCTTGCCTTTGATCCAGCATTCGCTTAACTTGACACGAATTAGCTCAATTCGGTATTTTTAATGTAGTATTCTGGTGCTCGCTTAACCCTTCCTACCCGGCCAGTCTTACCTAAGGACGGTTGCCCGTACCCGGGCGAAATGGCTGAAAAACGTCTAGGCCTAGGCTACCGTATTTATGTTATTTTCACTGCTAGAACTTTCCCACTCATCTATAATCGTAGTGCGGTTTTCAATCTGTATTTTGGCGTTGAGTAGAGCTCTGTAAGTCAACTGGTTCAGTTGTGATGACGATTTCAGTGGAGCAAATATTGCAGAGATGTTGCCAATATGGGGGCTTTTCAGACACTAATTCTGTCTGACGTCAGAACAATAACATTGAAGAGTCTTCTCCTTCTTGTTTTCGGAGGTGCGGTGACGCAACGCTTGGGTTTGTTGACATACGTCGTACGCACGGCGTTCAGACCAAGCTTAATTAGGCTATTAAGCTGCCGTCTTAGGTAAGGACGGCCGGGTAGCTGCCCTTCTGCCGAGCTGTCCTTACCTAAGGCAGCCCGGGTAGGAAGGGCTAATTGGAGACTCGCTCAATTCAAACACACTTATTTCGGGACCGTACTGTACTATATATCAGTTCACCACTAAATCTCCTGGACACCAGTCGGCATTCTACAGTCTATAGGCATTGGTGTGTGGTCTACTACATGGTAAACTGCATCCAAAATTCTGGATTGTCACTTCCAACCGGTAGAGAGGGGCTTGAACTCTGGAATAGCACCAGGGACCAGGAAAGCAGCCCTATCAATGGGTGTACATAATAATACCGGGTCAGCTGTTATATCGAGTCGGGCACAAACAGTGCTTTCAGCAGACATTGAGGCCACTAACAATGAGACCTACAGACATGCTAGCACTGGCTTGTGGTGAAGGGTAGATAGGATCTTATTTAAGGATCTCTGGATTAATGAATTTGAAAAGCACACTGCCATGAACATTCAGCATGGAGTGTGGCCATCAGGTGATCAAGAAAGACTTATGATAAATACAGCATTTAATTGCTTTTCAAGCAATAAAATTATATAAATAACTGTAAAGTCAAAGTCAATAGTTTGCTGCAAACCTTAATCAAGAGACAGGGACATTCACTTAATCTATATTTTATTAATTTCACCACAACACCAAACACCCCCAATGTAATTAATTAAAGTATATATGATCCACCGGGATTGGAACCCGGGTTATCATACACAGATTTTTGCCACCTTAACCATTACACCACCAGGACGGTATAAAACAAAATAAAAAAATAGAAGCTTCTTCAGTGTCTTCTTGTTAACAAAGTGCTCCTCCTCAAATGGTGTTGCTATTCATTCTGTCAACTTTTTAAAGTTAATTTGTACATGTAAACTAAATAGTGGTAATTACAGGCTATTAGAAGCACATGTCAAAAGTAATGATAACTTAAAATTGTAGTTCATGAGTAAGGTTGATGGGGAACTATTCAAGTTTAGCTGTACATAATAAAACATCATCATCAATCTGATGCCTTGCTTCCAGAGGAAGCACCACAAAAGCGATGGACATGGCAGAAACTACCTCCATGCTCTAAGACATGCCCCCACTGCCCCACTCCACAGTACCAGTTCCAGTTAGTGGATTAAGACCATTAACACTGAAGGAGCAGTCCCTCAACTGAGTGGCAGTTCAACAACTGCTTTGCAATTTCCTTTACCCCATGGGGGCCCAGGGCAGGATTGTTCTGAAGAGAGGAACCAGTGGTCCACAGCTATAGAAGCTGATTGCACCACCAAAGTGACGGCGGTGGGGTTGCCGCATCCCTATGCCAAAATAAAAAAATTGGAAGAAGAGTTAAGTTAGTGGCGGGTGTGTAGCATTTGTAGTTTAATGTAAGAAATCAAGAGTGTGTATCTTAAGATTAAGCTAGAATTGCTCCTTGTGTAATTGGGGCACATTGAAAAAAACAGCAAAGGAGACCAGGTGGTGCAGCAGGATGCCTAGCAATCTCTACACTCCACCTAAGGCTCTCCCTGGAACAACTTCCTTGAACAACTGGTGCCAGGGTGGGTGCCCAACCCCGAAAGGGGTTGAAATAGGGGAGCTATCCCCCCGCCAAAGGTGGCTTTCTAGGGCCTTTCCTAGCTGATACTGAGAGGATTGGGTTCTAGTCATATGGTGATGGGCTGGTCTATCAGCGTGAGAACTGAGCGATCTCTACCATACCCATAGCTTACTCTGACTGTTCCTTTTACTTATATACTTCCTAGATCTCGAGTGGCGGCGTCTCTTCCGTGGATTGACCTCCCAATCTACCAAGATTGGAAGCCAAAGCGTCACATTTTTCCTTTGCCCCTCAACTTTCTCTTCATAATTGCTGAGGGGCACAGGGCCCTGGGTGGGGCTTTGGTTTCCCGGGCGTTTCCGCGCCCTCCTCAGTTCCCCGCCATGGAGTGGCTTCGGTCACCCAGGCTTTATTGTGGTAGGCAGGGAGGGTTCTGTGGGGGCGCTCGGTTATGGCCTTGGCCTTGCTTGGGGCCTTGGGGCTGTTCGGCCAGGCAGCTTGGGGAACAACAACAACAACAACAACTGGTGCCTACAAACTCCTCCCTAGTTAAAAGATACTACAATGGTACAAACCTTGTGCATAGTGGGTGGTCTGGGGTGACAAGAGAAGGTTAAGCTCTGCCTCTAGTTCCTCCTCTTCCCCCTCCCCAGCACCGGGTCCAACCTCACCACTAACCAGGGATCGCACCTCATCACAGTCCTCCAGAACCTGATTAGTCAAAGTGTAAGTTAACACATTCAGTACCAAAAACGTCATTTTCATCATATTCTGGCAACTATTAGACAATTTTATTCAGCGTAGGAAGGACCTCTTAACAATAATAAGGCTTCAAACTGTCCCAAACAACCCTATTAACTACCATAGATCCTTCCTAAGCTGCATAATAACGTCTAAATATAGCTAGAATAAAATATAACGCACGTTGCTGGTACTGTACGGGTTAATGGTCTACAGTACAGTATTATAAAATACAAAATGATTACTTATGTAACTTAAAGATTTCATATTTTCATGAACACTAACCAAAATTCAAAAGTGAACAATACACTAATACGTACAGAAAGTAATATACTGATAGTCTACTGTATTGTTAAATTATAACTTGCTTTCCGCCTATCCCTTGGTGCCAGCAAACCACAAATCACTATGATGATAATTAGGAAGTAAACATCTCCCTCCCTGACCTGGTGTAGTTCGTCTAATGTGGTGACCGCTCCATCAGGTGACGCCTCCCCACCCACAGCCACCTTCAGAGCTTCCACACCCGTCCGGAAGGCTCCCAGCACTTGTCTGTAAGAGGAATAAATTATAAGTATAGTACAATCATTACTGGTACATTAAAAGGACTTACGTTGCCACTGTATTTAAGTTACAACTTGTCCATATTTTTTTTATTTTTTTTTGTGAGAAGTTTAACCAGACCACTGAGCCCCCCAAAAGAGCTCCCATAGGGCTGGCCTGTCCATAACTTACATTACTATCCTAATCTTACTGGGAACATGAAACTAGAAAAGATATGTAACTAATAATGATATACTGGTGACTTAACCCATTGAGCACAGATGGCCTCATGAGTGACCATGGCGAGGTTACACCATTTTAACCCCGTGCTAGAAACCTTTGTGTACAGTATCGTGCTGGCAATACCCCCGAAATGTACACAAAACCCACTCCCTGTGTTCTGACCATGAAAAGAATGCCTCTCCCCCTGAAGGGAAAGGTGTATGCCTCATGCGTTAGAAGTGCAATGACGTATGCCTCAGAAACATGGGCCGTTAAAGTAGAGGATGTCAACAGAATGGAAAGTAATGAGATGAGAATGGTGAGATGGATGTGTGGGGCCAGACTGCAGGATAGAATAACAAATGATGAGCTGAGGAGGCGTTTAAGTATAAAGAGTATTAGCGAGGAGATGCGTACAAGTAGACTGGGATGGTATGGACATGTGGAGAGAATGGATGAACAAAATTGGGTGAAAAGATGCAGGTCTGTGATTGTGGAGGGAGCTGCACCAAGGGGTGGATCGAGGAAGACCTGGGATCGGACTATACGTGCCGATCTCAAATCCAAAAACTTGACAAGTGAAGCAGCCCTTAACAGGGTTGCCTGGAACGCCACCATTAGGACAAGAGACTGAAACTGCACGTATGTGTGGAGCACTCAGTCTTAAAATTTTATGTATGTATGTTATGTGCGTTATCTGCTGTTCATACAAGCACAGCCGATCAATATATGAGTATTCCAATGGCATTTAAATCCATGTATACAAGCAGTGTACAGTGACATGAGAATGATTACAATGTTTCAATAATCAATATAATCAATAATAAATAGTTGCACAAGATATTACAAAGCTGAAATCTTATGACGGGCAAATGGTCAAAATAAGCCCATGACACTTCAGCAACTTTGGACCAAAATGGCTCTCTCCAATTCATAATTTTACAAAAACCCTTTGATGTAGAGGGCTCTAGTTTTCACAGTTCTCAAGACAACCGTGAGTGCTACATTTTGACATGTAATCTACCTAGGTTCGACTATTTCATTGCAGAATATGTGAACATCACAATATTAAGCAAACCCCCCCCCCCCCTGGATTCAGGGTGGCTTGAAAGTTCAAAGCTAGCTGTGGTCTATGGGTTAAGAGGCAGCTGGCAAAGTTAATGCAGTAGAAACTTTGGTATTATTGTATATACACCATTGTTTTGCTTTATAAACCTAGATGTTAATTTTCCCACCTCAAAGAACAGTGAAGTGCTTGGAATAACAGTACACATAACTCTAAAAGTACATCGTATATCTAGTAATCTAGTTGCTTCCAGATGAAGCATTTGAGCCAAACAACACACTCCAACTTCCGGTAAGGAAGGCGGGTGCCCAACCCCGAAAGGGGTTGAAATAGGGGAGCTATCCCCTCGCCAAAGGCGGCTTTCTAGGGCCTTTCCTAGCTTATGCTGAGAGGATTGGGTTCTAGTCATGTGGTGATGGGCTGGTCTATCAGAGTGAGAACTGAGCGATCTCTGCCATACCCATAGCTTACTCTGACTGTTCCTTTTACTTATATATTCTCTAGATCTCAAGTGACGGCGCCTCTTCCGTGGATTGACCTCCCAATCTATCAAGATTGGAAGCGAAAGCGTCACATTTTTCCTTTGCCCCTTAACTTTCTCTTCATAATTGCTGAGGGGCACAGGGCCCTGGGTGGGGCTTTGGTTTCCCTGGCATTTCCGCACCCTCCTCAGCTCCCCGCCATGGAGTGGCTTCGGTCACCCAGGCTTTATTGTGGTAAGCAGGGAGGGTTCTGTGGGGGCGCTCGGTTGTGGCCTTGGCTTTGCTCTGGGCTTCGGGGCTGTTCGGCCAGGCAGCTTGGGGAACAACAACAACAACAACAACAACAACTTCCGGTAAAATCTGGAACTCAGTAAATATGGTCCAAATCTCAATGATCAATTGATTGTTCACTACTCTTCATGAGCTGCATGAAATTTATTTTTGTGAAACAGAGGCTATCTTTACCCAGATTACCAAATTTAATACTATATATATTCCATTATTTATCCACTCAACTACTCCTCATTCAATGCTTGCTCTTCCATTTCATGAGACTCATACATTAATAGGGAAGTTTACAAGTACTTTGGAATGGAAGAGAAAGCTCAGGGCATTGGTGTGGAGTGGTTAAGTAGATACAGAGAAGTACTTTGCATAAGTTTGTCAATTCTCAAAGATTGAACGATAACAGAATGCTAAGAAAGATACACTGAAGTCAAGTGAGTGGGACAGCTGGTAGTGGAAAACCACCAATGGGTATGGGAGAAGAAAATGAAAACATATATTGAAGAAAACTTCCACATAGAGTAAGAAATATTGAGCATTGGTATTAATAAAATGAAAGATACAGTACTGTACTGTATGTTATAATGTCTCTCAAGCTTTACAAAGAGTCAAAGGGTTTAGGTTAAATAATCCTTGGTGGTATACACACTTGTTAAGACGTGAATGTTGCAGTTGTTGTAGGCAGGTTGAAATGTTCTCCAGGGCCCCCAGTTGTGTCTTTAGGAACGCCTCGCACCGCTTCTTACGCCTTAGGAGCGACAAGGCCTATGGGGAGGGTTAGTCAAGATTATTAATTCAAAATAATCAGAGGAAGTATAGAGATAAAACGATAATACAGTAACAGTAATATTGTATATATAATTTTTCTCTACTGTATTTAATTGTCTTCCTCTTGTCTATCTTGCATTTTTATGTCTTCTAATACAGTATACTAATACATCTATTTTTTTCCTTACTCTATCCTCTCAATACATTTGTCTCTCTCTCTCTCTCTTTATATATATATATATATATATATATATATATATATATATATATATATATATATATATATACAGTATATATATACTGTACATATATATGTTTACGTAGGGCACGTGGTAGCCGTCTTGCAACTCAATCCCACCCCTACTCTGTGCAACTCTCCAACCCAAGAGTGAAATGTTACTCTCAAACTTTCTTCTACTCAACAGCTGAGCTCTGGAACTCTCTCCCAGAATCAGTCTTTCCCTCTTCCTATGACTTAAATTGCTTCAAACTCTGTGTGTCCAAGCATTTTGGCTCGAACGTCCCTTGATTTTGGCCCTGTCACTCTTTCAACTATGGAGGAGGTACTCGCTATAGGCAGTTCTGCCTTTTGCCTCTCTCAATCACATAGAAAAAAATAAAATAAATATATATATACTCCCAGCCGGGATCGAACCTCCGACATTCAGAAAGAGTGAGTGCCCAAGCTTTTAATCCACTACACCACGGCGTGATAAAGGAATCTTATCCTTTTCCTATTTATATTAAGGAGAAGGGAAATCCTACTTGGAGAATGTATTTCAACTCATGCACAAGTCGTACGATCCATATTCCAGGATACCATACAGGGAAAGGTTATGATTCCTTTATCACGCCGTGGCGTCGTAGTGGATTAAAAGCTTGGACACTCATTCTGAATGTCGGAGGTTTGATCCCGGCTGGGAGGATACTGTATAAACATTGATTAGCTCATGTGTATTTGTGAGAGATATATATATATTTATATATCCACCTTTATACAACTCACAAGTGACAGTGCCTGGGGGGATGTGCATACCAACATGAACATTAAAAGTGAACTCCAGGGATAGAACTTATTTAAACTACAATGTCCTTTGTAATCTGCTTGGTTTTAGGGATATGATACTGAGGAACTTTCATCAATGTGTTTTAACAATATAGAAATATAGCTTATGTAACTTATTTTACGTGGCAATAACTGGTAACTGGTCACTATGGCAATCGGAGTCGAGACCCCCATCATAGTGAACAATAACGACTCCCCCTGACAATGGCGAGATGCAAGAATGTGCAGTATTATTGATGAAAAATACTCTGCAAACTTCATTACCGTGTGCTGAGTAGCATTTGGTTTCACCATTGCCTGGTCAAGGGACCGTGATATTTAAACTAACAGATAACAATACTTTCGTGAAGAAATAGGCCTTAGAAGCGACCTTTCCCAACTTTGGACCAGGATAAACACCCAAAATGCTGCCTGTATGTTTATTGTTGGCGAGATGGGATTATTTCTAGGTGTGCAACACATCTTCAGGACCTTGTTCGATCTTTTGCAGAGCTCAAAATTTAATATTGAACTGAATATACAACTGAACAATGGTATCAACTCAGGACATTTACTAGACTGAGGTAATAATCCAAACTAAGTATCTTATGACCTGACGACTCATATTTCTCTCTGTCAGCTACAAATTTTAATTCCCCCCCCCCTTCTCTCTCTCTCATGCTCACCTCTTGCCTGCACCCCGCCTGTACAGCTCCTTTGGCCTGTTGACGAAGGTTGCCCGATTCCTCTGTCATCTGTCTCACTGCCGATTCTACTTCACTCTGGGCGCGACTCAGTTCATGCTCCGCTACAAGGTAAATGCAACAGGTTATTCTTGGGTTATAAGATCAGGAAGGGCTATAGTAGTTTTACCTCATGGTTGTTGTTCTTGTTGTCGTTCCCTAGGCTGCCTGGCCGAACAGCCCCAAGTCCCTAAGAAAAGCCATTGCCGTGATTGGGCTTTCCCATAGGGCTCTCAAGGAGTGTAGATTATGTTGTTGGCATAAGTGATTGAGTGGAATGCAGTCTTCTATGATGTGTTGAATAGTGGTGGGAGGGACCACTGTACACCTGGATTCAAAAGAAGTTCTGTGAAAACTTTGATGAGAAACCTTGTCATTTTCCATAGAGAAACACATTAATCTGACTATCATACAAGCTACATCAATGGACAATATAGTTGAAGGGTGAATGAAAATAAATGAAGAATGTCAAAATAAACTGCTTCAATTTCAAATTACACTGCTTCTCATTTAGGATATTTGCATACAATTGAATCTTGCTGAACATCCATGATAGAATGGCTAAGCCTGTGTGCACCCCATGACAGTTCTACAATAGGTACAATCACTGCTCTGATGGACAGTCAGCACTCTGAATGCCTGGAGTTGGCGTGGTCAACAGTTGTATGCAATAACATAAACCGAGTAATTACAGTTACGGACCAAGCTTGGGCCATAAGGTTGTTGTTGTAATAGTAGCCCCAACATGCCCTTCATGGGAGTCCCGCAGCATCCAGGTATTCCTTGGTGCTGCACCTATCCAGGGGGAGGTAGCGTGTGGTGAGATCCGTTTTTTGTGAGGACAGCGGGGAAGGAAGTAGTCGGTCCATGGGCTCGTAGCTTTGGGCCAACGTTTCCTCAATCCGCAGCCAAATCAGTCTAGCAATGTCAACAGTTACCATAGATATCTACTAGACACATACCAGGTACATGAGATTATCACTTTATGCTGAGCTGCACTGTGGTACAGAAATAAAAAGCAATCCAACAATGGCACAAAATTATTTATTGTAAATTGTTTGGACAACGTCCAAAATACCACAAGACTCACCCAACTCCATTTCAGTAATCTCTGGGCGTGCCAAGTCTCCCGGCATGATGAACTTGACAAAGGTGGTGCCGCGGTGATTGATCATGGTGGCACGGCCGTCACTTGCCAGCGTCAGAACCAGAAGCTGCAGGGTGTCTGCTGAGCCACCCGCCACTTCTCCTCCCACCGCTGAGTACAGCTGGGGGAGGCTGATCAGGGAGGTGGTAGAAACTGAATTCAGACCTTGGTGTATTGTTTGTACCAGGTGATCACACATTTCCTGCAATACATATGGTATATTAATTGCATTGGAAAATATTAGGTGTCAGGATTTCTAGACTCATCATAACAAATAGACAATGAATAAATATAATTTTATATTTATTATTATGTTCTCTCCACTAACCAACTTTACTCCTAAACTCGATTAATGAAATTAACAAACACATGTGGCAGTCCGGGGATTCGAACCCAGGACGCTCACATCGAAAATCAACACACTTATGCATTGCACCACGAAGACAGTTAAAGAATGCTGCACAAGCCTACGATTTATTATGCAGTTTCGAATCCTGCATACCAATCTTAGCATGTACAATCATTCCAACTGCACTATCGGAGGCTATGAATATGTGAATGGAAATAGTAATTAATGGGACGCTAACTCTAGGGAAGGCCTCTCGATAAACTACTACTGAACCAGAATTAATTATTATGTTCTCTCCACTAACCAACTTTACTCCTATACTTGGACGGAATGGCCAATTTTTTTTTTTTTAAGAGACAATGAACGGAGGAAGGAAAAACACAGATAAAACAAAAAGGTCCATGTGCCTAAAGGCATCCTCCATTCATAAAATGTTTGTAACAACTGGATTTAAACATTTGTAGATTGTAAGTTTGTGGAAAGCAATTCGAGGGAAGTGAATTCCAAAGAGTAGTAGCTCTGGGGATAAATGAATTCTGATAAGCAGAAGTTCTGGATTGTGGAGGAGAAAGTGTAAATTCATGGGCGAATTGGAGACGATAAAGGAAGATAATTACTGTAGGTGAAAAAAAGACTTAAACATAATGAGTCATATGTATATAAATAAATATATACAATAAATTACTGGAATTCATTAGTTAAAATTCACAGTGTTGTTTATATCATTGGGTTTTCAAGTACTCATGACCACAACTGTACGCATGCATGTACAGTATTCAATTAAGATATTAAAGGGCCGAGCGGGTGACCTTCACCCATATACCCTCACCCTCAATAGCCACCAAGCCAAGTACAGTATTCAAATAAATGGTAGTCTGGTCCATCTAATCACGGAAAATTATCATCAAGGCCATACTCACCTTAAGTATTAAACTGTTTACCAAGACCCCCGCATTAGGCCCCCCCCAGCCGGCAGCCTGTCTGACCAGCCCCCAGGCATAGTGTGCAGGGTCGTTGATGAACACCCGGGCTCCCCACGCACCCCAGCTCTCCACCTGACCCACCCTACTGTGGGCCCGTGCTAAGTTAGCCAGAGGAGAGATGTCACCTTCTCTGTGGATGAAGGGGAATGAATGTGTGTGTCTGAGTATTATTAATTTCTTATACATGTATGTAGTAAAACTCGCTAGGAAAATTGAAACAATGGAACACCAAGCTTCCGTCTATTCTCTCAAGACATCTTCAGGGTAATACAAGAAAACAGGGGGAGAGCGAGGCTTAAATACCCGTCCTAAATCATCTGTGAGTTGCTAACTAGCATATAAATACAAAAAGTGTTGCCAGCCTACTTGTTGCCATATTTCTAGAAACATACTCATTTTATATACAAAATATATTTACATATATACATTGAAATATGCTTAACAATACAATCTAATCATATATACAATTTGATAAACATCAATGAACTTGCAGATCCCTTTCAGACTGTTGTCGTAACTTATGTAAATATGAAGAAATACATATACCTGTAAAAATACATGTAATTACATGTAATTACATATACATACACATATACATGCATACTGTATACACACATACATTACATACATACAAATAAAAATTACATATATAAGAACAAAAGAAAAATGGGAGTCTGCAGATGGTCACACAAGGCAGATCCTACCCACACCCAACCCTAATTATAAGGCCGAATTATATTCTTACAGTAGATCCTCTGGAAAAAGGCAAACTATGCCTGTGTATCCAGCTCAGTACCAGTACTTGCACTGCTGCGGTCGTTCACAGTTGTTGGCGGCGGCGGTAGCAGACGCAACATTTTTACTATTCTGTATTTTTTTTTTATAATCAAACTTCAAATCTTGTCTTCCCCATGCTTTATCAAGATTACTTTCAAACTCCCTTATTGATTCGGAATCGACTACATACTGGGGCAGTGCGTTCCACTCATTTACCACTCTATCACAAAATGAGTTCTTTGCCTTCTCAAGCCTATTTCTTTCTTTGTAAATTTTCTTAGAGTGTCCTCTCGTTCTAGTTCCCTCCCGCATCAAAAAGATACCTTCACACACATCCTCATCGTACTTTCCTGACACTATCTTAAAAGTCTCTATCATATCCCCTCTCTTTCTCCTATATGCCAGTGTCGGAAGCCCCAGTGTCCTCAACCTCTGCTCATAGCCCGCGTTCTTCAACGTTGGTACCAGCTTGCTAGCTCTCCTCTGCACTTTCTCCACTGCTTCTATATCCTTTACCATATATGGAGCCCACACCTGGTTCGCATATTCCAGGTGCGGCCTAACCAGCGCTGTATAGAGATTCCTGAAGATTTCTTCGTCAAGTGACACAAATGTCCTCCTTATCAACCCTACAATTCTATTGGCTTTGTTTATCTTTTCCGCTAAATGTTCTGAGAAATTTAACTTATTGTCTATCACTACTCCTATATCCTTTTCTGCATTCACTTCCTCCATCGCTTCATACATACTGTATCCTACCTTGTCTATCTTGCTGGTCCCAATCCGCATGTACTTGCATTTTTTTGGATGAAAAGGCATTAACCAATGCTCAGACCATCACTTCATGCCCTCCACATCTCCTTGAAGCAAACCCATATCTTCCTTACTCCTCACTCTTCTATACAGCTTAGTGTCATCCGCATACAGGTATACCTCACTTCCATTAGTTATAACTTCAGGTAAGTCGTTGATAAATATAACGAACAGCAGTGGTCCCAACACAGATCCCTGAGGCACCCCACTTGTAACTTCCCTCCACCACGAGCCTATTCCATTCACCAGTACCCTCTGTCTCCGATCTTTCAGGAAGGCTTCTATCCATTTCACACATTTCTCCCCTATATTATAGCTTCTAACTTTCTCTATTAACCTTTTATGTGGGACCTTATCGTAGGCCTTCATAAAATTGCAATATACCACGTCTATTACATCACCATCTTCTAGAATTTGCATCCAATCATCTACCACCTTAATTAGCTGTAGTACCGTCGACCTCCCCAGCAAGAATCCGAACTGTCTCCCACTGAAAAGTTGGTTTGACTTCATATGATCCATTATTCCTTCTCTAATTACCGTTTCCATTAGTTTACACACAACACTTGTCAAACTGACTGGTCTATAATTCCCTGGGTCATTTCTCTTTCCCTTCTTAAATATAGCTGTTATGTTCGCCTCTCTCCAGTCCATCGGGATTTGTCCTGTATTAAACGATACTTCAAATAACATTTTCAATGGCTCTACTAACATCTCCCCTCCTTCCTTTATGATGCTTGGGTGTATCCCATCCGGTCCCGGTGACTTACTTCTGTTCATTTTTTCTATAGCCCTTCTTATTCTAGCATGGGAAAACTCTATTAGTTCTAGTGCCGGTGCCTGTTTGATGGGAATAGTAGGGACTGCATCATCCGACTCCACTGTTAGTACCCCCCCGAAGTATTTCCCCAGCACCTCTGCTTTCTCCTTATCAGTCTCCGCTCTACTCCCATCATTCAACCCCCCTACCAGCTCTGGGATCCCTACTCTTCTTGTTAACTTTTCCTGAATGTACTTCCAGAATATTTTTGGATTATCCTTCACATTTCTAGCTATCTCTCTCTCCCTCTCCTTCACCCCCCTCCTTGTTTCCCACCTTATTTTATTGTTTATTTGTCTGCGTTCCAGATCCACTTCTTTAACTTCTATACTAGACCCCTTGTTCTTTTATAACAATTTTAATCTTTCCCACAATCGTTTCTTTCTTCTAATCAATATCCAAAGCTTTCTTTTCATTGGCAATTCTGGGTTAGTTCTTTTCCTCAATTTTGTTTTATCCTTATATTCCCTTACTGGTACACTTTTGGATACAGCATTCTCCAGTTTGACTCTGATTTTCCTCTACATTCCTTCAGCGTCTTCACCGTTCAAGTATTCCCCCCAGTCAATGTCCAAACACCGTCTCAGCAGCTCATAATCTGCTCTATCATACATGTATATTTTTCTATTGCTTCTATTATCCTTCTCTGATTTAATGTTACAACTAAAGCTTATACAGGCATGGTCACTACGACCTATAGGGCTATCCACATTAACATGTTCCACTATATCCTCTTCATTGCTAAAAATCAAATCAAGTACACTCCCCTGCGTCCCATCTCTATATCTTGTCATCTCTACAATATGTTGCATTAAAAAACAATCTCTCACTTTCTCTATAAACTTATTTTCTAGGCTACCCTGTCCCGCTGGAGTAGTACAATTTGCCCAGTTGATCCTTGGCAAATTGAAATCTCCAATCAAAATTATATGCTCAACTCACTAATACTATGGACCCTGGGGACTGACCTTCCCAAAATGGTCAGATCAACATAAGGATAAAAGGAGTCTGTAGAAAGCCGCATAGCCCACGCCTGGCATATCCCCCTCACAACTAAACAGTATATAAATTATACATAAACACAAATGTACATACACACACACATGTACTGTATACATACATAAACATACAGTACATATATACAATAATTATTATATAAAAATAAAAAAAATAAAAAATACATAGTGATCATACCTCATTTGTATAGTATCAATAAGGTACCTAACTATCTAATACTATGAAGATAGACCTCACAAAAAGGGTCAGATGTCAAACTACAAGCTGTTTCAATCTATGATCTGACGGTCTGGACATCTATTTCTAGCTCTTTTTATTTTATCATTTTCATTGAGGAGATTTAGCAGGATGTTATCTATTTTGTAAAGGCCATCATTTAGATTCATAGTGTTTCTAAATTCTCTGATCAAGGCGGACTCAGCAAATAATCTTTCATAATAGCAGCTTGACCAGTAGATCATCATAGCCTCATCCCAAGTTACATGATGGTTTTGTCTTTGTTTATGTTTACAAATACCATTAGATTCTTGAGCTGACCTTACTGATTGTTTGTGTTGTTTAACTCTCACCTCTAATCTTTTTCTAGATATATGGCAAGAGGCAGTAGGCTGGCAATACATTTTGTATTTATATGCTAGTTAGCAACTCACAGATGATTTAGGACGGGTATTTAAGCCTCACTCTCCCCCTGTTTTCTTGTATTACCCTGAAGATGTCTTGAGAGAATAAACGAAAGCTTGGTGTTCCATTGTTTCAATTTTCCTAGCGAGTTTTACTACATAATTTGATCACACGTATTTGTGATTTTACCTCCAAATATACATGTATATATACATAAACAATGTTGTCACATATTTGGCTTTCACAAAGGGCTATTGACACATGCAAGCATGTGGCAAGGCCCTAAAATAATGAGATCATACCCGAGTTAGGAAATATTGTCTGGAAGCAAATAAAATATAATTGAGAAAGCCATCATATGATTGAAAGAGTTTATAGGGCCTGCTGTCTGACAAGATTTGACAGCCAAAAGTTTTCCGCCAACTTTCTCTGATTTTCTGTATTGATATTGGAACTAAGCAGAAGGTGGATTATATTAGGAAGCTGAATTCTTATACTACTTGAATGTAGAAACTCTCAGGCAATGAATAACCAAAGGAAATTGCAAAGCGATCATGTGATACTGTACCGGGATAAATTTGTGTACAGTACGGTCCCGAAATAAGTGTGTTCGAATTGAACGAGTCTACAATTAAGCGAGCACCAAAATTTTAAAATTTTAAATACCGAATTAAGCGAATGCCGGATCACAGGCAAGGAAATTCGAGGAGAAACCGAGATAAGCGAGGTTCGCTCCAATTACGCGAATCCACGGTGACGCAGTTTAGCTGACCTTGCTCTCCCTCGGATCCCCCACCTCTTAAATAACACACCCAATCATCGTAGGATTAAGGTCAGTACATAGTCAAGCTATTGTTATAATGTTATTACCATATTGTACTGTTGTATTATCATTGGCTAGGTATAGATGATATGGGTTGGGTTGGGTTTGATAGTGATAGGGATCTACCGTGCTTGAAAGGCCTTGATCTGCCGTGTTTGAAAGGGATCTGCCGTGTGTGGGCCAGTCGGCTCTCTGCAGACTTCCGATTTCTTATAAGAACATAAGAAAATGGGAGTCTGCAGAAAGCCGATTGGCCTAAGCAAGGCAGATCCCTGTCCCACACAACCCCAATTCATTACAAAGCCCAATTATAGGCTTCACACTCTAATACCCTGAGGATCATCTTACCAAAACGGTTAGAGATTAACGCAGGATTATGGAGGTCTGCAGAGCGCTGATTGGCCCAACCCGGCTGATCCCCCTTCACACCCAACCCTTCTCGTCCATATGCTTATCCAATTTTATCTTAAAGCTCCCTACAGTTTTAGATCCCACTATAGCACTTGGTAGTCCATTCCACCCGTCTACAACTCTGTTACCAAACCAATACTTGCCTATATCTTTTCTGAAACGAAATTTATCTAATTTGAAACCATTGGTACGAGTTCTTTCGCTATCACTGAGCTTTAGTACATTTGCCATGTCCCCTTTGTTAATCCCACTAACCCACTTGAACACCTCTATCATATCCCCTCTAACTCTGCGTCTCTCTAACGAATGTAAACCTAATTTCTTCAACCTTTCTTCATACGAAAGATTTCTAATATTATGGATCATTTTTGTCATTCTACGCTGTACTCTCTCCAATGAATCTATGTCCATTCTGTAATAAGGACACCAAAATTGGACAGCATAATCCATATGGGGTCTCACTAATGACAAGTAAAGTTTTAAGATAACATCAGCAGTTCTGTTACTCACACTCCTAGAGATGAACCCGAGAATCCTGTTTGCCTTATTACGAACGCTTATACACTGTTTTCTAGGCTTCAAATCATTGCTAACAAACACACCTAGATCTTTCTCGCAGTCTGAATTTTCTAATTCTAAATTAGCTAGTTTATATTTAACATTTGTTTGCATCTTCCCTATCTTTAATACCTTGCATTTGTCAATGTTAAACTTCATCTGCCAATTTACTGACCATTCATGTAAGGTATCTAGATCCCTTTGGAGGCACTCTATATCGCTATCTGAATCAATTGATCTCCCTATTTTAGTATCGTCTGCGAATTTACTTATCCTACTAGTTATACCTAAATCTAAAGTTATGTTCTTATAATAAGTCTTGTACCGTAAAATGGCCTAACTTCGGTCAAGGGGGTATAGCCTACTTCGGACATTTCTGGATAAAAAAAATATTAGCTACAGTTATGGAAAAATGGCTCTGCATTATGGAAGAATACCACATACTGTACTTGTTTTTCCATAACATCATGTATTTATCCCATAACTGCGGTTCAATATATTTGTTTCCAGAATGTCCAAAATTATATCTGCGTCCAAAGTTACGTCATTTTACCGGTACATGGTAAAGTCTGGGTCGGCCATCCACCAAATTCTGTTTTTCCCATTGCCCGCATTGTTCGAATTAAGCTAATTCAAATTAAGCGAACGTGTTCGCCCACCAAATTCTCGCTTATTTGGGGACCCGGCTATATCTACTGGTAAAATTTTAAAAATATGATGAC
Organism: Paralithodes platypus; assembly: GCA_032716605.1. NCBI lineage: Eukaryota > Metazoa > Arthropoda > Malacostraca > Decapoda > Lithodidae > Paralithodes > Paralithodes platypus. The sequence continues at coordinate 5,056,887 of CM064570.1, read as the reverse complement.
CAACCTGTACATGTGCTGGAGAACTTGTGGGAGGCAGTGAGGGGTCTGTGTGCCACGCCTGAAGGCTGCCTCACACTCCTGGAAAGATGGTCAAAATATGCTGTAGATTATAGTTTGGTCACTGTTCTTTTTCACATGGTGGAAAATTCAATCCTTTGGCAAATTATTATTTTATACTTTGGAAATATCAAATTATTGAAAAGTTTTCATTTTTAATAACATATTTTGCTACAAAGTCTCCATATTAGCTGAGTAATGAAGATGGGCAATTTACCAAGAACTGAGGAAAATAAAATTAATCATAAAATATTTATAATGGCTACCGGTACTCAATTATATAAATAGAATAAGAGAAAGGGGATGCGGAGGGAAGAATAACACTGGAGCCATCAAAGGTAGAGTTTTGAGCGAAAGCGTGCACGAAAAGTTGAGCTTCATCAGAGGAAGAAGTGACGGTGGTGCCGTCGAAGTGAAAAAGTGGAGGGAAAGATGAGGAAATAAAATATTCTTGTACTGTGTAACAAAATAATTGTATATACAGTACAGTACTGTACAGTATTAGGCCTCAAGGATGGACCCAATTTTCATTCTAGCCCATGGACTATATAATTTACATAAACATTATTGGTGCAATACTTTCACAACAAAAACTTGTGTCCCATCTTCATAAATTCAATGTATTTAACTGTTTTGATATATGAAAACAGTACCACTCAAAAAAATATATACTCTTTCAGTATTTGAGGACACATTTTTAAATTTTATTCTAGTTATCATTAGATGATTTTATGCAATTTAGAAAGGATCTTTAGGAATCAAAGGGGTCAAAACTATCCAGATTAACTCTCAAGCTCTTACAAGTTCTTCCTAAGCTGAATAAAATTGTCTAATAATAGCCAGTATAAGCAGTCATAATAATCAAGAGGATAACAAAGGTTGGATATATATATAAAGGCTTTCCTCACATATTTTTGCATATTTTACCACCATTCACTCCCTGCTCAATAGCTGGGCTTGGATGCCCTGATGATCAGGGACTTCAGTGAACAGTTGCCACAGATTGCTAGACCGCGCCGTCCACCACAGCACTGGCGTCTGCCAAATAGCACACTGGCTGGCCCGAGACTCGATCCCTCGACCTCACAGTTTGCAGGTGAGTGCTTTACCAACCGCGCTACGGCCTTTGGCATGTGATATGAAGTACTGTAACTGTTAAAGCTTCCTTCTGCTGAATAGAGATACTGTATACAAACTTTGATATTTCAGAGGAAGAGCATGGCTTTGATTCCTTTGAAGGAGGGTATTTTTTTCTAAACCCCTTTCAAGCTAAAAATAGCACCCCATTAGTCTTTTCAGTTATTGTTCACTAACAGTTTAGTTCTACCGAATTTTTTTTTGTTTACTGTAATCTAAACAATATATATATCGGTATAAATCCATACTCTTATTTCTAACTCCATACGTACCAGTGCTCAGTACAGTATTTGTAATTCACAGCTCTGGTAATAAGAGAGTGGCACCAATTAGATAACTTTATTTATGCTGGGACGTGGATTTGAACCACCGCCCTCCTGGACACTAGCCTACCACGTTAACCACAGTGCTAATAACCCACTCAGCAGAGACCAAACAGGTGTACAGTATTTATATACCTGATGTCGCTTTTATTTTCACCATTAAACTAAAAGAAAGCTTAGTCCTTTAGCAAATTATTTCTCAATAATTAATGAGTAAATAAGATATTGTTATGTGCCTGGACTGTAATAAGTCTATTTTTTCATAATAAACATTATATCTATCTATCTATCTATTGCCGCCTTACTCCCCTTAACCCGGGAACTGCGGGGAGACTCTTAAGAGTTCCCCCGGCGGACTGCGGGGAGACTCTTAAGAGTGAGTGAAAAAAAAATCAACTTTTGACATCGAAAAAAATATATATATATATTTTTATTTTTTTTAGGCCCCTGGGCCATGCAAAATCTCAGTCCTCTACCTCCCCTCCTTCCCCACTTTCCTCCTCTCCTTCAGTTATCACCTATTTTCCCTGTTATTCCCTTATTCTGAGGTATATTTTCGTGCTAACATTAGCGAGTTGCAAGCAGGGTGTTGTCATCACTGATGGCAAGCGAGTGCAAGAGAGAGAGAGAGAGTATCGATCGACTGTGTCTCAGTGGCCTTGGGGGAAATTGGCGGGAAAGCAGCTTGCCTCACCCATACATTATACAACTCGCGGGCTATATCTCCGATTTTGACCATCCAAACGCTGTTTTCACTCGTTTTATTATTGTTTCAGGTTAATACCTTTATAATCAACCCATAATAGGCGCATATGGATAAGTATTAATGCTATTAATGGCACAATGAATATTTTAGTGACGGAAACACCTTAAATACGTCAGCACAGGGGGACGTTTCCAATTACCCCCATGCGCACTTCAGAGGTTAATGAGGGTGGCCATACACAACCCCCAAGCGGATCTATTCCTTGTAAGAGGGACAACCCGAGCCAGTTTACTGAAGGACTTACAGGATTGACCACTCAATTTAGGATCCGTCCGACTCCGAGTCCCTCTATGCATCTTGTTAGCACTATTTTTCTACAGTGGTGTTCGGCTAATCCATCCACTAACCTGCCTTACACTTAGATAAGCATTATGGATTTGTATCAGGTTTACTCCCCTAGACAGATTGCCGACCAAGGCTGACGAGTCTCATCCACATACATACTGTACATACAATGGTTTAGTGTAATTTTTCCATTACATGCATTGTAACGGCTCAGACAGGGTTGCCTTTCAGTAGTTGGAGTGTACTGTAGTACAATAAAGTCCCGCCACAGTACTGCCCCACCAAGTCATCACTGTGGCTGATGTTGGTATAGTGCTAACCGTGCCTCAGCAAGGCTCAACAGAGTCCCCATGCAGCACTTGCACCTGAAGTATCTGCAACAACACCAGCCTTAACAGTGTTACAAAAAGACAGCACCATAACAAGACTCTACTGTATATTAGGTAATTTAGACCATAGAACAATAAAGTCCTGCCCCAACACTGCTCCATTATGCAAACACTTTTGCCGACACAGGTGTGGTGCCAAACAGCGCCCAGGTATGACTCGGACCCTGTGGCACCTACCCGTGCCCCACCAGCCTCAGCAGTGCCATACCAAGATAGTGCCAAGATAAAGACTTTATTGCATAGTACCGTAATGGCTGTTGGTTCACAAGTCTATCGCCATCCCCCCTATTAGTCGCCTTGTACGACACGCAGTAGGATGTGTGAGGCATATTCTTTTTGTCCTCCACCATTAGATGAAGGCCCCCTTACCCACTTGGGGGAATTTTTAGAAGGTTGTGTCCCCTAGATGAGTTGCCGACCAAGGCTAACGAGTCCCATCCACCCGGATGTACAGTATATGACTATAAAACTTTATAAAAGTTTAGCAATTAAGATGGGGACAACAATTGGAAAGGCTGTAGTCTCCGGGCGTATGGTCATCATGTTTACATAGGTCGATCGCCGCGGTTAAGTTCGCGTCTATTTTGACAACGATGTTTTCGGTTATTTGCTCCCTGCTCGCAATATACTGTACATGATGATGACAATATGTCATGGGGGAGGTGAACATATTATTGTATCCAACGGCAGTCACAATAGACGGGAACATGGTCGCAAGTGTCCGCCGCTGTCATGTTTACATAGGTCGATCGCCGCGGTTAAGTTGGCGTCTATTTTGACAGCGATTTTTTCGGTTATTTGCCCCCTGCTGGCAATATATATAATGATGACAATAGGTCATGGCCCCCTCAACATATTATTGTATCCAATGACAGGCAAAATAGACGGGAACATGATCACAAGCGTCCGTCGCCGCCGGCGCTCCGCGTAGTGTAAACAAGGCGGGCGGTACGCCCGAACACTAGGCTACACTCTTGCCCAACAATTCTCCACCAGCTAAGAAACAGACTACCGGTACCCAATATATTGTACAGTACTACCTGCATGGTGAAGGTGGGACGGCAGGTGACGCGACACCAATGATGTATGGCGGCAGCCCAAAAAGTGTGTCGCGACGCCGTGGCTACTGTGTCACTCATGGGAGGCATGGGGCCCATCAGCACACGCATCCTCGCGTCGTCTCGCCATTCAGGTGGATGGTAACTATATATATACCCTCCATAGCCAGACATCTGTTCTAGGTTTGACTTCTGGTTCCAATTAATCTGTAAAAAAAGTAAAAATGGGTATTATATGGCTGATTTAAATATTTATAGTGAGGAGTAAGGAAGATATGGGTTTGCTTCAAGGAGATGTGGAGGGCATGAAGGGATGGTCTGAGCATTGGTTAATGCTAAAAAAAAAATGCAAGTACATGCGGATTGGGACAAGCAAGATAGACAAGGTAGGATACAGTATGTATGAAGCGATGGAGGAAGTGAGAGCAGAAAAGGATATAGGAGTAGTGATAGACAATAAGTTAAATTTCTCAGAACATTTAGCGGAAAAGATAAACAAAGCCAATAGAATTGTAGGGCTGATAAGGACATTTGTGTCACTTGACGAAGAAATCTTCAGGAATCTCTATACAGCGCTGGTTAGGCCGCACCTGGAATATGCGAACCAGGTGTGGGCTCCATATATGGTAAAGGATATAGAAGCAGTGGAGAAAGTGCAGAGGAGAGCTAGCAAGCTGGTACCAACGTTGAAGAACGCGGGCTATGAACAGAGGTTGAGGACACTGAGGCTTCCGACACTGGCATATAGGAGAAAGAGAGGGGATATGATAGAGACTTTTAAGATAGTGTCAGGAAAGTACGATGAGGATGTGTGTGAAGGTATCTTCTTGATGCGGGAGGGAACAAGAACGAGAGGACACTCTAATAAAATTTACAAAGAAAGAAATAGGCTTCAGAAGGCAAAGAACTCATTTTGTGATAGAGTGGTAAATGAGTGGAACGCACTGTCCCAGTATGTAGTCGATTCCGAATCAATAAGGGAGTTTGAAAGTAATCTTGATAAAGCATGGGGAAGACAAGATTTGAAGTTTGATTATAAAACAAAAATACAGAATAGTAAAAATGTTGCGTCTGCTACCGCCGCCGCCAACACCGTGAACGACCGCAGCAGTGCAAGTACTGGTACTGAGCTGGATACACAGGCATAGTTTGCCTTTTTCCAGAGGATCTACTGTAAGAAACTGTAAGAATACCTTGAATACAAAACAGGAGTAATTGTGGGTTAGACCAGTTTGCAAGTGTGTATTTTCCACATCTGAAATACCTTATTCTTTCAGACTTTTACTTCAGTTTTCAGATCACCTGAAAGGCCGAGCTAAAAATCCAAAAAAAGACTTAGGTACTGTAGCTTTAAATGTCTGAATAATGCTACAGGCATTCAGTAATCTTGTCAAGCATGGAAGCATTCATTCTATTAATTTTCTTCTCAATCTAGACCTAATACTGAAAAATCTTGATTCACTCAAGGCATCTGGCAATAGACAGATATGGTACACTTTTCATTATGCTGATTCAAAGGTAGAAATATGGGTAAGGATTATGTTAGCAGGCATATCGACGCGTTGCGTCGTTTTGTTTCCTAAAGTTGTACGGTATGCTCGCAGTTACGTTCACGTCTAGTCTATTATTTTCAACGAAAATTATCCCACAACCAGCTGTTATTTGCCCCCTACTGGTAATATATATAAAGATGATAAATTGGTAATAAGTCATGGGGGTCTTTGCCCCACTCCAGCCCTCAACCCATTATTGTATCCCACGGCCAGATGTTGGGTAAGGTAACGGTATAATCCTGCGTAGCGGGAGTAATTACACCTCAGGAATTTAGCCTTGTTACAGTATATTTTTTGTTGTTAGTACTTGTATATCTATTATGAATGTTAGAAATGGAAAATATACTGAATAAATTAATGTTTACAGAGTATCTGTGAACTCACTTTCTACAATTTCCCAGCTCAGCTGATGGACAACGAGTGGTGGCGAGTCGAGTTGTAAACTGATATTCTATTGGTCAATAAACTGGGTGTGAAATCACGAACGATGTTGGCATATGAATGGTTGTTGCGGGAGTACGTCACTGTACAGGTGTTTAGACGGTGACGTCACAAATTCTCGCGATATTTGAACGGCTGTAGAAATACACGTCAGTCCATATAATGAGCCTCTTTTGTTTCTCAATCCCTCTACGACGTCACATTGATTCATTTATTATTATAGTATTGTCCTTGGTGTTATAAGATCTCTGGGTCGGCCATATTTGAAATTTTGGAAGTGGTGTTCAATGAATAGTGAAGTGTTTTTGCTTTATGAAAACACCTACAACATCTTCTATTTAACGGGATTATGAACGGAGCTTCCAGCTGCATTGTGTTAATTTGGCTGCAGACCATTATTCTCCACTACACCAAGGGTAAGGGTTTTATACCGTCGTTATTTGGGTCCAAGCCTAGGCTACGTTTACCACGGAATCTTTAATGTATATCCTCAATACAGACTTATTTCCTTCACTTACCTCGTCAATAATAACCCATATAGGTGCAGAGGGCATGAATTATATCAAAGAAAAAGTGATGTTGAAACATTATCTGCAATTTAGCCATGTTGATCAACTCTTAGCCCACTTAATTTAAAAGTGTGGTACAGATTCTACAGTACCGGTATTTAGGAGGTGGTTTCCGTTTGTGGATTTGCATTTTTTCACACGAGTATTATGACATAATTAGTGCACTGTAATTCGCATATTGATATTCAAACGGTAATTGAATGACAGAGGTTAGTCTGATTTATATTGACTAACCTCAGTGGAGTTTTTTACCTCTGAGGTTAGTCTAATATGTATTGGCTGACCATGAATCCTCCGAGGTTAGGCTAATATTTATTTGCTGACCATGAATCCTCCGAGGTTAGTATAATTTGTATTTTGTCGTTGCTAACAGCGGGGGTGTGGGGGTGGCAGCCCCCACTATGAACACTAGGTTAGGTTAGGTTGGCTTGTTTGGTTAGGTTAATGATAATTTAAGAGCATAAGAACATTGAAAATCTAGTGTCTGTTTGGTAGGGGTTTAGTGTTAGCGGGCTGTTTATCATGAATCCTCCGAGGTTAGTCTAGACCTAATTATTATCCCTTGATTTATATAACCTGGTTAAAACACTTGGTTCAACCACCCCACCCCTAATACTAGGATAGGTTAGGTAAGGTTGTTAGGTTAGGGTAATGGTAAAAAAAAAAAAAAAAAATTTTTTGACTAAGAATCCTCAGAGGTTAGTCAAATTTGTATTTGCTGACCTTGAATCCTCCGAGGCTAGTCTGATATGTAGTTGCTAAAAGCGGGGGTGTGGGGGCAGTAGCCCCCAACTCTATGGACACTAGGTTAGGTTAGGTTGGCTTGTTTGGTTAGGTTAATGACAATTTTAGAGCATAAGAACATTGAAAATCGATAATTATAGGGAATAGGCTACATACATAATGTATTAGGGACAATGTAGGTCTATGGAATCCTTATACTGTACTCATGTATAATCCACTGTGGGAGAATAATGTTCATCACATTTATAAAACACGATATTAATAGAAAATAACGCCCATTCTAATCAATCTCAGAGTTCTTTCGGACATCATCACTGTTTACAAACGCCTTCTTTTGGCAGTATAATCGATATTTACCCCCTGCTGGCAACATAGATGACGATTTCAATAATTCATGGGGGGGGGGGGTGAGGGGGGGGGCTTTGCCCCCTCAACCCATCGTGTATCCAACATTTGCATTATAACTAAGACCATGAAAACACTAATTTCTCAAAATCTGGAGGGAAAAACATGAAAAATAAGGGTGCGAGCCTATTCCCTATAATTACCCTCGCAGTTACGCTAATTAACTTCGCGTCTCATTTTACTGATACCGCTCACGAGTCTAGTGTGGTAGGGTCCAAATATATCACTTCATCTTGGGACGATACTGCTCTCGCAGATTAACCTTACCGTTCACGAGCCAAATATGGGGGGAAGGAGGCTTGAATACTTAGTATTGATAAATAGAAACGCTCTCAATATCAAGACGCAAATTACACAGTGCACTAATGACATTATAATACACGTTGTGTGAAACATATACACCGCTGATGTCAAATTATGCGGGTTTTAAAATAAGGGGGTGTAATGACGCCATGTTGGCCGAGGGCTGGAATGACATCATCGCTGCGACGCTGAGGCCCGCCTTGGCTGATGATGTCACGATAGTCAACAACCAATCACATGCAAGGATACACAACGTCTTGGCTTTGTTAATCAACATGGCGAATCTAGTTAATCGCCGTGTTTCAACCTCTCTCTTTCCCTGATATATTTCATACCCTCCCCACCTATCGGGATTAGTATTGTTGAGGTAAGTGAAGAAAATAACTAAGAGATATGAGGATATAAATCAAGATCCTTAGGTAAATGGGAAAATAAAATACGGTTACTCCCGCTACATAGGATCTTACCAAGGTAACTTGTTTGTTACCGGCCGTGTGATACAATAATAGGTTGAAGGGGGCTTTGCTCCCCTCTTTGTTTACGTAGTGGGACCCGCAGAGGGCCGCTCACTTCTTCTACTTCTTCGAAGTCGCTGTCCTCCCTTTCCAGAAGGGCAACTTGACTAATCACCAGCTTCTCCAGAGAAAGCTTGAGCTAGATTTAGGCTAGATACAGTTTAGAAAATTGGTAGCCTATGAAGGGATAGGCCTAGTTGAAGTAAAGTACAGTAATGAAGAAAAAACTTAAGCACAATATTTTTGTTTTTCTCCCTTCTCCACCCCTGGTCTCCTATCTCTTTCCTCATATTTTGGACAAGAGACTGAAACTGCACGTATGTGTGGAGCACTCAGTCTTAAAATGTTATGTAGGCTATGTATGTATGTATGTATGTATGTATATCAGGCGGGGAGGGTTAGCACTATTACCTGTACCATTTTAACCCTTAAAAATCGGGTCCTTTTGTACCGGTAACTTTTACTACCTGCCAGGCGGGCAGATTTACCCTAAACGAGCATCATTCCTTGCTCTTTTTCATGCATAAACAAGAGCCAGAGCGTAATACAATTATGTATCCGTGAAAGGGCGATAATAGAGCTTTCCAATGACACCTGAATCATCCTTGTACAACAACGGGTTCGCTTGCAACCATGTTGCAACACGAGTCCAAAAACCCTATAATACGGTAATTTCCCAAGATTTTACCCTGTCTAGCGTGGAAAGGGATGTGTAGGTATGTGTTATACACCCCAGTAACCTCGCTAGGCTCGGGCCAAGCGGTCAGAGTCTGTCTGCGGTCCTCCCACCGCGTGGACTCTCTCTCAGAGCCGATAATGTGCTCAAAATCCCTTGCGACTTAAGTCGGGACCCGCTGTTTAAGCTATGGTTCTCTAACCCGACTTAAGTCGAGAGCCGCTCTTTGAGGGTTAAGATCGTTACTCACCCCAGGGGGAGCGGGGTTGCCCTCACACATAACTAGGCGATAATATTCAAGACCTCTTTCGCCGCCCTATTAGAAATGATTTATTAGGGAAAATAGGGACCTATAGATTCGCCATATTTTGCTCATTATAGTCCGCATGGAGGAATTTCGTTATCAACACTTGAAATAACCCGATTACACCGAAAAATAACACCAAAATACTAAGTCCCGACCGTAAACAAAGCATTGCGCACAATGAATCCTTCGACTTGAGTCTCCTTCTTCTTCTTGTTTTGAACGATGGGGTAGGTGCGACTCACCCAATAAACGGCGTGAGCGTTACTCACAAAAACGAAATACCGGCAACCTGTTTTTGCCCCCCTACTGATCAACATATATGAGGATGACAATAAATCAAGGGGGGGTGAGGGGGGCAACATCCCCCCTCAGCCCATCGTGTATCCAATTTACCCCACAATTTCCCTTACCTACTGTAAAAGCGCGAGTCACCCAAATGGGAGGGGATGTGTCAGAGAGATAGAGAAAGGGATAAAGGAGGAGGGGAGAAAGTGGAGGGAGGGGGTAGAAAATAAAGCCACACTGGCATATTATAGAGAGAAGGAAAAACCAGCTAGAGAACTATTCTATGATGGAGGATGGGGATCGAAACTACTATTTAAAGCAAGAACAGGATCGCTAGAGACGAATGAGAGAACAAGGAGATGGAATGGAGTGGGACTGCACTGCAATCAATGTGAAATGGGAGGAGACCCAATAGTGGAGGATGTAGAACACATAGTAACGGAATGTACAAGATATAATGAGGAGAGAGACGAGTTGGAGAGGTACATGAGGAATAGAGTTGGGGAGAGGGGGTGGGAGGAGATTAAGCAGAGAGAAGATAGAGGGGTAGGGGTGCTATTGGGGTTAACACAGGAGATGGAAACACAAAACATGGAGATGATGAAGAGTATGTTGGAAAAAATGTGGAGGAAGAGAAATGGGTAAGGGGGGGGGGGGGGAGCGGAGGTGAGGGGGAGGGGGGAGGAAGTGAGGGGGGGGTTTACAGCAAAAAAAAAAAAAAAAAACTGTCTCTTAAACTATCCTTCTACTCTAAACTTTCCCTCCTACTAACGTTTCTGAGCCAGTACCGATACAAAGGTCAGCCCTGTGGATCTGCACGGTCTGCGGGCGGGTTCTAAAGAAGAAGAAGAAGAAGAAACCCAATAAATGGCGCCATTTGACGTTGTATAGGCTATTCAGATAAATGAATAATGGGTAGCCTAAGTTAATGCAAATCCTCCACTCCAACCATGAAAAACAACAATAAAACACTATAGGCCTAGGCCTATTTCTTGAAAAAAATATACAGAAAACTTGGTATATCCTATAGGCTAAGGCGGTTAGGCGGCTCTAGCTGTCTTGAATTTTACCGCCTACGCTAGGCAAATACTAGGTTTTAGGTTAGGTTAGGCTAAGTTAAGTAATGAGGCCTAAGACAGACTGAATCACATAGCCTCCTGTACAAAGACAATAAAAAACATAAAAATCATCAGACAAATTCATGGTTATATTCAACGACACTAGTGCAGCGTTATGAGAAACAATTTATTAGGGAAAATAGGCACCAATAGATTCGCCATATTTTTCTCCATAGCCTATAGGCCTAGGCCTAGTCCGCATGGAGGATTTTCGTTATCAACAAATTGAAAAATACCCAGTTCACAGACAAATACACCAAAAATCCAAGTCAAAGCGGGGGTGTGGGGGCGGCAGCCCCCACCTATAATACTAAGATAGGTTGTTGTTGTTGTTGTTGTTGTTGTTCCCTAAGCTGCCTGGCCGAACAGCCCCGAGTCCCTGAGGAAGGCCATGGCCAAGATCGGGCTTTCCCACAGGCTCTCATTGAGTGTAGATTGTGTTGTTGGCGTAAGTGGTTGTGTGAAATGCAGTCTTCTATGATGTGTTTAATGGTATGGGGTGCTGTGTTACATCCCGGGCAGGCGTCGACAACGGAGTCATCCAGTCTCTTCTGATAGCTCAGGAGAGCTGGATGGTGTCCGCATCTCAGCCTGGCCAGGTGGACTCTGTCCTCGCGAGGAAGGGAGGATTCGTAAGGATGGATTTCGGGAGGTCGTGCATGCAGCTGCGTGTTGTCTGTGAGTGAGTGGATGGGTCGGCGAGAGATATGAGTATGGATGTGCTTCTGGAAGTTGGTTCAGGGTGGGCAGGGAGGGAGAGAGGACAATAATTGTGTGTGATACCGTGTGCTGGGTGTTGTTTTGATATTTCTTGGTGTCTGTGGGTGTGTTGCCATGTAGTTTAGTGGGTGGTCTTGGTTCGTGGAGGCTGCTGCCAGGAATTGAGTGCCTCTCATGAGTCATGTCCAGATGGTCTTTGACTTTGAGGATTTTGGTTTCTTGATGTAGGACTAGGATAGGTTAGGTAAGGTTGTTAGGTTAGGCTAATGTCCTTTCAAATGGGTATAGCCTAGGCTAGTAGGCTAAACACTAGGATAACCTAACCTAGGCTATACCCGGTCAGAGCCTCAGAGGTAAGAAGAAGAAGAAGAATCATCATCCTGAAGTAGTCTCCTTGAATGCTACCAAATTCATAACTATAAACATATGCTAGGCATAGGCTAACAGTAAGAATGTACGGTTGTTACCCTTCCTATCAGCGCTTTCTAATCATTATTGGAAGGTAAATAGACCTAGTAATATACAAAGACATAGCTTATAGGCCTAGCAAATACCTAATTATCCCTTATTTAACCAGTGCCGATGTCCACTAAGAAACCAAAGTTTGCTTCCTCTACGACAACAAAGGATTGTGTTGTTGTTGTTTACGTTTTACAGCTGATGTCGGATGATTACTCGGATCTTCAGTTGCTGGTCGGGAAGCTATGCCTTTGCAATGGCGCCTCCCTTTTGTCGTGTTTTCAGTTTTCTAATTTAACAGTAAAATTTATTATGTGCTATGTTGCTTCTATCTTCTTTCTTCTTGCTTGGTTTCCTTTCTTCTTGGTTGTTGTTCTTGTTTCTTGTTTCTTCTTTCACCTTTATATTTTCTTCATGTTGTTTCTTTGCTTTTCTCTCTTTCTCCAAAAACTATATATTGCCTTTTTTACCCTACCTATTATAATGGGATTCATCTTCTATTAATGGTTGTTGGAATAGAGGTTCTCGTCTTCTTTCCGCTGTGTATACAGGGCACCACAGAATGAAATGTTTTAGGTCCTCTATTCCATCCCCACACATATCACATCCTGTGTTTCCTCCTGTAAATCTGTTTCTATCATTTAACTGTAGGTTATTTGTTCTTGCTTTGTATAGGATAACAGAAGCTGGTCTATTATCATATATTAGTTCTTCCTCCCTTATTTCTTTCTTATCTATCTATCTATCTATATGCTCAGGCCCAATCCCCATTTTGGGGGTAGCCGACTCAAGACAGAGCAAGAACAGGGAAAACACAAAAACAACATAAAACAACAAATAAACACAGATAAAAAGCACAAACTCACACACATCCAGGTCACCCAGGAGAAGACCCAGAGACCAGTGTCACCAAGGTCGCTCCAGCATTCCCCCGGCCCCCGACCACCCGGAGAGGTTCCGATCTCGGCAGGCAGACATGCAGCGGAGCCAAAGCCACAAGCCCTCCCACCACACTTCCAGGCGCACCCTTCATATTAATCGTCTCCCCGGGCCAGGCGCCTGATGGACTATTATCTAGTCCAACTTGCGCCCGACCCCTTACTCCAAATGACCATGTGTTCACTCAACTATTCACAAGCATTCTCCATTCACTCCTGTCCACCACCACTTCCCCTGCCTGATCTATAGTCATTCCTCTATCATCCAAAGCCTTTCTTACAGTCTCTCCATCTCAATGGGGGTCTTCCTGCCCTTCTATCTCCCCTTGTACCTGACTCACATATCTCTTTGTAAGCCTTTCATCTCCCATTCGTTCAACATGACCATACCAGCTCAGCACCCTTCTGTCCACTCTGGCTGACAAATGTTCCTGCTGCCCCACTCTCCTACATATCTCTTCATTCCTCAATCTGTCTCTACGAGTAACTCCACACATACTCCTCAAGCAGCTCATCTCCATCACATCCAGCCCTCTTTTCTCCTTCTTCTTCAGAGCCCATGTCTCAGCCCCATACATCACTGTTGGCACAACAATTCCTTCTTATTTCTTTCTTATACTTTCTATAAATATCTAAACTAGTTTTCTTGTTCAGTTCTTCCCTCCACATTTTAGAATCCCATTCTTTTAATTTACCCTTCAACTGGGCTTTCCCTATATCTATTAAGTCATCGTATGTCAATATGCCTTCTGCGTGTCGTAAGAGGCGACTAAAGAGGTTGGGTCGGTGGACTTGCGACCCCCACCCGGAAAAAATATCTAAGCAAAGAAAAACAAACGAACAGCCTCGGATGCGGACGGAACCTACGTTAACGAACCACGACCGACTAAGGACATTCCTTCGGACATTCTGAGAATGGCTACGTGGAATGTTAGTGGCATGAATGATGGCACAAAAGAGAGAGAGGTTCTGGAAGTGTTAGTGAATGCCAGGCTGGATGTATGTGGAATGACAGAGACCAAATGGAAAGGTTCAGATGTGATAGAGTGGGAGTGTGGAATGGGTGTGTGTGCTGGAGTGAGTGAAGGAACAGCGAGAGAAGGTACATGTTTGTTTGTAAGTAGCAAATGGAAGGAATGTGTAAGAGAGTATGGGTCTGTGGGTTCAAGGATTATGTGGGTGAGAATGAAAGTAGGAATACAAACGTGGGTGATTGTATGCGTGTATGCCCCGACAGAGGATATACTTGAAAGAAAGAAAGAGGAGTTATGGATGAATGTGAAGGCGTGCCTGGAGAAGTTTGACAAGAACGAAAGAATATTTCTGATTGGGGATATGAATGGTAAGGTGGGTGATAGGAAAGTTGAGGGAGTGGTGGGAGGGTGGGGGGTACCATCAGAGGTGAATGGGAATAGTAGTGCACTTGTGGACGTATGTGTGGGGAGGAGGCTGTGGATAGCCAACACCTTCTTCCAGCACAGAATGATCCACAGGTACACGTGGAAACGGATGATGACGATAAAGGATAAGACAGTGGTGGAACGAAAGTCATTGATTGATTATGTATGTGTGGATGAATGAATGAAGAAATCTGTGATGGATGCTAGGGTGTATAGGGGTATTGGAGGGGGGTCTGTCTGATCATTATGTAGTGGTAGCTAAGGTTAGGATACAAAAGAAGTGGGTGAGGAGAGCTGGAGGGAGGCGAGAGGAGGGTGGAATGGTGAGGAGGGTGGAGAGGTTGCAGGAGGAGGAAGTCAGGGAGGAGTACAGGAGAGCAGTGGAAATACGACTAGGTGGGTTCGACCTGGAAGTTATGGAGGAAGTGGAGGAGATGAGCAAGGTGTTTAAGGATGAGATCTGTGCAGCATGTGAGGAGGTGTGTGGAGTGAGGAGAAGAGGGAGGGGAGTGAAAGGTACAGCATGGTAGACAGAAGAGGTAAGAATAGATGTGGAAGAAAAGAAGAAAGCATATAGAGAGTGGTTGGGTAGTAGAGGGAATGAAGATTTCGAGAGACAGAAACGAGCGAGGTACGTGGAGAGTAAGAGGGTGGTGAAGAGAGTAGTGAAGGAAAGTAAGAGAAGAGTAGATGAGGAATTTGGAAGGAATCTGAGTGTAAAATGGAGGGAGAGTAAGAAACTGTTCTGGAAAGAAGTCAAGAAAGTTAGGGAAGGTAGCAAGGGAAACAGTAAGGGTGTGAAAAATAAGAATGGGAGAATGCTAGCCGAGAAGCAAGAGAGAGTCGAAAGATGGAGGGAGTACTTCAATGAGTTGCTAAATGTAAGGAATGAAGAGCCAGCAAACATAGCTGGATATGGTATGGGAGGGAGAAGAAGAGAAGTAGTGGAGGAGGAGGTGGGGATCAGGAGGTCAGAAGTGTGGGAAGCGATGAAAAGAGTGAAGTTGGGGAAAGCACCAGGAACAGATGGAGTGTGTGGGGAAATGTTGAGGTATGGTGGTGAGATAGTGATCGAATGGGTATGGAAAATGTGCAAACTAGCATGGGAGAAGGGGAGTGCACCCGATGACTGGAAGACTGGCATAATAGTGCCCCTATATAAGGGCAAAGGGGAAAGAGGAGTGTGTGGTAACCACCGAGGAATATGTCTTTTAAGCGTAGTAGGGAAGGTATACAGTAGGGTAGTGATTGAGAGAGTGAGAGTGAGAACGGAGAAATGGATAGGCGACGAGCAGGGAGGTTTTAGGAAGGGAAGAGGATGTGTAGATCAGATTTTTACCCTGAATTGTGTTGTGGAGAAATATCTGGAGAAGAAACAAAAGGTGTATGTTGCCTTTATGGACTTGGAGAAGGCCTATGACAGAGTGGATAGAGAAGGTTTGTGGAAAGTACTTAGAATATACGGAGTAGAGGGCAAGTTGCTGAAAGCAGTGAAGAGCATGTATGAGGGTGCAAAGGCGGCAGTACGTGTGGAGAGTGAGCGAGCGAGTTCTTTGACCTGAGTGTTGGGTTGAAACAGGGGTGTGTGATGTCCCCGTGGTTGTTTACTGTATATATGGATGGAGTCATGAAAGAAATACTATCAAGAGCAGTGGATGTTGGTGTATCGCTGAAAAGGGAGGGAATTGAGTGGAAGCTACCTATACTGCTGTTTGCGGATGATACAGTTCTGATGAGTGATAATGAATGGGAGTTGCAGGGTCTGGTAAATGAGTTTGGAACAGTGTGCGAGAAACAGAATTTGAAGGTAAATGCGAGGAAGAGCAAGGTTATGGTCTTCGAAAGGGGTGAAATCACAGAGTGTGAGGTGAAGCTGAACGGTCAGGCTATGGAGATCGTCAACTCTTTTAAGTATCTGGGCAGTGTGTTGAGTAAAGATGGGACTATGGATGAAGAAGTGCGGGAGAGGGTACAACAGGGGAAGAGGGTTGTAGGAATGCTAAAAGCAGTAACAAGAAATAGGGTGGTCAATATGGAAGTGAAGAAGTCCTTGCATGACAGTGTGGTAATCCCGACACTGACTTACGGAAGCGAAGCATGGACGTTGGTTGAGAGACTCAGACCAAGAGTGAGAGCAGTGGAAATGAATTACTTAAGGAGTGTGTGCGGAGTTACATGGAGGGATAGACAGACTAATGAGGAAGTAAGGAGGTGTGGTGTGGAGGTAGATGTGCTGGAAAGTGTGAAAAGGAACAACTTGAGATGGTTCGGCCATATGGAACATATGGAAAGCGAGAGAATGACTAAGAGGGTGTACGAGAGCGAGGTGGAGGGACAGAGAGGGAGAGGTAGACCGAATGAGAGGTGGAAGGATGGAGTGAGGAAGTACATGAACGAAGGCGGTGCTGGTTGGGGGGAGGGGCGTCGACTGACTGGGGACAGAGGTGCATGGGGGCGGTTCGTTCGTGGCCACCCCTTCGGGGATCACGGCGTCAGGCAATAAATAGATAGATAGATGTCAATTTCACTTCTCGGAGGTATTTAGTGGTGGATTCGAACCAGGGATCTGTTGCAAATTCATGTTTTTCTTCAATAATTCTTTTTAGTAAGTGGCATCCCTCGTTTCCCTCTATGTGCTGTAAATTTTTATTTGACCCCCCATAATTCGTGTTTGCATTGATGATGCACCTACTTCACCCCTTAGTGTTTCTACCTGTGCATATTTGGGGGCTCCTAATATTTGCCTGTAAACTTTATTTTCTACTTGCTGCAGCTTATCTATCTCTGTTTTGGTGTATCCTAGCACACTAGCTCCGTATAGAATTGTAGGTTGTTGTTGTTGTTGTTCCTCAAGCTGCCTGGTCGAACAGCCCCAAGGCCCCGAGCAAGGCCATAACCGAGCGCCCCCACAGAACCCTCCCTGCCTACCACAATAAAGCCTGGGTGACCGAAGCCACTCCATGGCGGGGAGCTGAGGAGGGTGCGGAAACGCCCGGGAAATCAAAGCCCCACCCAGGGCCCTGTGCCCCTCAGCAATTATGAAGAGAAAGTTGAGGGGCAATGGAAAAATGTGACGCTTTGGCTTCCAATCTTGGTAGATTGGGAGATCAATCCACGGAAGAGACGCCGTCACTTGAGATCTAGAAAATATGTAAGTAAAAGGAACAGTCAGAGTAAGCTATGGGTATGGCAGAGATTGCTCAGTTCTCACTCTGATAAACCAGCCCATCACCAGAGAATTGTAGGTAGGTTTCAAGACCGCTTCATCCACAGAGACAGTGTTTTTAGTTTTACGTCTACGACGTATGGATGTTGTAGTGTGCGAAGAACTTCTAATGTTTAATCTCTATTATCATGATCAAGAAAAAAAGAACATAAGAGGTTGAACTTAATATAAGAACACAAGGATAGAATATTTGTATTGTTTTCTCAGTGGAATTTGATGTGTGGCAAGAAGGGTCTCGCAAAGTGTGAGACAAGAATTACGTTGGCTATTTCATGAGTGATTTTCCGAAGGGTTGGGGGAGGACTAATGGCTTTTCTTGCTGATGATTTCTTAGTCTAGTGTCACAGGTTGTGGTCCCCATTTTGTGTCGTGGAGGGTATCAAACTGCCTCCTTTCTGTGGTTGATTGCTGGTCTCTGGACCCACTTCTTATAAGTTTTTAGTAGCGTCGATCCTACTTCTACCTTTGAGCCTAGCTGGGATATTGGCAGCATCAAGCCTACCTCTAGTAGCGTCAAGCCTACTTCTGCTAGCTTCGAGCCTAGCTTGTGTTTTGACAGCATCAAGCCTACCTCTGGTGGTGTCGAGCCTACTTCTGCTAGCTTCGAGCCTAGCTGGTGTGTTGATAGCGTCGAGTCTACCTCTGCTAGCTTCGAGCCTAGCTAGTGTGTTGAGCATCAAGCCTACCTCGACCAAATACAGGATTGCTCTAAATGTGTTTGATAAATTGGTCTGGGTGACTTTGGTAGTTTCTCTTTTTGTTTCTATCCCTGGGTTCGTGGTGTTGAGAGTAAGAAGGCTTGCTGGCTTCGAGGTCTTGTTGGTGGTAAACTGTCTCGCTGGTAGTGATGTGGGGTTGGGAAACGCTCCAGGTCAGAAGGGCGCATTGTGGCTGGTGTTATTGACGTCTTGTGCTCTTGTTGCTTGGAAACTCAGACTGCAGCTATCCTGGTAAATGTAACTTTGTGCATATTATGAAGGTATTCTAGTGATTTCTAGGACGTGGTAAGATTTTTATAAGGGGTGACTTTAGTTTTATTAATGAAAGGATGTGATTATTCTCATAGTCACCTTTTAAAATATCAGCACAAGGCAATAGATTAAAAATATTCAACATCCTGCATTTTGGGGTTCATTGATAATCTTGGACTAGTAATCTATTGCTATTTTAAGCCAACCAATCTCACTCACACACTCTCTCTCTCTCTCTCTCTCTCAATATAAATCCAACACTCATAACAAAACCACTTTATGTTATTCCCTATGCCATTCTATAAGCCTGAACTACAAAGATGCACAAACTCGAGTATCTGAACTAGCATGTATCTGGGCCAAAGCTGTTGTTATGGTTGTTCCCCGTGGTCAGTCGCTGGTGATCATGAAAGTGACTAATTGCTGGTTAGGTTGCTAGGTAGTCATTTGAGGCGAGGGAGAGATGATTTGTAGAGGTGCAGAGAAAATTATGTGACTGTCGTTGCATGTCTGTTTAGTCGTCTGTGTGTGTTCATTCGTAAGTAGGATTTCTATAATGGCAGATTTGGTAATTTCCTTGAATTGGAATGATTTAACATATGGTCAACATCTGATGATCCCCCCTGTATTCCCTTAAATACTATGTATCTGTTGCCAGATGCCTTGATCCTCGAGGGGGTGGACATGAATGAATCGCCTCTATATTCTGAGGTAATTTTTTCACTTATCTAGCTAGTTCCTGTTCACGAAGGAGGGTCGCTAGCCCAACCTCCCAAATAATAACCCCTCCAAAAATGACCATGTGAAGTATTTGCTTGATATTTTCTATACATGCTAGTTATATACGAACTTGTATGTTGCATATGATGATTGGTTATTACCTTTACCAATGAAGTTGGACGGAGGTTATGTTTTCGCCTCTGTCTGTCTGTAAACAAGATATCTCACAAAGCTATAAACTAATTTCCACGAAATTTGGTGGGCAAATAGGATATGCGCCAAGGAAGAAGTGATTCAATTTAAAAGGCGATGCATAAGTTATCAAACGATTATCACAAAATTTGGTGCGCAGATGGGATATGCGCCAAGGAAGAAGTGATTCAGTTTAGAAGGCAATCCGGATCATACGTTACACTGGCGTCATTGTTGGGAATTTAAGCTTATTATGTGAGAAAGGTAGCATAGGCAGAGGTATGTATTCTACTGAGTGCCCCTCTAGTATGTGCATGCAATACAGCTCCCAAGAACTACATGTATGACAGAGATATGTGTTCTGCTGAGTGTACTTTTTATTTCCACTTACGGAATTATGTTACTGTGGTTGTGCTCTTTCTTTGTCTATTTGTAAGCTTAATTTCTCAATAAGTTATAGAGGGATTTAGATTAAATACTTAGCTTTTGATCAACATCAGATGACCCCTCCCATCTATATGACCTTAAGAAGTTTTTGCTCGATTTTAACGATACTCTGCTATCCATACTGGTTATACAAGAACCTTACATGCGAATGTTGATCTCTGATAGCAAGGGAGGGAGAAGGGCTTCTAATGACATACAGTAGTTTTTAAAAGGTTGTTACCTCCTTGTCTCTAGTGTAGGGGTTTAAGCCATTGAAAGCCCTTGAACTAAAGAGACATATCAAACGTACTCTTTTCAACACATCTTTTAATTAGGTAAAAGACCAAAGAACAAAGTTAAGTAATACACTATTTAAAAGTGCTAAGTAGAGCACGTATCTCTGCCATGCGTACACAACAGAACAATTGTCATTCTCTCTCTCTCTCTCTCTTCTGGTACCAAGTGAATATACTAACGAAGTTTCATATAAATCATTCCATTGGATTTTTGAGACATCTTACTTACAAACAGACGGACATACAACTACGATCACGGAATCTGTGCAATCTTCATTTGAATGAGTATGGTCTCGTGATGAAAAAATATTGTTACAGTGACGATAATATTTAGATTATACTGTATAATGATATGTTTATATATTCGTGGAATGTGTGGGTCTTTAATTGTGGTGTGTAGATGCGTGAGTGAGGAATTTATGTATGTGTGTATGTGTGTGTGTGTTTATGTGTGGTGTACGTGAAATATGTGTGCACCAGACTCTACCTAAGGAATGTTGATGAGGCCTTTCTTGCTGACTTCCTGCTCTACCTTCCTCCTTCTTTGCTGTTTATTTTTGTTTTCTTTCCCATTCCTAACTTCCCCCTCTCTTCCTTTCTGTGTTCTCTTATTTCTTCCCTTTCTTGCTTTTTGCTTTCTACCTTCCCTCTATTATTTTTTTCTCTAATGTACATGCTTGCTTATTTTCTTTTCTTCAATTCCTTTCCCCCATTGTTTATTTTTTCTTAATAATCCCTCTTCCATTCTTTATTGTTTCATACCCATTGTTTCCTTCCTTTCTCGTTTCCTTGCGTTTTTATTGTTTCGTATCTGTTTTTGTTTGTTATAATGATCCTTCGTTTCTTCCTCTCTTCCTTCCTCAGAGCACATTTAACTTATTTCCAGTATTTCCCCTGTTTTTCTTCCTTCCTTGTTCGTCATATTCCTTCTAGTCTTCCTTCCTTCTTCTTTCACCTCTTCATGCCTTCCACCACCTCTACTTACTCTTTCTCCACTATTTATTCTTCTACTTCCTCCTCCTGTTCTTCCTCAACTACCTCCCCTTCCCCCACCACCTCCTCCTTCTGTTTTACTATTCTATCTTCCAATTAGTTAGTAAACTTACCTGTGGATCTCCAAGCAATCTCCAATAGGTCTGTTGCAGTTTGTATGTCCTTTCGTGTTGTCCTCTCCTCCTCCACCTCTACCTTCTCCACCACCATCATCTCCTTCACTACCACCACCAGTACCTCCCTCTCCTCCACCATCGCCACCACTATCTCCTCCCTCCTAGCTCCACCACCACCACCACCACCACCACCTCATTCTCCAATATCCCTTCCCCCTCCTCCACCACCACTACCGCCACCATTTTCTCATTTTCCTAGCTCCGCCATCACCAGCACCATCTCCTAGCTCCACCTACACCACCACCACCATATCCTCCTCCACTACCACCACCAGTACCTCCACCATCTCATCTTCCTGTCTTCACCATCACCACCACCTCCTCCACCATCCCTTCCTCCTCCACCACCACTACCACCACCATTACCTCCTCCACCATCACCATCAACCACCACCTCCTCCTCTTAGTTCCACCACCACCTCCTCCTCGACCTTGATCTATTCGAACTTCCGGTAGAAAGTAAGTCACATGGTGCGGTGGTGTGCAGGAGAGAGAGAGAGAGAGAGAGAGAGAGAGAGAGAGAGAGAGAGAGAGAGAGAGAGAGAGAGAGAGAGAGAGAGAGAGAGAGAGAGAGAGAGAGAGAGAGAACTGATATTTTCATGGAGTATTTTTTTACCAACCAACTTCACTTCTAGACTCAATGAAATCAACAACAAATACTTGTGGCACTCCAAGGACTCGAACCTAGGATACTCACACCGAATGCAAACAAGAAGTAAAATTAATATTACTCAACAAAACTGAACAAATCTTGCACATAAAAGGTTAAGTGAGATAAGAACATTATCTGCTTTTAGTCACATTTACTGTATATGATTAGATAAATAGAGACAGTTGAACTATTATATGGAGGCCCAAGAAATACAAATCAAGGGAATACAAAGGGTATAGAATATCCTTGGGTATATTGATGGTGATTCACCTTTCTATCCTTGTATAACATGGGTTTCTTATAGTGTAATCAAGCTAAACTGGCAGACATTGGTAACGCTGCCTTTCTAAACGGCTCGTGTAATGCCGCCTTTATTAACCCTCTCACGTTCTTGACGCGATTTTGAGCCTATTAGGGATACTTTAAAGCCTTTGTTACCATCAGGGGTATTTAGAAACCTTTAGTTTAGTTACTTCAACCTCTGCAGTTGTCTTTGAGTTAGCTGTGGGCAGAAAACTAATTTTGGAGAGGTAATTATAAGAGTGAGAGAACTCTATTTCTTATTGCTAATCTGGCAACCTCTGCGTCATATGAGTCTGAAGGGGTTAAATATTGGCTATACAATTATATAGAAGGGCAGTGTTACCAATTTCTGCCATGGTAGTTTGATTACACTTTACCACCAATACACCTTCTCATGGGTGGATTATTATGGACACTTTAATTACCCTTTCCATAACCATAATTTGTTAAGAGTTTCGGGACGACTTTTGAACGAACGTGACTGTAGGCTACCCGTCTTCAATCAGCTGTTGTCATACAGTGGTTTGCCTTTGGTTCAGTCATTATAATTATAGGCTTATCCAGACTCTCTCTCTCTCTCTCTCTCTCTCTCTCTCTCTCTCTCTCTTTATACATATATATATATATATATATATATATATATATATATATTATATACAGTATATACTGTATAGGCCTACAGTATACATATATAACTATTGTATTTATATATTTATGTATGTATGTATGTATGTATAAGTGTGTGTGTGTGTGTGTGTGTGTGTCCTTTCACCATCCCATTTCCTATATTCCATTTATCAGTAACATATCACCTCATTAATTTCAATTAACTTATATATGTAAACACATTTTATAAAGAATACAACTTAACAACACACCCGATCAAATATTAAATAATACATTTTCACTGTGATGATGGGTAATTTAATGATAATCATGGATACTAAGGCAGGTCACCGGCTTTTTTTTTATCTTTCTCTCCTTTTCTCTCTTTCCCTGGCTTGTATCCATTCGGCCCCATTCAGCCAACTGTTTTAAGACGTTTATCCCCATCTAGGTGTCGATTTCTTCCTGGCGAGCGATAGCAGCCAGCATTGTATGGAGAAATCCGGCTTCGCCGGAGAAATGTTTCTATCGAAAAATGTACAAATTTGTGTTGCTGTCAAAACAAAATTATATATATGCTGGCTCGATACCGCTCACCAGGAAAATATTGACATCTGGATGGGGGTAAACGTCTTAAAACAGTAGGCTGAATGGGGCCGAATGGATAAAAGCCAAAGAGGGAGAGAAAGATAAAATAAGCGAGGTGACCCCCCTTAATATAAAGCCACATTTGTTGAGGTCATTCACGACTACGAACGATAATTTACACACACGCTCACACACATACATACATACATACATACATACTGTACATACATAAACCAGTATACACACCTACACATGCGCACATCAACAACACAAGAAATGTGAGCATAACGATGACCAAGTCCTCACTCAACATAATCCACACACACACACACACACATACATACATACATACACACACACACACACACAAACACATCACAATAACAAACCAACAACAATAAAGCAAAAACAAATATGAGTTGACACTAACAATGACCAAGACTTGAGAGCCATTTGTTTAGTCATGTATTTTCGGCTTTCCTCTAGCAAAACAAATTCGAGTACCCCATATAATGCTACTTTAATACAGATTCAAGTACAACTATAGTCTCTTCACTATAATAAGGCCAGCAATCTTGGACCAATAACCTCTGTAACTAAAAAAGGGCTGAAGCAAATGGGTTGTAAATTTCCACACCTATTTCCTGGCTGAGGCTTCCTAAATCCTATAATTAGTTTCTCGATAATTTCAGTCCTTTTTGTGTTATAGCTAGGTTAGTGGTCACGATATTTGGCCTAATTATAATGAATGTACTTTTACTTGAAATTCTGTGAATAAACAACGCACATTAACGTGCCTATAAACTATCTACATTGTATCGTTTTTGTCATTCTTAAATTAAAATATGTGTGAACAAAATTATATATACAATAAAATAAATCAAACAAACAGCCCTTAGACCTCACTCAACGTATGTGTTATTGTTGTATATATTGTGTTATTAGTGTCAGATAACGTGAATGTTAAGGCGATAGTAGGGTTGGGTGGTGGGTGATAACGACCGACCGTGTTTGATGGAAGAGCAATATATAATGGTTTGGTGGTTGTCACAGGTACGTCACGGTAGCCTTGTCCGTTTCCTAGTCATTCAGGTGTGACTTTAACCTCATGACACAGGGACAAGTGACTTAATTCTCCACTTTTGGTAATGCACTATATTGATGAAAATTAGGGGACGGTGTGAAACAAGCTCTGGCAAAATATCATACTGATCCAACTGTTTGTTAATAAGTTATTTCCGAAAAACGATGCAACGCGGCCTCTTAAGGGGACATGGGCTGTTTTTCTGGTCACCCTTCTTCCTCATACTTACCCTCAATAGTTTTCAGATTTTATGGCGTTCGGCCCATTAGTTTGGCGATTTTAATACCTTTTGCCCCATTTCGTTGTCAATTTTAAGACCTTTCGTGCCATTTAGGTGTCGATTTTTTCCTGGCGAGCGATAGCGAGCCTGTAATCTTAAGAGTAATCGGCCTTCGGCCGGGACATTTTTCTACCGAAAAATGTACAAATTAATCTAGAAGGGGGATCTGATGCATATTTTTTTAAGTTTGATATACTGTAGGTCTAGGGAGGAAACTAAAAAATAATAAATAAATGAACAAATCTACCAAAAAGTGAACCATCCCCCTTAAGCCCATAGTAGGTAACATAAATATATCAAAATATGGCCTCATATTCAGCCAGACCCGTAAAAGTTGAGTAAATAGGCGCTTGTGTGATACCGGCTTACGTCTTTTCATAATGAGCTTGCAAAAAGTAGTTGGTGGGCTACGGAGGCGTGCAGGCAAGTCATTATGTGTGTTCCGTAGCCGCTAAGTACCACCTTAATGAGGGCTGTCGGGGGAGGAGAAATGGGTCTTGATTTATCTATCTGCCAATCTATCTATCGATCTATCTCTATCTATTTATCTATATCTCTCTCTGTCTCTCTCAAGATATATATATATATACAGTATATACAATATCTGTTTAAGTAAATCTGTAAATATCCATCTCCGTATATAGGACTACAGCTTTCTAATTATATCTATTATCTATACATTATCTATAATATCCATCTGTTTATATACATCTATCTAATTACCTGCCTACCCATGTGTATCTATATCGAATATCTAGTATCTATACATTATCTATAATATCCATCTGTTTATATACATCTGTCTAATTACCTGCCTACCCATGTGCATCTATATCGAATATCTAGTATCTATACATTATCTATAATATCCATCTGTTTATATCCATCTGTCTAATTACCTGCCTACCCATGTGTATCTATATCGAATATCTAGTATCTATACATTTGTCTATACTTTATAGCCACAGAGGGGTACCTTAAGGGGAGATGGACCGGTTTTCTGGGCACCCTTCTTCCTCATGTTTAGCCCCATTGGTTTTGAGATTTTAAGACGTTCGGCTCATTAGTTTGTCAATTTTAAGACCTTTCGCCCTATTTCTTTGTCAATATTAAGACCTTTAGTGCTATTTAGGTGTCGATTTTTTTGTTGTCCTTGGGAACGATAGTAACCTGTAATTTTGGAAGAATCGGCTTTCGGCTGGGACATTTTTCTACCGAAAAATGTAGAAATTAATCTAGAAGAGGGATCTACTGTATACATGGATTTTTTGTGTTTTTAATTTGATGGAGGTCTAGAAATGAAACAAAAATAATAAATATAAGAAATACAGTAATCGACTAAAAATAAACCCTCCCCTCTTAATGAGATTTTTAGTGCGTTTCCTAGACTTCCATCAAGCTTGAAATTACACCCCCTTGACCCCCTTTCAAGATAAATTTGTACATTTTTCGGTAGAAAAAATTTCCCGGCCGAAGGCCGGTTCCTCTTAAATTACAGGCTCGCTATCGCTCGCCAGGAAAAAATCGACACCTAAATGGGACGACAAGTCTTAAAAGTTATATAAATGGAGTGAAATGTCTTAAAATCGCCAAACTAATGGGGCGAACGTCTTAAAATCTCAAAAGCAATGGGGCTAAACGTGAGGGAGAAAGGTGTCCAGAAAAAAGTCACTCAAATGGAAATCTCCCCTTAATGAGGTTTATGTGCCATGGCGAGAGAAACATGACAGTTGTGTTGTGTTCTCTCTCTCTCTCTTTCTCTTTCTCTCTCTCTCTCTCTCTCTCTCTCTCTCTCTCCACCTTTTACATTAAAATATTCACATGATGTCTTATGCATCGTAATGTACTCCCTTCACGGCGTGTTTGAATATATTGTTTATATTCAATAGTTTTCTTTTCCACCTTCTTTACAAATTCCAAGCAGTTTTTCCGTACCGGTATTGTCACATTTCCGTGTCATTTTAACCTCTTCGGTAGAATGGCGTATTTTAAATTGCATTCTGACTAAATTTAGACGATTTTATACAGCATATAAGGAACCTCGTGCAATGAAAAGGGTAAAATATAACTCCATTGCTGTGTTTCCTCACGCAGATCCCTTCAATGCTTATTTAAGTCGTCGAATAAAATAAATTTAAATTTATTTTAATTAATGCGATATATTAAATTGAAATGATTGATTGCAGAGCATAGGTTAATATGGAAAACCTTTCATGTTGCCCTATCCTGTCTGTCTTTCTCGGTAGATGGACACCTCAACCAGTAGACCATTTTAACCAATAGCTCTCAACCAGTGCCAATTCAACCATTTATGTCATAATGTTGGGTTAAAGTGAGTTTGGTCAAGCTAGGCTAGTAATATAAATTGGCGTGGATTTCGTTGGCTCTGGTTAATTTGGCACTGGTTGAGATCTATTGGTTTAGGGGAGACCGATGGGCCGTTTTTCTGGCCCCCCTTCTTCCTCATGTTTAGCCCCATTAGTTTGCAAATCTTAAGATGTTTGCCCCATTAGTTTGTCGAATTTAAGACCTTCCGCCCCATTTCCCTGTCAATATTAAGACCTTTCGGGCTATTTAGGTGTCGATTTTTTTCCTGGCGAACGATAGTGAGTCTATAATTTTGGAAGAACCGGCCTTCGGCCGGCCATTTTTTCTACTGAAAAATGAACAAATTAATCTAGAAGGGGGATATAATGATTGTGTTTTTAAAGTTTTAGGGAGGTCTTGGGAGGAAACTAAAACATAAATGAATATATAAATAAATAGACACCTAACAAGTAACCAGTGTTCCCTTAACATGGTCTACTGGTTAAGTTGTCCCATAATGCTCCTCCTCATAGGTTACATGGATTGGCTCCAAGCTGCCCAATAAAGAACAGTACGGTAAATATGATGTGTCTTGCGTTCTTTGTACTCAAGTGTAGTCCCCTTCCCCTTCTCCACCACCTCAGAGATGGCACCGCAAGGTCCTATATCTCGCCCCCTGGGTTTTCTCTCCCCATAAGAAACCCTTCCCCTGGGGGCGTGACCATCCCTAGGGAGCTATGATGACGGAGGGGGAGAAAGGGGGAATGAGGGGAGGAAGGGAAAGGGGAGGCAAACAAGATTTAATTTAGGGTATAGTAGGGGTGTGGCATTGCCTCCAAAGGGATCTAGATACCTTACATGAATGGTCAGTAAATTGGCAGATGAAGTTTAACATTGACAAATGCAAGGTATTAAAGATAGGGAAGATGCAAACAAATGTTAAATATAAACTAGCTAATTTAGAATTAGAAAATTCAGACTGCGAGAAAGATCTAGGTGTGTTTGTTAGCAATGATTTGAAGCCTAGAAAACAGTGTATAAGCGTTCGTAATAAGGCAAACAGGATTCTCGGGTTCATCTCTAGGAGTGTGAGTAACAGAACTGCTGATGTTATCTTAAAACTTTACTTGTCATTAGTGAGACCCCATATGGATTATGCTGTCCAATTTTGGTGTCCTTATTACAGAATGGACATAGATTCATTGGAGAGAATTCAGCGTAGAATGACAAAAATGATCCATAATATTAGAAATTTTCCGTATGAAGAAAGGTTGAAGAAATTAGGTTTACATTCGTTAGAGAGACGCAGAGTTAGAGGGGATATGATAGAGGTGTTCAAGTGGGTTAGTGGGATTAACAAAGGGGACATGACAAATGTACTAAAGCTCAGTGATAGCGAAAGAACTCGTACCAATGGTTTCAAATTAGATAAATTTCGTTTCAGAAAAGATATAGGCAAATATTGGTTTGGTAACAGAGTTGTAGATGGGTGGAATAGGCTACCAAGTGATATAGTGGG
>CM064570.1:4845600-5025600 GCA_032716605.1 Paralithodes platypus | reverse complement strand
GCTAAACATGAGGAAGAAGGGGGACCAGAAAACCGGCCCATCTCCCCTTAAGTATCCTTGAAGACGGCTTTGTGAGAGAGGTGAATTATAAGGTGAGCTTGCCGCCAGGGGAACGGACAAATATATATGAAGTAATACTCGGAACGTCATATTTTAAGTTTGTCTTTGAAGTTATTTGTTTTTTGTCTGATATTGGTGTTGTTGATGAAGACATTTTAGTATTTAGTTGTCTCATAATATGCAGTCTTGTTTTTCTCTTCTGATTTGTACTAGGGTTTATTCCTATGTCACAAACGCGAGTCAATGAATAGTAAGAATTTTTGTTATCCATCTTGTTCTAGAACTTGGACTTTCTACTTTGGAGATGAAGGTTGATAACAAAAATAATTGTTGATGTATTTATCCAGACACGTGAGTTGAAATGTTGACAGGGCACGACATTTAGTTGCATTTTGCATAGTAATGGAACTTCATTACTAAACCGGAGAATATTATGTAACATAGACTGGTATCCTCTTGCTAGTTTCGTCGCACAGTGGTGAAAACAACTAAGTCAAGCTTGGTTGTATAACTCTTTCAATCAGATGACACTAAAATTAGTTTTATTCACCTCCAGCCGAATATATTAAGCTTAGGTAGGCTTGGCAGAGTTTGAGGGTTAATTGAGATGAACCGAAAGTCCATGACTCTTTTGGAGGCCCTTTCTAAACACTCAAGAGAGAGGGGGGAGTGGGGACCTCTCTGGGGGAGGAACCCTAAGAGGATCTCAAGGATCCTTTGTTAAAGGAAATTACCCCTATACAGTAGATGGACCCTACTGAGGAGAAGCAGGTCAATACGGTCACACTTCGAAATGCCCACAACCAAAATGACCATATCCAAAATAGGTACAAACTATAACTATTTCAGTCTTAAACATCCTGGGGGTTGCATCAGGTTAAAATAGGTTATATTATGTTAGTTAGTTTAGCTTAGGTTTCGTTTGATTGGGTTTGGGGACTAACTAATAATAAATGTGGACGTTTTGGCTGTGACCATTTCGGAGTTTGCCTAGTTGAAACCCATATACAGTAGGTTGAGGGTATATATATTTATATATACTGTATATATATATATATATATATATATATATATATATATATATATATATATATATATATATATATATGCAATGACTTGCTAGAAATCCTGGTTCATCTGCCTGGCCTCTCTATCTGACCTTCATTATAACTCACAAACAACGATTGCAATCCATCTAGCTCTCAAAAACATCACCTGTTCTTAGCACTATGCCAAAAGTACTTTACAGTCTTTTCTATACACCAACATTAGTATATAACGGCAAGCTACCACCCAGCATCTGAGTTCCCAAGGTAGAGGGTCTACAGTATATATGCTCCGAACCAAAGCTGAATATGTCTCTCTTAAATATTATTATTACAATTAACAATGTTCTTCAGTTATCTCTTGATGATAACCTCTCGTTACAGAGGGTGTTTAACTGTTCCTTACAGAGGGTGTTTAACTATCTGACCCCAGGGTGATCTGTTTATCACAGTACTTTTATTTTATTCAATTGAAAAATTCTGGAACTTTTCCTCAATCCATCTTTCCCTTTTCTTGTGACTTGAACTTCTTCGAATTTTGTGAATCCAGGCATATTTAATCAAACGTATCTTGAATTCTGATTTCTATGACATCAATTTGAAAGAACACTAGCTACAGGCATTCTTGCCTTTTGTTTCCTTCTTCCACATAGACAAACAAGAAAGACCCTGCTGGAGTCCCAATGGCAGTGCCAGTGGGTGTTTTTGGGGTAGGACAAACAAATTTAATGCAGCCCAAAGGCTTAAGCTAATGCTTGTTGAGCGGTACTTGAAAAGTAGACAGAATAGATAAAAACACCATCTGAAGGGGAACATTTATTGACAACGTTTCGCAGTTAGCTTCTTTAGGTCACTGTGACCTGAAGAAGCTATCTGCGAAACGTTGTCAATAAAGTGCTCCTTCTCAGATGGTGTTATTTTATCCAAGCTAATGCTTCTTGGGAGGCCTCTATTAGAGAATAATAAGAGGGAGTATTCAGTGATATAGGAAGCCCCAACGATCTACCAGTGATAAATATAGCAGGGGAAGGCTTCAAACGATGTCGAAATGTCCCTTTGCCAAAGTGTGTTGTTTACACGATTGTTGTGGCAAAGTCAACACAATTCCCTTTATATTTCAATTGAAAACGCGCCTCACCAGACATCTCCCAGCAATGGCTATATAAAGGGGAGCTCGCGCTTTCACCAGGCTTAGTTTGTGGGTCGACATCAGAGGGTCAACATACTCGCTCTCTCGTCCTTGGCTAGGAAGGTGTGGTCTTGTTATTGCCGGCGAGTCAGCAGTCATCGTCCTACAATTATGTCGAGGGTGAGCATCGTGAGTTGAAAATATCTTTTTGAATCTGTTGTTTGGATTTTGTATTGTTGTTAATATTATTCTATCACCAGGTATTTAACATTTCATTAACCTAAGCATAATTTAATTGTTACGAAATCGGATATGTATATAGGCTAATTGATGAAGTGTTTATATACAGTAGAGTAGCTGACAATTTTATTATATCTAGTAATAATAATAATAATAATGATAATAATAATAATGATAACAATAATAATAATAATAATATAATAATAATACAAGTAATAACATTAGTATGTTCTGCATTAATTTGACAAACAAATTGATGCCTCAAATATGTAGAATTATGAGTATATAGTTAAGTGTGTGTGTGTGTGTGTGTAAAAGTACCCTGTAATTATATGAGAGCATGAGTGTGCCGGTACAGTATGTGTGTGCGTGCGTGTAATCATATGCACATAATTAGCAATGATCATCTCCCTACGTACGTTTGTGAAAGTGTGTGTCGTGGAATGCAGGATATGTTTTGTGTACAGCCGTATAATGAATGCATAATGAATATTCTAGTGATATGCATTTGTCTGTGAAAGCATTATAATACATGCTAGTCGAAGATTAATTCCTGTGGTGTCTCTAGTACCAGGTATTTGTTATTTATTTTGCACTATTAACTCAAGCGTCCCCAAAGTGTTAGTTTAATTGTATATCAACTAAATATATTATCAGGCAAATGTCAACTGACTCAGTCACAGGGTTAAGTATGCATTTGTTTTCCAAAATGCACTTCAATTAATATATAATTATTCTGATTTTTTACTTGAATAATTTACTCTTACTCCTCCATAGCAGTTTTCCTTATCAAAATTAGTTTACATAATAATTAGCTAATATATATATAGGCTACATATGTGACAAGACTTTAAACAGTTACATACATCTGCATGCAGGTTATCATCAATATGTATAGTTCATGGCTAGATCCCAAAATTTCACGAATCGGTACCGTACCATTCAAAGGACAATTTTAGTAATATATTCTAATAAATGGCTATATATAATACAGTGTGCATAGTGCATACCCAATGTTATAAACTCGAGATAATATGTCCATAATAGTACACATAATGTATTGTAGATATAATTTAAAATGTAAAACTTGCAAACTAAACAGATATTAGCTCTTTATAATGCTTTGTTTAGAATTCCAGCCATGATCAATATATAAAGGAAAAATCATTGTTCAATAACAACCGATGTTAATGTAATAAATGGCATGAAATGTCTTAATGTTGACAAAGAAATGGGGCGAAATGTCTTAATGTCGCCAAACTAATGGGGCGAACGTCTTAAAATCTCATAACTAATCTAATTGGGGCTAAACATGAGGGAGAAGGGGGTCCAGAAATGTCAATACCTCCCGTAAACGCGATACCTGATGGAGTTGTACTATCGTTTACGTTACTCAATAGTAACGTCCTTGATGAAGATGGTGATAATAGTTCAGACAATATATGATATTAATATTAACCCTTTCAGTAACGTGGCGTATTATTTATTTTATTCTTGCCAACACTAAACGATCGTGCACACTGTACAGCTTAGGAAGGATCTTTAACAATCAAAAGGGGTATATTCGCTCTCAATTAACCCTTTGACTCGCACAGATCTTTCCTTATCTTAATAAACCGTCTGATAATATCCACAATTAATTAAATATTGCGTAATGGTATACTTAAAGAGTTAATGTCCATGAAGTTAATAGTAATTATTAACACAATTATGTATTTATAATGGTGAGGATTACTATGTATGTATGCATTGTAGTCTCTGTGTGTACCTTTCACTGAGTGTAACTACAGGATGTCTTCATGTAAGGATTAGTGTGTGTGTGTGTGTGTGTGTGTGTGTGTGTGTGTGAAAGAGAGAGAGAGAGAGATAGTGAGCGAGTGAGTGAGAGAGTGAGTGTGTGTACCCCCATAATTTATAATGCAACTAGGTTTGTGGCTCAGCGTGTGTTCGTATATGCCCTGTAGCCTATGTGCGTGTGTGTGCATGACTGTACATGTGTTGCTATGTAGGCTACATGTGTGTGTCTGCGTGTTTCTATGTGTTCATGTGTGTTTATATGTGTTTATGTACGTGTGCTAGTATGTGTTCCTGTGTGTGTGTGCGTGTTTTTATGTGTTTGTGTGTGTTCTTGTGTATGTGTGTATGTGTTTGCTTTCTTGGGTGTGTGTGTGTGTGTGTGCGTTCTTGTGTGTGTGTGTGTGTGTGTGTGTGTGTGTGTGTGTACATCAGTTAGCATGTGCATGAGTGTTTGCATGACTGATTTCATATTCAAATGATCGTGTGTGCGTTTGAATGGAGTGTTATTTTACTACCTATTCTCCATGTAATGTACTGTATGTATTATTGTCTATCTAATGCCTAGGTCTTCATATTTAACTTTACCTTTACTTATAAGGGCCACACCTGCATAATCTATCTCTTTCTTTATTTCTTACTTGCTCTCTCTCTCTCCCTCTCTCTCTCTCTCTCTCTCACATTCATATGCCTAGTCTTCTCACCTCCTTTCACATTCATATACCCTGAGGCTCTCTCTTCCTCACTCTCATTCAAGCACCTTAACTATATATATAAAAAAAAAAAAAAAAAAAAAAAAGGTCCCACCCCTTTCCCATTCTTAAGTAAGCCATTTTAGATTTACAGAAGAGTGACCTTACTATCTCTCTATCTCTCTCTCTATCTCTCTCACCTCCTTTCACATTCATACACCCTGATGCTCTCTCTTCCTCACTCTCATGCAAGCACCTTAACCCTCTCACGTTCTTGACGCAATTTTGAGCCTATTAGGGATACTTTAAAGCCTTTGTTACCATCAAGGGTATTTAGAAACGTTTAGTTTAGTTACTTTAACCTCTGCAGTTGTCTTTGAGTTAGCTGTGGGCAGAAATCTAATTTTGGAGAGGTAATTATAAGAGTTAGAGAACTCTATTTCTTATTGCTAGTCTGGCAACCTCTGCGTCATATGGTCGTGAGAGGGTTAACTATCTCTCTCTCTCTCTCTCTCTCTCTCCTCCTTTCACATTCATACACCCTGATGCTCTCTCTTCCTCACTCTCATGCAAGCACCTTAACCATCTCTCTCTCTCTCTCTCTCTCTCTCTCTCTATCTCTAAGATACTGGTGTTTATATCTCTCACGCAGGTTAGATAATATTGGCGTTAACGATTCTTCCCTGTCATCCTCTGGTGTTCCGTTCTGCGATGATGATGATGATGTCAGTGTCATCGTTATAGGTTGAGTAATACTGTCTGCTAGTCATTGTGGGAGTCTGTAATAAGGATAGCCAGATCGATCCCTGCTGGGGGCTGAGGTTATTTGACACTCACTTGTTGCCTCGTTGGCGGTTATTAGAGGTGCTGTAGATCAATGTCGAATGTAAATATTAGCACTTGATTAAGGGGAGGTATTTAGTTTCTTCCCTAGAACTCAATCAAGCTTAAAATTACACCCCCTAGACCCCCTTTCAAGATAAATTTGTACATTTTTCGGTAGAAAAATTTCCCGGCCGATGGCCGGTTCCTCTCAAATTACAGGCTCGCTATCGCTCGCCAGGAAAAAATTGACACGTAAATGGCACGAAAGTTCTTAAAATTGACAGAAATGGGGCGAAAGTTCTTAAAATCGCCAAACTAAAGGGGGCGAGTGTCTTAAAATCTAAAAAGCAATGGGGCTAAACATGAGAGAGAAAGGGGTCCAGAAAAAAATCCCTCAAATCGAAATCTCCCCTTAACATGATCGAGGTAATTACACTGGTTACATACAATTCTCACTACCACAGTCATTCCAACAACACAGTATCATTCTATAATATTATGTATTCCACACTATATACGCAACCTTACCAAGCCAGACTAAGCCACCATAGTGAGGCATGCATGCTCTCATTGTTTCCTTGGAGATAGGCTGGTCTTGCAGTGTACCATTCAAAGACGATGGTGATGATGATGATGACTTGTCTGTAATGATTAGAGGGTGGGGGGGGGGTGAGAAAGAAAGAGGAAGAAGCAGAAGCAGAGGAGGAGTGGTTTGTTGCGTGCTGATGTGAATGGAGGAGGAGGAGGATTTAGAGAGAGATGATGGTGATAATGATAGTGATAGAAAGGAAGGAATACAAGCTGGAGGTGAAGGAAGAGGAGGAAGGTTAGGGTTGAAGAGGAGGAGGTGGAGGAAGAAGAGGAGGCGATAGTAGAAGAAGATGAGGTCTCTCTCTCTCTCTCTCTCTCTCTCTCTCTATATATATATATATATATATATATATATATATATATATATATATATATATATTAGTACGATATCAAAGCCTGAGTAATTGCAATCGATTATGTGGTAGATTGTGGTGATGATGGTGGTGGTGGTGGTGATGCTGGCAGTGGAGGGGACTATTATAGTTCCTCTTGTGCTGTAGCAATAGTTAACCGGTCATTGAGGCCTTGCTTCCTTATATTCTGCCTACCAATAGACGATTTCATTATGCTCAGGGTGGATTTTTGAGGGTCAGAGGGTTACGTGACAGTTTTGACCCGTACGATTCTTAAAGATAATTCCCAAGCTATATGAATTCGCCTTAGTCTAGAAAGAGTTAAAGAAATATGACACCATCCTACTGAATTGATTCAATCAAAGGAACAAACTAATATATAAAAAAGACGATTAGAAGTTTGTGATAAAATATGTGGGAGTCAGAGGGCTAATTGACCCCACTGTTCTTGGTGCCTAAATATCCTTCCGAAGCTTAACAAAATCATGTAATGAGCGAGGTAAAAGATGAAACACACTAAACACAGTGAGACATAGAAGCCAAAATATGACGTTGGATTGTGCTGTATAGTTGTCGTGATGATAGTGGTGGTAGAGGAGGGGCCATTATAGGTGAAAATTATAGTGTCTTGTGATATATACCCTGTTCATTATATATAGGCTATAGTAATCGAGCTATAGTCTGTTCATTATAGGTAGGACAGAAATCACGACTCCAAACTCTCATAATAACTCGAGAAGGACTATAGTAATCCAGCTATAGTCTGTTCAGTGTCGGTAGGCTAAAATCCTCGACCCCAACCTCTATAACTCACAAACGACTTGAGTAATCGAGCTAACATTTCTCCTATTTGGGAAGGGTCAGCCAGGGAATAGGTGTGGAAATATATAGCCCATTTGCTCTAACCCTTTTCGAGTTATAGAGGTTAAGGGTGGTGTGCGTGTGTGTGTGTGTGTGTGTGTAAGAGAGAGGGAGGGAGGGTGTGTGTGTGTGTGTGTGAGAGAGATATATATAGAGAGAGTGTGTGTGTGTGTGTGTGAGAGAGAGAGGGAGGGTGTGAGTGTGTGTGAGAGAGATATATATACTGTAGAGAGAGAGGGTATGTGTGTGTGTGTGTGTGTGAGAGAGAGGGAGGGGGGTTATAGTATTTTATGACGTATAAGTGGGTAGATGACGGGAAGTTATTGAGAGGGTTTAGACTTTAGGGGAGTGATGGTTGTGAAAATGGTGGTAGATGTGCAGTACGTGTGTGAGAGAGAGAGAGAGAGAGAGAGAGAGAGAGAGAGAGAGAGAGAGAGAGAGAGAGAGAGAGAGAGAGAGAGAGAGAGAGAGAGAGAGAGAGAGAGAGAGAGAGAGAAAGAAAGAAAGAAAGAAAGAGACAGAACGAAAGAAAGAAAGAGAAAGAGAGAAAGAGAGAGAGAGAGAGAGAGAGAGAGAGAGAGAGAGTAATGAAAAGAGTGAAGTGGAATTGTAAAACCATAGTGACTTAAGACAAAAATATACATGCACGACCTTCCTCGCATGGACAAGAACATCAGCAATACCAATAACAGCCAGCAAAATGAGTAAATAATACATATAAAATGGTAATATTATCAAAAATATAAAATAATATACATAAAAATATAACATTGCATGTATTGCAAACCTGTCTCATCTCCAGAATCGGACAGTAAGGTGATTTTTTTTTTTTTTTGTCATATAAACAAAGAAAGAACTCAAAGAAAAGGAAACTAAAAGCCAGATGAAATGCAGTTAAACGATAGGAATGAAAGCGAAAGGAGTGACACACGAACGTAAGATAAAGCAAGGAAAACCAGTAAAATAATAGGGAAAACACGAGAGGAGAGAGACACGAACGTAAGATAAAGAGAGGAAAGCCAGTAACACTATAGAGAAAAGGCGAAAGGAGAAACACGAACGAACGTAAGATAGAGATGAAAGCTAGTAAAACAATAGGGAAAGAGCGAAAGGAGACAGATACGAACGAAAGATAAAGAGAGGAAAGCCAGTAAAACACCAGAGAAAGAGCGAAAGGAGAGAGAAACACGAACGTAAGATATAAGAGAGGAAAGCCAGGGAAACAATAGGGAACGAAAGATAAAGACAAAAAGAAAGATCGTAGGGATAGTAACGAAAAGCGAAGCACACGAACATACGAAAAAGAGAGGAAAGCCAGGAAAACAATAGGGAAAGAACGAAAGGAGACAGAGACACGAATGCAAGACAAAGAAAGGAGTAAATTATAGGCAAGGGTAGAACAATATTATGTCAAGCCTTCCTCCAACCACCCTCCTATGGCTTTCTCTCCTTGGGGGGGAAATTTACTTCTATTCATCCATCCCTTCCTTCTTTACTTCCTTTTCCTCTCTTTGTTTCTTTGTATTTCCTCTCTCTTCTTTTGATTTTCTGTTCATCCTTCACTTTAATTCTACCATTATTTAACTAATATTTTCCATCCCTCCTTCCTTTCCATCTTTCTTTACTTATTTTTCTTCTCCTTGTTTCTTTGCATTTCCTCTCTCTCCTTTTGACTTTCTGTTCATCCTTCGCTTTAATTCTACCATTATTTAACTATTATTTTACCTCCCTTCCCATCCATCCTTCTTTAATTCCTTTTCCTCTACTTGCTATCCTAGCCTCCACTTCCCTCTACTTTGAATGTAACCCTGACCACCTCGTTTGGATCGTAAGGACGGTGTGGTCAGTGTATCTAAGTAAATCTAAGTATGCCCCTCTCTCTCTCCACCACCTCCACCCTTCCGCCCCCTCCATATACTGTATAC
The DNA here is from genome assembly GCA_032716605.1 of Paralithodes platypus. NCBI lineage: Eukaryota > Metazoa > Arthropoda > Malacostraca > Decapoda > Lithodidae > Paralithodes > Paralithodes platypus. Next base: position 5,016,084 of record CM064570.1, on the reverse strand, counting down.
GGTGAAAGCTCAGTACTGTATTGGGGCTCCAGTGTTCAGATGTTAAATGCCACCTTCCACCCCCACCACTCCACTCCACCTTTTCCTTCCACATTCCATCCATCTGTCACTTCCCTCCCGCTTTCTCATCCACTACGCAAGCTAATTGGTTAGTATTATTTTTAACATCGTTCTTAACACCAATAACACCCCAAATGAGATTAACGAAATCATGCGATTCTCCCAGGATTCGAACCCAGGACATCACATACAGAACTTACATGCTCTACCAGTACAACATCAAGCAAGACAGTTAATTGCTGACAACGAATATGTCTAACAACGTTCGTGTTCCAGTGCCAACAGTTGGCACTCAGGTACTTCAGCTGGCTGGTCTATCTGTAATGGGTAGGTACACTCGCATGCCATGGTCTCTAGCCCACTCATGCACATTTTTCGGACCCTCTACGTTTTTGTTTATGCAAATGTAACTATCTTGATTGATTATTTTTTATATAACTTGCTTATCTATAAATTATTATGCTTTTTCCACCAACCAATTTCACATCTAAACTCAATTAATTAAATCAACAAATACATGAGGCACTCCAAGGACTCGAACTTAGGATACTCACATCGAAATTCCGCGCACTTATGCATATATTGTTTTGTAGCTGATGTACAGAAACAAATGTTGATGAAGGCGTTTCCAAACATACAGTATATACTTCCATAATTATATATAGGTAAAGTCCACTAATATCTATGAGTGGGCTAGAGACTATGGTATCCGAGTGTACCTATGTATAATTGTATATAGTCTATTCATTATAGGTAGGCCAAAAGTCCTCACCACTAACCTCCATAACTCAAAATCAACTAGACAAATCGAGCTATAGTCTATTCGCTGTAAGTAGGCGACAAATCATGACCTCTAACCTCTGGAACTCAAAAACGACTAGAATAATCGAACTAATATTGCTACCATTTGGGAAGAGTCAGTCAAGGAATAGATGTGGAAATTTACAGCCAATTTGCTCTATCCCTTTTTGAGTTACAGTGGATAGAGGTCATGATTTCTCGCCTACTTACAGCGAATAGACTATACTATTTATACCATTTGTGAAGGGTCAGCTGTTAGTAGGGTGTTAGTTAAAAGGGTTGGTTGAGATAGATTGAAGCCTTATTATTGCTAGAGGTCCTTCCTAAGCTGCATAAGTGTCTGATAGTTGCCAGAATATGATGAAAAGGACGTCCCTAGTACTGAATGGGTTAACCCTTTCAGGCGTATTTTATCTTTATTCTGGCTAAAATTAGACGATTTTATTCATGTCTGGAAGGCCCTCTAAGAATTAAAGGGGCTAATGTCCACTTCAATTACCTCTCTGAATACCACAAGTCCTTCATAATCTGAATAAAATAGTCTAAATATAGCGTGAATCAAAGGGAAAGGCGCGTTCTCGTATACTGAAAGAGTTAAAGGGGGTCACCGGCTTTTTGTTTTTTATCTTTCTCTCCTTCCCTGGCTTGTATCCATTCGGCCCCATTCAGCCAACTGTTTTACATTTCTCTCCATGCAGGTATCGATTTCTTCCTGGCGAGCGAAAGCGAGCCAGCGTTGTATGGAGAAATCCGGCTTCGCCGGAGACATTTTTCTATCGCAAAAATTTACAAATTTAGCTTACCGTCAAAAAAAAAAATATATATATTATATGCTGGCTCGCTACCGCTCGCCAAGAAAATATTGACACCTGGATGGGGGTAAACGTCTTACAATAGTAGGCTGAATGGGGCCGATTGGGTACAAGCCAAAGAGAGAGGGAGAGAAAGATAAAAATAAATAAAAAAGCAAATTGGGCTCCCTTACCATACACCACGGCAACTTGTATATCCCCCAACCTACCAATTATACACTATGTTATAAAATGTAATACTGGAGCCTAAAGCCACTAGTAATAAATGCAATTAACTGCATATAAAATCTACCAGATATAAATTAAATGGAGGTGGAAACATTAGACGATTGCGTAAGAGCCTCAAGCAGTGCGTTACGGATAATGCACGCAAGCTCATGACATAATATTGGCTACGTCATGTACACAGGTTATATCCATTGTGGTGTGCTACCTGAGGGTTATTCTGCTCTTAATTCCAGGACATCATATTTTGCTCTTCCTGCATTCTTACGGTTTTCTTATATATAATTTACTTTCTCTCTTACACACACACACGCGCACTTCAAATAAACTCTCTCTCTCTCTCTCTCTATATATATATATATATATATATATATATATATATATATATATATATATATATATATATATATATTATATATCTGCCTTCCATCTACCCCTATCCCTCACATAATCTCACTATCGACCCACTCCTGCTCCTCACCTAACATACTCTACACTCCTCACCTATTCTCACTCCCCACTACCTCCCTACCACCACTCCATACCTACCTACCTACCTTCACTCTTCACTTACTACTACCTACAATTACCTACTCCACCTACCCCAATATCCATACACTACTCATATGCATCTAACTCTAAAACTGCTCCCCACCTACACATACATCTCCCCCCTCTCACTCTCAACCCTTCTCTTTCCCCACCTACTAATAATATCCCCCCATCTTCGGTACCTCTTCCCTACCTATCAAACTCACATCCCACTCTCACTCCCCACCTACCCTTAACCCTTTCAGTATGGGTGAAGGTATTTTTATTTATATTCTGGCTATTATTATACGATTTTAGTCGGTTTAGGAAGGATTTATGATAGTTTACGAATTTATGGAGATGTAATACACCTCTCTGGTTAGTAGACATCCTTCCTAATCTAAATAAACTGGTCTAATAATAGCCACAATATACTGAATAGTGGCATCATCGGTACTGAAGTGGCATTAATCGCCACTGACAAATAAAGTCTCCTAATATACAAGACGTCTCCTTCAATGATTAATCTCTACCTGCCATTCCCTACTATTATCCCCCTTTAACTCGCCACTTACCTATATTCTCTACCCATTACTCCCCTCATCCCCCACCACTCCCCATTCCTCCCTCACTCATTCTCACTCTCCAGCTAGTATTACTCCCCTTGCAATTACTCTCCCCATCCATTCTATCTACCATTATTCCCGAACCGCTGCTCCATTATTGTCTACTCTACGCTCACTCCCACCACCTTTCTACTCCTCCCACACCCTCTCCCCACCACCTACTACTCCTCCCCTTGCAATAACGCCATCCCCACCCACCCACCCACCCTAAGGCACAATGTTCATAATTCGGACAATCTACATCCGGCTCGGTGAAGGAAGTAGGGAAGTGGACCACCCTCGCACTTAGTTCTTTAGTATTTCACCTTCTTAAGTACAGTTACCCACATGAGTTTGTTACCACTTATTTCTCTAGTATTTCCACCTTCTTATGTACAGTTACACATATGAGTTTGCAGACACCTATTGCTCTAGTAATTCCACCCTCTGTTTTGTTCAGTTACCCATATGAGTTTGTAACCACTTATTTCTCTAGTAATTCCTCTTTTGTTTATGTAAAGTTATCCATATGAGTTTGTGACCACTTATTTCTCTAGTAATTCCTCTTTTGTTTATGTAAAGTTATCCATATGAGTTTGTGACCACTTATTTCTCTAGTATTTCACCCTCCTTTTTGTTCAGTTACCCATATGAGTTCGTAGCCACTTATTTTATCTATTATTTCACCATCTCTTTTGTTCAGTTACCCACTTGAGTTTGTATCCACTTATTTATCATATTATATCGCCACCCCTTCGGGGATCACGGCGTCAGGCAATAAATAGATAGATATCGCCCTCTTTTATCCACATGAGTTCGTAGCCACTTATTTTATCTATAATTTGACCCTCTTTTATGTACATGAGTTCGTAGCCACTTACTTCTCTATTATTTCAACCTCTATTGTGTACAGTTGCCCGTGTGAGTTTGTGTCCTCTCCCGTGATTGTATGAATAGAATGGCAAAGAGAATTATTAAATTACATGTTTAGTTTGTTATTGAGTATTTAGTTCACATGATCACTTTACGATATGATTGCTTGTTATCGTTTACATATATATCATTATTCTTGTAAATCAATCATACAATATTTACTTCTATGCATAAAATCACGGAATGTACACTTGGTCAAAACAGTATCTGTACCCCTACCCTGATCATCTGGTGTTTACAGCTCGGTAGGGTTGGAACCTCTGCATGCAGCTATATCCATCTATACTACTACCTACCTATACTAACTAACCCACTACCTACGACCTACGACCTATACTACCAAGCTGTACACACCAGATAATCAGCGTAGGGGTGCAGATATTTCTTTGACCAAGTGTACATGAATTCATAAGAGCAACTGCACTATACAGTATATACAGTACAGGCATCCACACGAGTTATATTGTCTTCGTGATTGCATGTATAAAACTAAAATGAGCAACTATGAATTACGAGTGTTATTGTGTTGTAATAGTTAATTACGAGTGTTATTTGTGTTGTAATAGTTCATTACGAGTGTTATTTGTGTTGTAATAGTTAATTACGAGTGTTATTTGTGTTGTAATAGTTCATTCATCTGATTAAGGGGGAGCTAGTGGCTTTTTCTGGACCCCCTTCTCCCTCATGCTTAGCTCCATCAGTTTTCAGATTTTAAGACGTTCGACCCATTAGTTTGGCGATTTCAAGACTTTTCACTCCATTTCTTTGTCAATATTAAGAACTTTCGTGCCATTTAGATGCCCTTAGGGAGCATGTTACTCAGGGGGTAGGGGGGAGGTTAATGTGGCTGGGGGTAACATGAGGATGGCCATTTTGCATTCGGCTACCAATTGAAGGTACTTGTCAAGTTTCATCAAAATTCGTTGTTCGTTGATTACTCTGAGAAATTCTGCAAAAAAACAAAAAAAAACAAAAAAACATACACAACAACTATCATAAAATTAGTTTGTCGATAAGTGATTGAGAATTACTGCTGACAAACAAGCAGCCAGATACACAAGACAATCACATAAATAAAACATAAAAAAAAATATAATATAATAAAATAAAATAAACTTCTACGGACATCATAAACAAGTAAAGAAAGAGAAACTTGGGGTAAGACCGGTCAGACGGGAAGGGTTAAGGGGAGGTATTTAGTTTGTTCCCTAGACCTCCATCAAGCTTAAAATTAGTCCCTCTTGATCCCCTTTCAAGATAAATTTTTACATTTTTCGGTAGAAAAATGTCCCGGCCGAAGGCCGATTCCTCTTAAATTACAGGTTCGCTATCGTTCACCAGGAAAAAATTGACACCTAAATGGCACGAAATGTCTTTAAATTGACAAAAATGGGGCGAAAGTGGTTAAAATCGCCAAAGTAATGGGGCGAACGTCTTAAAATCTAAAAAAAATGGGGTTAAAGATGAGAATGAAAGGGGTCAAGACAAAAATCCCTCAACTGGAAATCTCCCCTTAAGCCTATATAATGATGCAGGATGGGAGAAAACGGAAGGTAAGTTTCTCTACCTGCCATACATACTAAATACATACATACTTACATATAGCTCCACATATACTTCCATACATATACATACTTGACATACAGGAAGGGTTGAAGGTCACGGAGGTATACATACATACATACGGTCACATATAATTACATACATATACATACTTGACATGCGGGAAGGGTTGAAGGTCACGGAGGTCTACATACATACATACATACAGTCACATATAATTACATACATATACATACTTGACATACAGGAAGGGTTGAAGGTCACGGAGGTCTACACACATACAGTACATACATACATACATACATACAGTCACATATAATTACATACATATACATACTTGACATGCGGGAAGGGTTGCAGGTCACGGAGGTCTACACACATACATACATACATACATACATACAGTCACATATAATTACATACATATACATACTTGACATACGGGAAGGGTTGCAGGTCACGGAGGTCTACACACATACATACATACATACATACAGTCACATATAATTACATACATATACATACTTGACATACGGGAAGGGTTGCAGGTCACGGAGGTCTACACACATACATACATACATACAGTCACATATAATTACATACATATACATACTTGACATACGGGAAGGGTTGAGCCTATAATTATGATGATTGGAGAATAAGAGAAAAGGGGTAGGTTACGGAGGTCTACATACATACCTACATACATACATACATACACACATACATACATCATACAGACGGTCAGAAAGGATGGGTTGAGCCTCTACGATGATTGCACAATGGGAGAAAAGGGGTAAGTCACGGAGGGCAAGTTTATCTACCTGCCATACATACATACATACATACATACAATTTAAATATATCTTGAAAATACTTGAAAAATGGCACCAGTTCCTCCTATTTTGCAGGCTGGCTATCGCTCGTCATGAACAAATTGACACCTAAATGGCAGGAAAGGTCTTAAAATTGCCAAACTGTTAGGATGAATGTCTTAAAATATTAAAACTATGGGGCCTAAGCATGAGGGAGAAGAGGGTCCAGAAAACCCCTTTCGTGCTATTCAGGTGTCGATTGTTTTGCTGGCGAACGATAGTTAGCCTGCAATTTTTGAAGAACCGGCCTTTGGCCGAGAAATTTTTCTATCAAAAAATGTATAAATTAATCTAGAAGGGGGACCTAATAGATGTTTTTTTTTAAAAGTTTGATGGAGGTCTAAGGAGGAAACTAAAAACATATCGCTTTCATTAGTTTATTCAAGTACATTGGGGTTTGTAATTGATGATTTATGTCAAGAACGGGGTTACTTATATATGAAATAATCGACTAAAAAATTAACCCTTCCCCCTTAAGTCTCCCCGTGACCACAAACCTTGAGGAGGCGCCATCTGTTGAGGGTAATCTAAGTTCATGGTTACCAAAAATTGCCCGGGAGAAAACGGCGACCGGAATGTTTTAGAATGGCCTCCTAACGTATTGTTCATGACGCCTTACAGCTTTCTTTTAACCCTCTCCGTATTAAGGGAGCTCAGACGGCATTGTGCAGCATAATTTATTGGTTCGGCTCAATGGTTTAAGGAAGGGGTTTAGTTTGCTCTCTAAACCTCCATCAAACTTGAAAAAACACCCACACCCTTCGATATAAATTTGTACATTTTTCGGTAGAAAAATTTCCCGGCCGAAGGCCGATTCCTCTTCAAATAGAGGCTCGCTATCGCTCGCCAGGGAAAACAAATCGACCCCTAAATGGCACGAAATTTAGGTCTTAATATTGGCAAAGAAATGGGGCAAAAGGTCTGAATATCGCCAAACTAATGGGGCGAATGTCTTGAAATCTCATGACTAATAGGGCTAAACATGAGGGAGGAGGACTCGAGAAACCAACTGCCTCCCCTTAAGATGCACGTTTTTACTTTATTCTAGCCAACATTTAAAATGGCATGCAACTTAAGAAATGGCATGCAACTTAAGAAATGGCATGCAACTTAAGAAATACCTATAACAATCAAAATGGCATGCAACTTAAGAAATACCTATAACAATCAAAATGGCATGCAACTTAAGAAATACCTATAACAATCAAAATGGCATGCAACTTAAGAAATACCTATAACAATCAAAATGGCATGCAACTTAAGAAATACCTATAACAATCAAAAGCACAAACTATCTCAATTATCCTTTAGAATCTCACAAATTTATAAAACAAAAATTTAATAGCCAGAATTATGTGAAGCTTACTTCTTCGAAACCTGAAAGGGTTAAGGGAGCCCAGACGGTATTGTGCAGCATAATTTACTGGTTCGGCTCAATGGTTAACGGAAGGGGTGTAGTTTGCTCTCTAAACCTCTATCAAGCTTAAAAAAAAACACCCACAAGACCCCCCTTCGATATAAATTTGTCCGGCCGAAGGCCGATTCCTCTTCAAATACAGCCTCGCTATCGCTCGCCAGGAAAAAAATCGACACCTAAATGGCACGAAAGGTCTTAATATTGGCAAAGAAATGGGGCAAAAGGTCTGAAATTCGCCAAACTAATGGGGCGAATGTCTTGTAATCTCATAACTAATAGGGCTAAACATGAGGGAGGAGGAGGACTGGAAAAACCAACTGCCTCCCCTTAAGGTATTTGTTCTCACCTGTTGCTTACGTGTGTGATGTTGAGCTATGGTGGAGAACAATGTGTAATGGTATTTGTTATTGTAATTGTTGTAGATCATTAGAGGTGAGCTGTTTATCAGACCATCTTGGTGTACGACTACCAGTGTTAAGCATATTAATTTGAATATATATTAGTCATCTATCTTTAACTTATGTCCTTATCATTTGTATGTCTCTGTTCTCTTCATCAAAGCGAGAGTCTTGTTCGTCAAAGCCATATGATAATAACGTTTGTAGTGTATCGTATAATAACGTTTGTAGTGTATCGTATAATAACGTTTGTAGTGTATCGTATAATAACGTTTGTAGTGTATCGTATAATAACTTTTGTAGTGTATCGTATAATAACGTTTGTAGTGTATCGTATAATAACTTTTGTAGTGTATCGTATAATAACTTTTGTAGTGTATCGTATAATAACTTTTGTAGGGTATCGTATAATAACTTTTGTAGTGTATCGTATAATAACGTTTGTAGTGTATCGTATAATAACGTTTGTAGTGTATCGTATAATAACTTTTGTAGTGTATCGTATAATAACTTTTGTAGTGTATCGTATAATAACTTTTGTAGGGTATCGTACAATAACGTTCGTATCGTATCGCATAATAACGTTCGTAGCGTATCGTATAATAACGTTCGTATCGTATCGCATAATAACGTTCGTAGCGTATCGTATAATAACGTTCGTAGCGTATCGTATAATAACGTTCGTAGCGTATCGTATAATAACGTTCGTAGCGTATCGTATAATAACGTTTGTAGCGTATCGTTACATCATACCTCCCGATCCAGAACCTAACGCAACGCTTAGTTTTTGTCCTTATCCCTTTCACCCGATGTTGTCATTTTGATTGTATTTCGTTAACATTAAACTATTTTATTCAGCTTAGGAAGAACCTATAATACTCATATGGGAAGAAAATATCTCAATTAACACTTTGTCTCCCAAAGGTCCATCCGAAAATGAATAAAATCCTGTACAGTAATAATAGCCAGAAGAGGAATTGTTGTATTTGATTGAACGGGTTTAGAGGGTTAATTAATATATGCTATTAAGTGAACTCCCTACACTTAATAAAATGGCTAATATTAAAAAACACATAATTGTGCTGGAAAGAGATATTGTAACACACACATACATTATCTCTTCTCTCACACACACAAAGCATACCGACACAGGCATACAAACACCCTCTCTCTCTCTCCCCTCGACACGCCTCACAGCTTCAAAAGCCCCGTGGTTGTGGCTTCAAAACAATTAAAGTACTCTTGGCTTTCTTTTCCCCTCCCCCTCACATCTCTCACAGGCTCTCATGTAGCGTACTTGTTTAGCCTCCCATATGTACTGTACTCTAGCATTTCCGTGTTGCGTATAACTATAATTATGTATCCATCTGGCATGCTTGCTACGGTTGTTAGCATATTTTTGTTTAACTAACAATATTTATAAATGTATACTGCATATATATATATATATATATATATATATATATGTGTGTGTGTGTGTGTGTGTATTAAATCCGTCTATTTAAATACCTGTCTGAGTAGACCCCTTACTGTCATCTCATGTTGGGTAAATCATGCCTATTCAATTACCGTGATTATCTACGAAGAGAAAGCAGACGGTATTCAGGCAATGTCCTGAACACGCAACCAATTAAGGGGAGATGGGCCGTTATGCTGGACCCCTTTCTTCCTCGTGTTTAGCCCCAATACTTTTTCACATTTTAAGATGTTTGCCCCATTATTTTGTCGATTTTAAGACCTTACGTCCCATTCCTTTGTCAACATTAACTTTCGTGCTATTTAGGTGTCGGATTTTTTTCCTGGAGAACGATAGTGAGCCTGCAATTTTAGAATAACAAGCTCGGCTGAGACATTTTTCTACCTAAACATGTTCAAGTCAATCTACAGTACAAGGGGGATCTAATGGATGTTTTTTTTTTTAAAGTTTGATGGAGGTCTAGGGGGGAAAATAGAAAAAAATAATGAATACATGAAAACAGTCGACCAAAAAGTAAGCCAAAACGTAATGCAAATACCTTTCCCTTCTCGTAGCCGCCACAATCAGCAAGCTTTCCTTCCCATTCATACCCCGCAATTATCGACCCTAGCTTTCTCCCATCTTCCTTCCGCTTAACAACAAGATACTAACTACATAATGCTACCTATTCTTTGACTGCATAATTATTCTCTCCACACATATCATTTACTTAAGGGGAGACGGAATTTTTTTTTTTTTTTTTTTTAATATTAATTCATTTATACCTTTATTTCTTAGTTTTCACTCTAGACCTCCATCAAACTTAGAAACAAATTCCTAGACCCCACTTCAAGATAAATTTGTACATTTTTCGGTAGAAAAAGTCCAGGCCGCTTCCTCTTAAAATTCCAGGCTCACTATCGCTCGCCAGGAAATAATCGACACCTAAATGGCACGAAAGGTCTTAAAATTGACAACGAATTAGGGCGAAAGGTGTTAAAATTGCCTGACTAATGGGCCGAACATCTTATAATCTTAACACGAGGGAGAAAGGGGACCAGAAAAACGACCCATCTCCCCTTAATCTCAACAGTCCATCAGCCTTCCCATTACTTATATATTTAATTACTTGACTGTTATCCTCATCTTTATCTGTACACGATGACGGTATTTTTAACCTTTTGATGATTATGACGCATGTTGACGGTTTATCGGGCTATCATTAGACGAGTTTGTAAAACTTAGTAAGGATCAAGAGGATGAAGACTCTCTAAATTGACTCTCTGACTTCCATATACCCTTCCTAATCTGAATAAAATAGTCTGATAATAGCCATAAAGAGAAAATAAATGCGTCATCGTATCTTGAAAGGGTTATTATTATTATTATTATTATTATTATTATTATTATTATATATATATATATATATTTTTTTTTGCCAAAGAAAGTTTGCGGACATTACGTGATCGCCGTTGCCTGTTTGTCTGTGTGTGTGTGTGTGTGTGTGTGTGTGTGTGTGTTTGTTTTTTGTTTAGATTTGTTTTGTTTTGGGTTTTTTTTTGGGGGGTCTACAACTATCATTATTGCTTTTGTTTTTATTCCTTTTTTTATCCTCCTTTCATTCCGCTCAATTGGTGGTTCCGTAACGTAACCGAGCGTCCGTAACAGCACACCGTACCGTTGCTCAGGCCCCTGCGGGTGTTTGGCGGACAAAACCTTAATTCCCGGTGGACTCGGTTAGGGGGAAGTTTAGCAAATAGCGGGTGGACAAGCTTTCACCGGGTCGTAATGTGGTGGAGAATCGGACCCGTAGTATACAAACATTGCCTATTAGGAGTTATAGTTAGTATAGCCCCATTTGTTTAGAGATCACAAGACGTTCGGCCCATTAGTTTGGCGATTTTAACACCTTTCGCCCCATTTCTTTGTCAATATTAAGACCTTTCGTGCTATTTAGGTGTCGATTTTTTCCCCGGCGAACGATAGTGAGCCTGTAATGTTGGAAGAACCGGCCTTCGGCCGGGAATTTTTTCTACCGAAAAATATACAAATTTATCTAGAAGGCAGATCTAAGGGGTGTTTTTTCTAAGGTTGATGGATTTCTAGCGAGGGAACTAAGAAATAAAGGAATAAATGAATTAATAGACCAAAAAACGGCCTATCTCCCCTTAAAGAAGGGGAAGGGAGCTTATGTTAGAGTGCGCTTTACCGCGGCCTTCATCTCCGTACCCTTATCCTTTGATGACTGTGGTGTGTGAGTTGCCTAGACTGATAGACAAGGACTACTGCGTATCATCCAGGTTATCACAATTCACCATCACCAGATTAAACTCCAGCTTCTCAGAACTAACCTACTTATTATAGTGGCCGACCAGTTGATTTGGCAGGTTACCAGCCCCTCACGCCAATAATTTAATGTAGGTTAGCAGATTCTAGTGCCACAACACAATAGCTAATCTAGAAACCTGTTCGCTTAACAACAAGTTCTACTGTATTATTTTGTTATATATTAAGTTGTATAGTATTGTCTGTGTGTGTCCCTCTAGCCTCCAAACCCTTGGGGTTAGGTAAATTAGACCTTTCATAGGTAGTCTACTCGGGTGACCCCAGGGATGACTTTAAGCGAAAAATATCAGAAAATATACATTTAAAATCTTCCCTTATAAATGTTTGGTAATGAGGGTGTGTGGAGTTGTCCATTGTGGGTGTACTACAGGGGCCCTCAACTCTGGTAGCCTGCTTTCCCTTGGGTAAACTCGTTCCCTGTATACTATAACGGCGTCTGATGAACCATATTTCCAGCTTTATGTGGCAGGGTTTATTGGATCTGGCCACACAGCCCATACAAGGAGATTAAATAAATATATAACCTTCTTGAGAACATCAATCAAGAATCAAGACCAAGATAATTAAGGAATACCCAGTTCTTAACATTAATCCTCCATTACAAACCCCAATGCACTAGAATAAACTAATGAAAACATATGATTCTTCCGGGATTCAAACTCGGGACAGCACACCCAGAACATAAGCATCTAATCCATTACACCACCAACACAGTTCCAGATTTCTGTTGGTTTATGTTTGTTTTCTGTTGATTTTGTCTAGTTGTTCATATGTTTGTGACACACTTTGTCTTCTGTTTATTCTGTTTCCATTGTGTTTGCCCCATTGGATTCACTATATATTTATTAACCCCTTCATTACCGAGCATGACTTTTGTATATTATTCCAAGCACATCTAGAGGCTTTTATATAGCTAAGGAAAGATTTGTGGTAGTTAAAAGGGTGACTCAAGATACTTTGAAGCCATTTAATTGCTTCATGTCCTTCCTAAGCTAAATATAACTGTCTAATCCTAGCCAAAATACAATGGAAAAAACGGCTCGGTTATGAAGGGGCTAAGTATTCTTTGTTTGTCACACTCTTTGTCTTTTGTGTACTCTGTTATTAATTTTCTATGTTTCCCTCTATATGTTCTGTTTGATTGTTTGCTTGTTTTCAGTATATCCAGCTTTTTTTATATTTACTCCGTTGTAAATTTTGAATTTGTCCTCTTTGTTTTATAAGTGACTAGTTTCCTATTTGATACACTTTTTTGGGAGTTCTTTTGTCTTCCCTGAGTTTAGTTATATCTCCCTAATCCTATCCCTTGCTCCTAGTTCCCCTGCACAACCCCCGCATATCATGCTGCCCGAGAGCAGTCTCTGCGGGTCCCCTTGACAAGACAAGACAGTTGTCTGTTTATCCTGGTGTTTATGTTTGTGTGACCTGATTGTTGTAATCTGCTTGGTCCATTGTTAGTTTTCTGTTCGTCACACTCTTTAGATATGTTTATTACTCTCTCTCTCTCTCTCTCTCTCTCTCTCTCTCTCACACACACACAGTATATATATGTATATACTGTATATTGATCTCAGTGCATATACCTGTATACAGTATTTGTGGCATTATAAGCCTTCGCATTGTATCTTCCTTTCATTTCATTGTTATTTATATATTATGTGTGATATTTTATACAACAATGGTAATTTCGAACCGCATTTCTGTGTGTATTTTCTTCGCCCTGTTGTCAAGTTCCTGTTGTTTGTTACTCTGCCCGTTTGTTTGGCTACTATACACGACAGATTTTCCCCTGGCGGAAATTTGAATCCCTTACCAGCTGATTGTTCTATGTTAAAAGGAAACATACAGGAGACTGCTATGTTAGATGTCATATTAAGGGGGTAGTGCTTATTTTTTTGGTCTTTACATTTATATGTTTTTAAGTTTCCTCGCTAGACCGCCATCAAGCTTAAACAAACGCCGTCTAGACCCCCTTACAAGATCAATTTGTACATTTTTCGGTAGAAAAATGTTACAATTAATGTCATAATTAATTATGACCCTTTCTTTCAAATCACGACTCTTTAGGTTAATCTAGCTCCCTATAGGCAGCTTTATGTTTAAATTGTTAGAACAATTCAACCCTCAAAACGAAATACCTTCAGTAATTGCCGATATGAACGTAAACACTGTAACGATGTAGGCTATAACCATAAAAAACATTCGAAACTTGCTGGAAAAAGTGCCCATGTATATCCTCCTTTAGACTTATATTTTTTTTTTTTTTTTTTTTTTTTTTCGAAAGTAAACATTCCGGCCCAGAACGATGAGGCAAAACACGTGTAGGTCAATAAAAGGGAAACTCTGGTACACCGAGAGAGAGAGAGAGAGAGAGAGAGAGAGAGAGAGAGAGAGAGAGAGAGAGAGATAGAGAGAGAGAGAGCGAGAGCGAGATAGATAGATAAATAGATAGAGAGAGCAAGAGTGAGAGTGGGAGTCAAAGGATTAACGAAGATATATTATACCACTTTGATTGCTAGAGATCCTTCTTAAACTCCATAAAATCGTCTTATGATAACCAGAATTATATGCGAAATAACATCATAGACACACAAAGCGGTTAAGGGGGGATGGGAATATTTATTTGCACATTTATGTATCATTTATTAGTGTGTGTAGTTTTCTCCCTAGACCTCCATCAAGCTGTAAAATGCCCCCCCCCCCCCCCCCCCCCCCCCAAGAGCCTTCTTCAAGATAAATTTGCACATTTTTCTATATCACTCGCCAGGAAAATATCGACACCTACAGTATATGACATGAAAAGTCTTATAGTGACAAAGAAACTAATGGGCCGAACGTCTTAATATCTGAAAGCTAATGGGGCTAAACATATGGAAGAAGGGGGACTAGAAAAACGACACATCTCCCCTTATGACAGGTAAGTCTTGAAGCTGGGTCACGCGCAGCAGATGGTGACCTTAATATTGGACTTAGTGAGCAGTGAAATTTTAATATAGAAAGGACTATTTATCTCATACTTTGTGGTAAATATAAATACGATAGATATAATTATATTATATATTTAGATAGTTAGCTAATTAACCGCAGCATACGTATGTATAATTAGTATTCATGATATATGCAGAACATATCTCACACAAATATGGACATTTTATACAAACTCACTGAGAGAGAGAGAGAGAGAGACTTAACCTCACTACAACAGTTCAAGTCGGAGGTTAATAACTGGCTCAGGAATATCACAGTTCCGTACTAAATCTTGGTAATATAATTATTAATTATCATACTTCATAAAGAGGGATCTTTGATAAAATATATACTGGTATCTATTATATATAAATATATCAATGCTATATATTTTTTGCATTTTAAATGTGTTTCGCTATAGATAATTCCACGTTTCATCACTGGAATTTTAGCTGTAAGAACACCATATAATGTCGTGAAGTTTAGAGAAAAAAAAAAAAAAAAAAAAAAGAGAGAGAGAGAGAGACCTGGCAGCTGCTTGGAATTAAGGACCATGTTTTCAATCACTTGTTTTGAGGGTTGCTCGTACAAGACACAAACTAATTTGATCCATACCAGTGTTATAAATGTTTTACTTGGCATAAAAGCGATAACTTTAAATCATTCTATATCTAAACATATTCTGATTGTTAAAAAACTTCAAAATATAATAATACCAAAGTTAGTTATTAAGTTTAGTAGAGTCACTCATAAAAGTTAGTTGACCACTTACGTTATTCATCACCCATTTATAGCCCTACATTTGTCTTTCTAAATGTACTTATATTGCATTAATTTCGTAATCATATTGCGAATTAAATGTATAACAAATGAAATCCAAAATTATACAAGACATTATCATAATGTAAAAAAAAGAAGAGAAAAAGAGAAATAAATGTAAGGTCCACAACCATTATGAATATACTGTATGTAGGCTACATGACAGAATAGAATCTGCCACTGCTGACAAATTTATTAGTTTTTGTCTGAAGGATATGAGAGATCTTGAAAAATGTATGTCTGATGAAGATAAAAGTGTATTTATCTATGTTGACCAAAATTACCCCCATGACCCAATCAGTGGCCTGTATAAGCCGTTAACCCTTAGTCCAAGGTGACGCATATTTCAGGGTGCGTTGATGCTGGTGGTGGTGGTGACAACGCTGGTACAACTGACCGGGGGCGATTATGCAGCTCCTCGATACATCATCAGGCCAGCTGGACCGAGCAAGGAGTATCGGTGGGCGGGACAGGGTTACCATTTTTATCCTCCGCCTGCATCTCCGCCCCGTCCATACATCATCCCCAAGTGGATCCCACACATGGACCCTACTTACACAGCACTTTGGGTTCCAACAACGCCCCCGCCTGCACACGCACACTTACGCGGACATGCATATGGTCGCACTAGACCCTCATTCCGCCCTGCCTCTCATTCCATCCCCCGCCCTGTTCCCCTCCCTCCACCTCCTCCTCCTTTTCCCAGCAAAGGGTTTGGTCCTCCCAAAAGTAATGACCTGACATCACCCGGTATCAGCGCCCCTCTTTCTGTCCATCATCCATTCTCCCATCCTACCCCTCTGGTGATAGGTCCCCAATTTGGCACTCCCCTTCCCCTGGCCACCACCCTCAATGATCCGTTAATCACTTATGCTCCGGCGCCTCTTGGTTCCGCAGGGGCCCTTAGAGCAGCGCCCCCTAGTACCCGACCTGTCCTTGATCTGGCCTTCAGCCCACCCAAGACAAAGGATGTGGTGTTAGGGAGCGCTCTCCCCTCTAATTCTATCTCGGCTGATTCTCTCTCGGAGTCTTCATACTCTCAGCTGTAGTAACCTCATCTATTCACCAACATTCACCTCCTTAGCGTACCTAATCTAGCATTCTTATTAATAAAATTCGCATTTTATAGTTGGTTCAAATTAACTTGGTAGCTTATCCTCTCATCATAGTCATTCCTGACTCATGTAAGTTTGTCATCTTTTGGGCTCATAAATGGAATTAATGTCTTTGGCCACTCCTTGTCCCACCGCCATCTGCCATCATTTTCATCCACTATACTATCATACTTGAAATACAAGGATTTGCTGCCATTTTATTTGAACTGAATATACCACTCATTTAGACTACCCTTCCTTCATAAAACCCTTGCCTGGCTTGAGTAACTCTTCGCTAACACCTATAAATATAATGCTGCAATCTCTCCCTATGCCCCTGCTTATGCTTTTCTCTACTAACCCAGCACGTCCTTGCTTGCAGGTGTTGGTGGTGGCCGCTCTGCTTCCCATGGGCTGTTTGGGGGCGCTTCTCCCTCACCCTCTCAACCTGATAATTCGTCCTGCTGGTCGTAGCCGCTCCTTCAATTGGCTGGGCCCGGGGGATCCATACGCCGCCCCCCTCCACATCCCCCGACCTCCCTTCATTCCCCGCTGGCTGCCAGGTCCTCCAGAGTACATGGCTCGCTGGGTACCTACCACTCCTTCCCCTCACTCTCAATCCCACTACTCCCACTCACACTCCCAGTCAGTCAACAACTTAATAGGCTTTGGTGCTCCAAAGTCCACCTCTGTTGTGTCATCCTATAACTCCGTCCCTCTACCTCACACATCCCCGAGAATGGTTAGCAGTGCCTCTTCTGTTCCTAATCCAGTTCCAGCTCCTGCCCCTGCTCAAGCTGCCCCTCCTGTGAATTCTGGCTACTCTGCACCACACGCCGACGACATCATAACAGGTTCGGCGATCCCTGCTACTGCCATCAGGAACATGGCACCCCAGAGCTCTGCACCTACTCCAGTCCTTGCTCTTCAGGACTCAGTTCCAGTGGCTTCTCTCACACGACATAATCCAGGTGTTACCTTGCTGGAAACTGCTCCAAAAGTGACCCCTACTACTTCTGATGCCTCTCTGACCTCATTTGGCAAAGCTCTTACCCAGCCTGCCTCACCCCAAACCCACTCAGTCCTTCCTCTCTCTCAGCCTAAATCTGATCCCTTACCTCTCTCTCAGCATGGATCAAACACCCTTCCAACCTTCCCTCCCATGGACAACTCCCATGTTTCCTTTTCAAGTCCATCCACATCTGCATCAAATCCTCAGACATCTGTTTTTTTAATTGATCCTTTTGTCTCTACTACTGGTTCATCTCATTCCTCTTCTGTCTCACCCACAGTCTTCTCACCAACTCGTGAACCCTCTTCCCTCCAATTTTCATCTGCAATCACAGACAATTCTCTGTCCCCTTCATCTTTCCCCCTCACTGAGGAAGAAACACCTCTACAGCAACTCTTGATCAGTGACGACTTCCTCCCCAGCCTAGAATTCAATGCAAAAGAGTTTATGAAAACCATTCAACCACCAAAATTTACAGGTGCCCTGGAGGATCTTAGTCAAAATGTTGCATCAACTGACCTAGCCAATGAGTTTAATTTCGGAACAGCTTCTTTGAACAATGACTATGATTCTGAATTGTTTATTGTGGGAGATACTACCAATTTTGACTCTAGTTTCCCTGAGGCGGACATAATTATTGGTGAACCTGGTTTTGCATCAAAACCAGCAAGCCTCTTGAATAAGGTTAACTTCTTTGTTGAACCTAGCATTGTTGTAGAAACAAATCTTGGTAATGAACCTGCATTGTTTGCAGAGTCCAGCTCAGAAGATGACAAATTAGATGAGATTTTTTTTATAGATGACCCAAGCAGCCAAGAAAACTTTGCTTTGGATGATTCTTCGTTGGAATCCAGTATTGCAAATGAGCTTAGCTTTGAATCACGAGTAGAACATGAATCAGATTTTGAGCCTAGTCCTTCAGATTCTCTCCTCCTCTCACGCATCTCTTCCCTTCATGACCCTCAAATTTCCTCCTATTCATCCCTAACTCCACGTTCTCTCTCCTCCCATCCCCCCTCGTCCTTCATCCCTCATCCTCTGGCCATCCCCGTGGGTCCTCTGGGCTCCCTAACCCTCGATTTCCCCCAAGAGGATTTGGAAACCCAGAGGCAGGCTCGCTGGTTAGCTGGAGATGAAGGTAAACAAAGAGACTCGTTGCGGCGTCAGGGTAACCAATATGCTAGGCTTCCTTTTGGTGCTAGACTATACTCGAGGTTCAACAGAAGATACCAAGCGTGGCCTGTGATTTTCGGCTAGCTAATGGTATAATTGGTAACGGATGAATATTTAGAATGAATGTAGTACTTAAATTGTATTTAAGTAGCCTAATAGTATTTCAATTAACATGGCCTCACACCACCATTATAAATATATTTGGAAAATTACTTTTATTCACTGAACTATTTATATACAGGTAAATTTATTTGTGTAAGCCACGGTATTCATAAGTGTTGATAAATTATATGTAGCACATCATTTTGCATAGGCCTACTAATATGAAATGCTTTGAAAATTTAAGTCGGAAATGTAATAATTAAATTATACAAATGCCATTATGTCTATACCTCATTTTTTATGCAGAAATTATTATGCAATTTAATTTACCATTCTTTGAAAGCATTGTCTTAATTTAACAATATAATTATTTTACATGTATTACCGGTACCATTTTAATCATATTACATTACTAATGTTTCTTCATTATAAAATCCACTCTATGCTGTGAAACAGATTTATTCTTACCGCAAAAACAATGCTGTCTATTCTGTACTTATATCTTGAAGATTCACTTGTGACTAACGCAAATAGTAAGTACATGTTTGTTTGCGTGTCGTGTCGTCACTAACATTAGGCATTATTTATAGTGTTGATAGTTCACCATTTAGCCTTACTGGGGGAATGAGTGTACACTGTACAGCATTGGGGGAGATGAAGAGTCTATGACCGTAGAATCCTATTTGTATACAAATATAAAGAATGTCAAATATACTTATCTGGGATTTAAATATTTGCTTCTCGAAACTCGAGACCAATACTTTACCTACTAGACCAGCCATTTTCCAAGTTTTTGTTAAAAATAGAACAAAGGTAATGAAAACAAGATCCATACACCTAATGTGGCTCTCTAATCATACACATTTTGTGGCATTCAGTTTTGAACTATCATAGTTTGAAGAGTATTGGAATGCTAGACTGAGGAATTGGATAGAACAATGGTCTACTCATAAAGTCGGTGTTCGAATAAACAAATGAAGTTATTAAATAGGGTGTCTTTCTGTGTTTAACATAAACATTTAAAGGGTAACTCTGAATATATAAGTACAGGTACTGATTATTTGTGTATTAGCAAAATTCGTGAAGTTTAGGCATTAACTACTCCCTCATCCAATCAATGAATAATAATAACAGTAGAAAGCTGTATGGGCACCCAGTAATATTGTATACTTATTTCCCTATCTGTAAAATATTAAGTTATGCACATGTGATATATTGACAGTCTTTGTTAATTTGTACACATTTTGAAGTGTTTGCATGAACGTCCCAGTAGATACTTTGTATCAGTTATATGTATATGTTGTATCTTGTAATAAAATGTTATTTGTTTGTTTTTATAGATTATGTTTTACCCAGCTTATGATAACTTGTAAGTATGCAGAAAACATTCAAACTATAGATTAAGAAACTATGTGATTTAAAATTCTCCTTCACAAATCGACATTCATTTTCATAGCTTTGGTTCACTGTGGGCCTCCTTTTTTTAATTGATCATCTTTATAATATCTCACAGTATATGATATCATAGGTATTAACTGAAGCATGTTTGAAAGATGGGACACAGCCCCTTTGCCCAATCATCCACCAACTCTTGAAAACAGTCAAATACCGCCGTCCTAGTCCATAGAGTTTCACATACAAGTTTTATGCATATGAAGTCACTTAATTGATTATATAAAGTCATAGACCTTAATATATTTATACTTCTTTACTTTTTTAGCATTTATTATAACATCATTATTATAACAAGTATTACCTCACAGTCAATTTCAATACTATCCTAGCCATTTTTTTGTCTATGTGAGTGAGGGAGACAAAAGGCAGAACTGCCTGTAACGAGTGCCTCCCCCATAAATGAAAGAGCGACAGGGCCAAAATCAAGGGACGTTCGAGCCAAAATGCCTGGACACACGTAGTTTGAAGCAATTTAAGTCATAGGAGGAGGGAAAGACTGATGCTGGGAGAGAGTTCCAGAGTTCAGCTGTTGAATAGAAGAAAGTCAGAGTAACATTTCACTCATGGGTTGGAGAGTTGCACAGAGTAGAGATGAGATTGTGTTGCAAGACGGGTACTACATACCCTACGTAGAGGAGGTGGTATACACTGGGAGAGCTCTGAGGAACACTGATTATTGTAGTAGCGATAGAATAGCGAGAGAGATGCAACATTGCGGCGAAGAGAGAGAAATGGTGAGTGGGCGGGAATTAATGATACGAAAGGCTTTCATTTCTATTTTGTCTAGAAGTGAGGTGTGAGAGGATCTTCCCCACACATGTAAACAATACTCAACACAAGGACGCACTGTGCCCCTGTACAGAGCAAGAAGCTGTGCAGGGATAAAGAACCCCTTGAGGCGGTTGAGCATACCCAGCTTCTGGGAGGCTGCTTTAGCAAGACTGGTAATATGGTCCTTCCAACTGAGAGCAGAAGAAAAAGAGACACCATGAATATTAAGAGAAGATGAAGGATTGATTTTTGTAGTGTTAAAGAGTAAGGGATAGTCAGCTTCCAAAGTAATAGGCAAACCTCATAAGTTAACCAGACTAGGAAGACATGTTATCAGAGTATCTGCTAAAACAAAATATATATCATAATAATAATAATAATAATAATAATAATAATAATAATAATAATAATAATTAATTATTATATTAAGAATGTATGAATTCGCTACATCCCGATTAAGCTACATCCGTTTTAGACAATCTCACGCGCTACCACAGTCAGCATTGGATATATACTGTATATATATAGTAGAAGGTTAGCATTCTTAACAGATGTGAATGCAGTATAAGCCTTGGTTCCCCCAAAGTAGAACTCATTGTTGTGTGATAAGAGTGTAACACAACAGGAATATGGGAGACCCCGGCTCCAGCACCACCTTACCACCTCTAGGATCCATATGGGAGTGTCTAGAACCGCACACTGCTTCCAAATACACGGCCGTATATCCTTACTATCACCTTGGGCTATAGGTTAATGGGGCAGAGGTTAAAGTTTGATCTATTTATATATTTATTCATGTATTTTTTTAGTTATCTCGCTAGACCTCCATCAAGCCTAAAACAACACCCCCTAGACCCCCCTTCAAGACAAATTTGTAAATTTTTCGGTCAAAAAGCGTCCCTCTGAAGGCCATTTCTTCTTAACTTTTAAACGGCGAACCTATGGTATTTGAAAGTGCCCGCCAAGCGAGGATATTTTTATACACTCCGGACTAAAATCGTCATTATCCGATAAATATTGTTATTACTTATTCATATGCGCCTATTTTATGTTTGATATGAAGATATTAACATTTAACAGAAAAAACCAAAATATTGCCAACCGGTTCATTCATGAGAGTAGAGCCGGCGCAACATACACCCTCTCTCTCTCACTTATCGATCGATCCGCACTGGCTCTTTGTAAGTGAAGTCTCTCTCTTGCCACGATCTCTATATGCGTCACACACGACCTTGAAACCGGGTGGGGGATGTTGGCGGGGAAAATAAATGGATAAACAAGGGAATAAGAGGAAAATAGGTGATAATTGAAGGGAGAGGAAGGGGGGGTTTAGACACATGTGGAGGAGTGATAGAAGGTGAGGAGGGGAATTATCTCACTTAATCACATATTCCTTTGTTTTGAGTGCTACTGGGGTCTTTTAAAAGGCTTTGTTTAGGCCTTGGATCTTAAGAGTCCCGTCGCCTTCGCCCAGTAAAACCTCTTAAAAGTCTCGGCGCTTTTCCTGGGTTAAAAATTCAGGCTTGCTACCGCTCCCCACCTAAATGACACAAAAGGTCTTAAAATTGACAACAGAATGGGGTGAAAGGTGTTAAAATTGCCAAACTAATGGGCCAAACATCTTAAATTATCAACACTAATGGGGCTAGACATGAGGGAGAAGGGGGTCCTAAAAATAACTACCATCCCACCTTAACCACTCTGATGTGATGCTGGGAAAAAGTAAGTGGTCAACTGACCTAATACACTTAACAGCAAAGATGCATTATCTGACCAACAGATTGGCCACAGAACGAGGTTGATAGGCCTCCCATCTAATCATGAAAATATGCCTATATATCTGACAAATTTCACGCTACTCTTCATAATTATTAATTGTCAGGTTTCCAAACGCACATACGAGTGACAATCAAGTTGGTCACATAGCCTGACGTTTTTGTCCGAAGCGAGTGAAAGATGGCAAGAAATGGAGCATAGTTAACCCGTTCAGTACCAGCGACGTATTTTGTATTTGATTTCAGCTACATTTAGACAATTATATGAAGCTTAGGAAGAATATATGGTAGCTAAAAGGATTAATTATTAAAAATTATTATTAATTAGATAGTCTGTAACCTATTAATCGGTAGACGCCCTTACTAAGCTGAATACAAACTGTTAATAGTTGCCAGAATAAAATGAAAAAATATGTCAGCGGTACTGAATGGGCTGGTACTGAATGGGCTAAGCCGTCTGTCTGTACGCACGATCATTTTCTGTGTGTTGTTCGACCCAAGGTATATAGACTACTGTATATCTTGGTTCGACCCTGGTAGCGAAGAAGGCCTGAAAACTGATCGTGTGGACGTGGACAATGTATGAAACAACCTCTCTGCTAAAACTGTGTGCTTCATCCCCAAGCCGAAAAACTATACTCTGTTTATTTTCAACTGGTGGTAAATTGCAAAGTTTCCATCAAGATTTTTTTTTTTTTTTTTTTCAAGATTTGGTAGTGAAATATGGTGCTAATAGGAGCGTTCAATCTGTGGACACACTTGCCAGATGTCACCAGATTCTTTAATTTATCACGAATAAAATAATAAAATGTGAACATAGCTAATAGGCTACTTACTATATATCTTTTGTTGTGATTTCAAAACATCAAGTATCATTTTAGATTAATTTTTCCTACATTATGGTGTTTAACAGATACATCAAATGGATATATATTTTATTAAGTACATTTCTATTTTTCATTGTAGAGTAAAATAGTGTATACAGATGCTGATTGGTTGTTGATTGATTTGTGTTTATAAAGTTGAGATATCTTCATTATTCCATATACAGTATATTATTGAAACTCTAAAATTGTAAGCAATTTTAATGATAATGTGATAATCTAAAGTAATATACGAATCCGGAGAGCTAAAATATATCACAAATAACACATTAATAACATAGATATTATAAAGAGAACATAAGCGAAATAAACATTTATAAAGCTAACAAGTAAGCGAGATTTGTAGACTGACTTTTTATTTATATAAAAAGACCTCCGTCTACGTATTGTGAAAACCTGTTATCCTCCGGCAACTCGGCTGTCTCAGCAGGCAGTCTCCTCTCTCACTTAGTGATTTTTCTCATATGTTTATATTTTGTCTGTGTTCACTTTATAATATTTACGTTAATAGTGTATTTTATGTGACATATTTTATACCACGGTGTTCGGATATCACTCTAGAACATGACTTAATTGTTGAAATTGCTCGTAACTTTAAAGTATTTAAAAAGTAGATATGAAATAATGAAGATATCTTGATTTACTAATCATACTCCTATCCATTAGCCAATCAACAGACTTTATAAAAAAATAGCTGCTTCTCAAGTCTGGCAGTCCTGGTCAGATAAAAATAAGTAACTGCATGAAATGTCAATTTAATCATAAACGTTTCGTTTAATTTAGATACCACTACTATAAATATATCATTAGCATACAACAGAAGGTATATCATATAATATTTATTTTTTGCAACCAGTATTTACTGTTTCATAATGGTTTCATTTCACAACACAGTATTTTTTCCTGCTCTCTTATTTTAACCCTTGTCTAGCGGGGTGTTTTGGACTCATTTTGGCATATTCAGGCCCTCCTGAATGATCAATCAAGTATCTGCATGAAAAGAAATTTATTCAGCAAAAAAACTAGGCACTAAAAGCTTCAAAATGAGACCAGAACGAGCTACGTAGCACTCGTGGTTCTCTTGCAGTGGTGCCACGAACATGGGTGTTTAGCATATAGCGGTATATTTTTCCCAGCTATGCTCACTACTGGCTACACTGCCGGCCTCTCGAGAACACAGGGAATATGAGTTAGTGGGCGGCGGTAAGCCCTGGGAGTCGGCTGTCTGGCCCGCTGTGCTCCTGGCCATTTGCACTCGATTTTAACCCTTTAAAAGCCTTAATAATGCTCCTAACTTGCTGCAAATTGGTGCACGACTTAAGTCGAGCGCCACCAATAATGGGTTAAATATACAATAAAGTAGTGAGCTCAAATATATAAGAGATTATTATAATATATATGAAGAAGATATAAGATTAAAATTGCTTGTCATAAGACTATTAACCCGGGAATGGCGAGGGGGGGGGGGTAATGAACTAGCTCCCCATGGGCGAGCATATGGGCTCCATTCAGGCCTATAATCGTAATTTTACGATAAATATCGTTATTACCTATTCATATGAGCCTATTTTACCTTCACTATGAAGATAGTAACCTGTAACAACAATCAAAACAGTGAAAATATCATTTTTCTGGTCAAAATCGCGAATATAGATGAACCAGCCCATTCATGAATTCTGGAGAAAAATGGGGGAAACCCCTCCCTCCACGAGGCCTCAAGCCACACTGAGCCTACTCATACACACACTCGCTTGTGTAACACACCTGCTAGGCATGTAAGCACATCCCCCACACAGTTTGCTAATGTTAGCACAAAAATATACCAACAAATTAGGGGATAACAGCGAAAATAGGTGATAACTGAAGGGGAAGGGGAAAGGGAGGAAGGAGGGGATGTGGAGGAGTGATATGAGGTATAGGGAAAAAAAAAAATTGTTTAGTGCTGTTTAAATGGTATTTTTAGGCCTTCCTCTTAAGAGCTTTGCCGCCGTCGCCCAGTAAAACCTCTTAAGAGCTTTGCCGCCGTTTACGGGTTAACTTCACGAAAAATTGACAAATATTAATTACGATAATTGGCGAATCTGGTGACATCTGGCAAGCTTGTCTACAGATTGAACGCTCCTATTACATAAACTTGGCCTTAATATGATGTAGAGACATACAGTAGTAGTTTCATATTTTTCCATTAACCCTTCTTTAGCGGCGCGCATCATATGTCGAGTGAAAGAAATTTGGACTATGTGGCGGCTCACAACATATGTCGTGTGGCATTTTCAGCACGTAATGTTGCTGAGAGAGAGAGACAAGTGGTGGCAGGAGAGTAGCGAGCGTATGACTGCTCCAGACCACCGCGGTGGACCAACTGACATGAATCCCACCCTCTTCCACCCTCTCACACTCGCTACATAGTGAATTGTATGGGGAAAGTACCGAATTACATGGTTTTTGCACTCGTGTTGCGCGGTTGTTGCAAGAAAACTAGCAGTCATACAAGGATCGTTGTGGTGTCATTGGAAAGCTCTGTTTATGCCCTTTCAGGGATAGATACTTGTTTTACGCTCTGGGTCTTATTTAGGCATGAAAATTATCACGTAAACAGCCCTATTTTGGGTAAAAACACCCCGCTGGTGGCTACATATTATTTACCGCCTAGGCCGCTCGTTAGGTGTTAAGTCTCGAGAAATTAGGTACTAAGGGATTCAATTTATCGTCAGCTGAAAAGAAACAGAGCATATAGTGAGTGGCATTCTACGATATCACCCTTGGAAGCTGATAGTGCGGACTGGCCTTTACTATTCAGTATGTTGCCAGGGCCCATCAGAGCCATCTACAATCCCTACCGTTTCTACCTGTTGATCTTGGATAGGCTCGATGGTGTAATAAATGTAAGCTTTTGGAAGCCCTTGATAAGCACCAGTGCCTCGTTTCAAGCCATTATTAGCATGATTCAGACAACAGAAGGTAAAGTTGGAATACATATAATTATGGCCTATGGCAATTTGAATAGGATGTGTTCTTTATTCAGTTTGTTGATTATTATTTTAGTCTTGTAAACATTGCATTGATAATTATTTAGTTTAGAGAGTTCTTGTTAGAGAGAAGGGGGAGTGATGGAAGACTGTTACGTGTTACTGCATAGTTACGTTTATGAACTAACAAGACCTATTTAAATTATAAGAGATTAGTCTAATACAAATGGAGAACAACAACTACGTATAAGCACAGGTGAAGATCGCGTTAATTATTATAATGACCAACTTTTTCCATTGAGGAGGAAGAAAGGCGTTTGTATATAAACTGTGTCGCATTCACAATACACTACATGCAAGATAAGAATACAACATTCATATTTATGACAACTCATTTTGTCAATGCTATTGCAATACGTAGGCATTGAAACTATTGACAGACAAACATTAGTTATGCATAACATTTACATTTTCTATGAAGTGATCTGTTATTTTTTGTATTGTGTTCGTTCGTTCGGTTGTGTATTCATTCCAGTTCCTGAGGTCCCGCAGCAACACTGCCCCTCGGGTCAGTCAGCCTTGAACCACGTCGCTATCTGGTATGTGCTCACGGATCACTGCTTTACCACTATCCACTCCCCCAAACCCCAACACCACCCCGCTTAAGTGCTTTGGTGTAATATTTATCTCGTAGGCTACATTTCAAAACTAATAGCTACCTGAATGAGTGACTGATCACGACCAAGTAAGCCATAAGGTAGATTCAAGCAACTAACTCAGGAAGAGCTGAACATTAAAATACAAAATATAACTAGCCACGGTGATTCAGTGTCGGAAGGGGGCATACAATCTAAACCCCTAGCAAACAAGACAAAAAAGAGGATCGAGTGTCGACTCTGCGGCATATACTGTACATGATCACCAGACTGTGCCTCCCATAACCTGCGTGCTCACAGTTCCCCACCACGCTCTACCAGCACCCAGGAAACGCATGATGCCGTCTAGTTCCATACCACTCTCCGTAGTTTACCAGATGTGTCTTTACTATCGAGAAATGCAAAAGGAACATTTCCAAAGTTCTCCTATGGCCGAAGTTAATAGTGTATACTCATATGCCAAGGGGTTCAGTGAGACCGCGGACACACATTCCTCCCTCCCCTCGTCAATTAAGCAATAGTGCTCCTTGTCTCAGACGGTGACACCTACATTCACACCAACCACACTAGGCCCACGTGCATAGTTACTCACACCAACACTGCTTACCCATTCATCCACACCATCACTACTAACACCACCACTACCAACACATTTACGTACGCCACCACTACCAACACATTTACCTACACCACCACTACCAACACATTTACCTACACCACCACTACCAACACATTTACCTACACCACCACTACCAACATATTTACTTACACCACCACTACCAACACATTTACCTACACCACCACTACCAACACATTTACCTACACCACCACTACCAACACATTTACCTACACCACCACTACCAACACATTTACCTACACCACCACTACCAACACATTTACCTACACCACCACTACCAACACATTTACCTACACCACCACTACCAACACATTTACCTACACCACCACTACCAACACGTTTACCTACACCACCACTACCAACACATTTACCTACACCACCACTACCAACACATTTACCTACACCACCACTACCAACACATTTACCTACACCACCACTACCAACACATTTACCTACACCACCACTACCAACACATTTACCTACACCACCACTACCAACACATTTACCTACACCACCACTACCAACACATTTACCTACACCACCACTACCAACACGTTTACCTACACCACCACTACCAACACATTTACCTACACCACCACTACCAACACATTTACGTACGCCACCACTACCAACACATTTACCTACACCACCACTACCAACACATTTACTTACACCACCACTACCAACACATTTACCTACACCACCACTACCAACACATTTACGTACACCACCACTACCAACACCACCATTAGTTACACATTCGCCCACATATTACTTTATATGTATCTGCATAACTAAATTAAAATAACACATATAAACACAGTAGATAATAACTATAGTATTTATTTCTCTCTTTTCCGGACAGTGATGTTGTCTTCGGAAACAAATGTAAATCTTCGAAACGAAATAAATAGCAAAATTTGGTAAATACCATCGTCTTATCCACGAAATTTACCGCTTGATAGAACAATATTTATATAAACTAAGATTGTTATACACATTTTGTTCTACATTTGCACTTGCAATCGCCATTTCATATAGTCTATATCAGATGTTGTTATTGTATCGTGGGCAATCTTCAATCCTTCAGCTATCCAAAGCTGTAAATAAGTTGAAATTTATCTATTATTTAGTGGATGAAATCGACCCTAGAAAATAATAATGACAGTTTCTAGTTTTGATATAACTCCCGATCCAGCATAAGATTACTCTGATTAATCGACGTACCACTGAGCGAAAACGAGTCCTTTTTAGCACATGAGAGAGAGAGAGAGAGAGAGAGAGAGAGAGAGAGAGAGAGAGAGAGAGAGAGAGAGAGAGAGAGAGAGAAAGTGGAGCAGTCATGTTGTGTATAAATTGATTTTGATCGCGACAATTATATAAGTGCC
Organism: Paralithodes platypus; assembly: GCA_032716605.1. Classification (NCBI taxonomy): domain Eukaryota; kingdom Metazoa; phylum Arthropoda; class Malacostraca; order Decapoda; family Lithodidae; genus Paralithodes; species Paralithodes platypus. Next base: position 4,986,360 of record CM064570.1, on the reverse strand, counting down.
TCCGCCCCCGATCCCGCCCTCCCTCCTCTCTCTCGCTCTCGCTCTATTTATCTCTGGTATAAACCTAGATTATAGTTATGTTCTACGTCAATATTACAAAAGCTAAACTAACACACCACTTCATGTATGATTATGTTTAACAAAGTATAATTATTTAGGCAATACAAATTTGGAATTACCGATAGTAAGTTCTGCCATGATGACCAACACTCCAATGTATTTATTACTCTTCTCCTAATTATCCTTTCAATTTGATTTATAACTTGTAATCAGAAAATTAAGTCACTCTTGTATTACACCGGATGTTGTAGACCCATTGAATGATTGATGGGGTTGATTTGTATACGTCTACTGTCAATCGCACGGGCTTAGACAGCTTTAGTACTATTATTTCAAAGATTTTTTAAACTTCCCATTGGTAGTCACTATATATATTTTTTGTTCTATGTGGATGAGGGAGACAAAAGATAAAACTGCTTGTGAAGAGTGCCTCCCTCAGAGTTGAAAGAGTGACAGGGCCAAAATCAAGGTATGTACGGACACACGGAGTTTGAAGACATTTAAGTCATAGGATGAGGGAAAGATGGATTCAGGGAGAGAGTTCCAGAGTTCAGCTGTTGAATAGAAGAACAATTGGATTGGAGAGTTGCACAAAGTAGGGGTGGGATTGTGTTGCAAGATGAGTGCTATCTGTTCTACGTAGAGGAGGTAGTTTACACTGAGAGAGCTCTGAGGAACAATGGTTATTTTAATAGCGGTAGAATAGCGAGAAAGATACAATATTGCGGCGAAGAGAGAGAGAGAGTGAGAAAATCAGTGAGTGGACATGAATTAATGAGACGAAAGTTTTTTTTTGTACTTTGTCTAGAAGTTTCTGTGTGAGAGGATCCTCCCCACACATGCAAACAGTACTCGATACATGGACGAATTGTGCCTCTGTACAGAGTAAGAAGCTGGGCAAGGGTAAAGAACCCCCTGAGGGGGTTTGAGCACACCCAGCTTCTGGGAAGCTGTTTTAGCAAATGTGGTAAAATGGTAATATGGAAAGGAATCAAACCAGGGTCCTCTTGACACTATTATTTAGTATAGACCGTAAACTTTGTCTTATGTTGTTGTATTATTCAAGAACCAAAGTTATTAGAGAGAGAGAGAGATAATGTATTTCTATTAGCCGATTTTAAGCAGCTTTGGATGTAACTCTATGTATCAATGAGATCAAATCTATCTCAATTGACCCTTAGACTCCCATAATGTCCTCGGAAACTGATTAAAATTGTCTACTGATAGCCAGAATAAAATGAAGACACGCGACATGTAGGCAATACATATACAGTATACTGATAATTCTCCTTCCAGACCTTCACTCATCCCCCCCAAGCAGTTCTCCTGCCCCAACACTATGCCGGGGGTCTGTGTGGCTCTGTCCAGGTCTGTCTGTTGCTGTCTACTGCTGCTGTTCCTGTCTACGGCCACGGCGCAGATCACAGAAGGGGGTAAGTGTGTGTGTGTGTGTGTGCCACATTACAACCTCTGCGCTGCCAGCAACAGCATCATAGACCAGATGGCGAAGAGACGAGCAGACAGGTTATACTAGTGCAGGGGTGGGGAACGTCAGACCCGGGGGCCTGATAAGGCCCCCGGGACCATTTGATCAGGCCCGCAAGGCAATGAAATGACCTAATTTGCTTGCTATTTAATAAATGTTAATCATGTATTTTAGTCTCTGAAGATACTTATTTCGAAAATTACAGAATACTTTAGTTTATAGTCAAACTAGCATAACAATCATACAAATAATAAATAATTCAACAAGTAATAATCAACCCCTGGGTCTTGACAATCATGACGCACTTTGGCAATTTATTCTGGCTATCATGATTAGATGATTTTATACAGCTTACAAAGGATCTGTGGGTATTTTAAAGGTAACAACTATCTCATTCAACCTTTTAATTTTTATACACCCTTATTCATCTTGTCTATCATTGTCAAGTGCGGTGGCTGAGTCGGGGTAACATGTTCATGCAGTTTTACAAACTGCAGGATGAAGTAAAGCAATTGATGGAGATGAAGAGAAACCCTGTCATGAAACTCAGTGATAGCAAGTAGCTGTGTGATCTAGCATTCATATTTTACATTACCAAGTATCTCTCAAACTGAACGTCATGCTGCAAGGCCCCAATCAGCTTCCTAGTTCACAGCTTTCAAATGTGAACTAATTTGAAGCTAAATTTAAGCTGTGGAAAATGCAATTCGCAGGAATAACACTGAGCACTTTCCCACTTTGCAAACAGATTTTTTTTGTTCAACATCTGATTATGTTGGTGAATGTGCGAAACTAATTGAGGCATTTATTGAAAGATTCATGGACGAGAAAAGTAAACAGCAGGGTTGAACATCTTTGCTACACCGTTTAATGTGGAATCATTGATGTGCCTGATAACTTGCAACACAAAATAATTCAGCAGCAAAGTGATGATGAGGTGAAAGCTAGGTACGATAATCATCCACTTTTGAGTACTATAGACGGTACATACATGCTGATGATTTTCCCAATTTGAGCAGGCATGCACTGATATTTATATCTGTGTTGGGAACTACTTACTGCTGTGAGCAGTATTTTTTCATCAAAATTTACCCTCACAAGGAATCGACTGCATTTCAGTCTGACTGACACAAACTTGGAAAACCAGCTGCGAGTAGCAACAGCATCAATTACATTGATGCTGTTGCTACTGACATTACACGCCTCACCAAAGAGGAGTTCCAGGTGTGTGTGTGTGTGTGTGTGTGTGTGTGTGTGTGTGTGTGTGTGTGTGTGTGTGTGTGTGTGTGTGTGTGTGTGTGTGTGTGTGTGTGTGTGTGTGTGTGTGTGTGTGTGTGTGTGTGTGTGTGTGTGTGTGTGTGTGTGTGTGTGTATAATGTTCTAAAATATTTCATGTTCAAGATTGTTCAATAAAGTATGTACCCCATTTCACTGCAGGCGGATGTACAGTTTCCTCCACATATTCCGTTCCTAAATGTCTCAGTATGTACCCACCTCCCCAACTCCACTCCCTTAGTCCACCTTCTACCTTTCAGGAGGTGGAGTGAGGGCGGGGGGTTGGGGAGGTGGGTGTGACTGTGGCGCTGCCAAATTACGAATGTACTGGGATAATGAGGTATGGAATGTGTGCGGGAAACTGTATGCACTTGAAATACTTAAATCAATTTCCCACATCATATGAAAACAATAATCCACATCAAAACTCAGTAAACATGAAATAAAAAGTGTATTAATGACAATCTTATTATTTTTTCCTAGAGACATACCCATTAAATCACTTCTTTTGAAGATGAAAATATACTTAACAAACATAGACGAAGTGATCCTCTTCATGGTGTATATTATCAATTGTCTATTTCAGAAACGCTGCTCTGTAATGAATCCGGCAGGGGGCCGTTCAACAGCGAACCCCTCAACAGAACGTATTGGGTCAAAAGTAAGTTCCTTGTGCCAGCCAAAAGGTCATAATTTTCATTTTTGAATTATGTGAGCCAAACATCTGCCATCTGAGACTGGGCTAGGCTCAGAGCGGAGCTTTTTCAGTACTGAGGGTTTTAGAACAAACCCAAACCCTCCCCATAAGTGGGGTTGCTGCGCTAGCCAGAAACTCATCCTGCCAGTATTGCTACTCTTACTTTATGAAAAGCATGGCTATGCCGTTAACAAAACAAGACAATTTTGAACACTCATCTTGAACGAAGTTTCTAGATACTGCCTCGCAAAGGATAAATGATAAAATTGGCTAATAAATATACTCTCGGTGGGTGAAACCCCACCTCATTATGACCGTCGGATGATAGTTTTATCGACAGTATATCCTATTCCTGAGATTTAGAGGTTAGAATATGTTTATGACATACAAAAGACTTCATAAACACTTCAGCCAGTCGGAACCTTTTTCTCCGTTATAATAGTTAATACTTATTTTTTAGACTAGGCCTAGATTATTTATTCAATAAACTGTATTTTTCGTTTCAAAGTCGACAGTTATTTCGTCCTCGCCTCGAATAAGAAGTGTTATTTTTAAGAAACGGAACAACAACAACAACAACAACAACAACAACAACTACAATAGTAAATATGAATTATGATTATAATTATGATGATTACTATTATTATTGTTATTAATTGTTGTCATAATTCATATACAATTCTCCTTTCCAGCCGTGCCGAAACACAAGCCCTTCACCAGCCTCGCCGACAAACTGAGCTACGTGGACCAGGAGATTTGCAACCAGGGCAAGCACAGAGTGGGGTTCGAGTCCTACGAGGAGCTGCGGTTCCTGGCCACTTGTATCCTGTGTACAGAGGCCACTGAGTTTGGAAGTAATATGATAATGTTTTTTTTTTTTTTTTTTTTTTCGTCTGTCTTTGGTAACTATCTGTGCCTCTCTTTCTCGTGCCTGTCTCCCCCCCCCCCCCCCTCCCCCCCCCTCCCCCACTCTTACTCTCTATCTCTTTCTTTCTCAGATAGAAGAGTCCTATCAAAACAAAATTATCAACAAAGTAGGCTACAATGTCAAATATAATGGGTATGAAAAGGGTATATAAAGTGTCCATAATAATCTACCCATATAAAAGTACATGTTAGGTAATAAACCCATTGAATACAGGTACAGAAACATAAAACACAATCACTGTATCCACTAATCTTATATACCTTTTTCATACGCTTTTAATACTCTCAGCTACTCACCAATATAACTCCCAGGATCACTACGCTGGTACAAACTCTCACTTGTCTGTGGAATGGAAAGGAAAAACAATTATTTGTTTAGATTTTTTATATAATATTTGTTTTGTTTTATTATTATTATTTTTTGTTAATGAGAGAATTAGAACTTGGGCGATACTAATGTAAATTGATATTATACATATTTCATATTTCTCATATAAATATTGACAGCTTCATGTGTGAGTGTGAGTGTGTGTTCGTATATGTATTGTGTATTTGTGTTTGTCTGTGTGTATTTGTGCATACGTGTGTGTGCGTTCGTATATTTGTATGTGTGCGTATATTTGTGTGTATGTATGTGTACAGTATGCGTGCGTGTGTTCGTATATGTGTATGTCTTTGCGTATATTTGTGCGTGCGTGCATGTGTGCGAGTCATATTTTTGGCTATAAGAATATTGCCCATATCAATTCCAATACCTACTCCTACTGCTATTAACCATATCAGTATACCATGATGCTTTTCTTCCATGTTTTGGCTATCATTAGACCATTTTAATCAGCTTAGAAAGGAACTATAGAAATCTGAGGGTTAACTGAAATAGAGTTTACCCGTTTCATTCATAGAGCCCGTCCAAAGATGTATAAAGTCGTCTTATTATAGCCAAAATTATAGAACATGATGGAATGCTGAAATTGCTACTTGTATATATTTAAGTTTGTAAGGATTTTTTTGTATAGCCAGAATAATAGGAAAAATAGCGTCCTGATGCTGAAAGGTTTAACACCTTGAAGATTATGGCACATTATGTAGCAGGCTATATTCTGGCTATTATTAGACGATTTATTTATGTTCAGGAAGGAATTGTGGGAGTCGGAGGGATGGTGGAGATAGTTTTTACCTCTCCGACTCCTAGGGGGCCTTCCAAAACCGAATAAAATCGTCTAATGATAGCCAGAACAAACTGCTAAAACGCGTCGTAATCCTCAAGGTGCGTATCATAAATATAATCTCGCCCTCCTTATAATCATAATTACATCTCCCTTCTCATTCTTTAATCTCGCCCTTCTTCTTCCAATTATATATCTAATCTAATCTAATCTCGCTCACCATCTTCTAATCATAAATATGATCTCGCCCTCCTTCTTCTAATCATAATTAATCTCGCCCTCCATCTTCTAATCATAATCTAATCTCGCCCACCATCTTCTAATCATAATTAATCTCGCCCTCCTTCTTCTAATCATAATTAATCTCGCCCTCCATCTTCTAATCATAATCTAATCTCGCCCTCCTTCTTCTAATCATAATCTAATCTCGCCCTCCTTCTTCTAATCATAATCTAATCTCGCCCTCCTTCTTCTAATCATAATATTTATTAAGGTGACAGTTACAAAGTGGTGTACAATCTAATCTAACCTCGCCCACCATCTTCTAATCATAATCTAATCTCGCCCACCTTCTTCTAATCATAAATCTAACCTCGGCCCCTTTCTTCTTCTTCTTCCTCCCACTCCTAAACATAAATCTAATCTCGCCCACCACCTTCTAATCATAAATATTACATCGCCCTCCTTCTTTCAATCATATAATTATCTAACCTCTTTTTCTTCCTCCCAGGCACCAAGAACAAGACGGACATCCTGACATCAGCTGTTATCGATGTCGTAGAGCCCTCTATGACCCCCTCTGACATCATAGCTTCCGGAGTGGGTGAGTCAATTTAAAGTATATACGCACTTTGAGTCATTGGGGGTGGCACATACTCGATCGATACTGGGGGACGCGTTTCCTTTTTTTCTTCTGGCTATCAGTAGACGATTTGAATCAGTTTAGGGTTAGCTGAGATAGATTTTACCCCACTGATAACCAGAGATCCTTCCTAAACTCCTTAAAATCGAGTAATGATAGCCAGAATAAAATGTAATATAGCGTCCTCAGTACTCAAGGGGTTATAGTATTTCGTTATAACCTGACAAATATTTTACTCCCTTACCAGCTGATTTCTCGATAGTTTAGGGACCAAATATGAAACTTCTATGTCTCTATGTAACATTAATGGCAAGATTTCATAATTAACATATTTCGATAATTTATATTCGTAATAGTTGAGAAATCAAGAGGGGACATGACAATTTACCGTCAGCTAAAAACAACAAATTAAGAGTTAGTTTATCCCCTACTGTACCAGAGGGTATTGCTATAAATGCAACCGCCAGTACCAAGCATTGTGGCCAAAATGTCTTCAATGACGAGAGAGCGAAACCTCTCACCCCGAAAGCTGGACGAGTACTGAGCCAGCCTGCCCGTGGGACCTTAGATACACTCTGAGAAGTGTTGCCAAGGTCTCAAAGCAGTGCTTACAAGTCATGGTGCCAGGTACCGCTCGGTACAAGGACCGAATCTTACTGATGTACGTAGTACAGAGCTGGTACTGGCGAGTGACTTTCTTACTGTCGGCCATTGTACGTCGCTGGTATAGAAAGGGTTAAGCCCTACAGGATCTAAGACGCTATTGCATATTTTATACTCGTTACCATGTTGTTGTTGTTGTTGTTGTTGTTCCTCAAGCTGCCTGGCCGAACAGCCCCAAGGCCCAGAATAAGGCCAAGGCCATAATAGAGCGCCCCCAAAGAACCCTCCCTGCCGACCACAATAAAGCCTGGGTGACCGAAGCCACTCCATGGCGGGGAGCTAAGGAGGGTGCGGAAACGCCCGGGAAACCAAAGCCCCACCCAGGGCCCTGTGCTCCTCAGCAATTATGAAGAGAAAGTTGAGGGGCAAAGGAGAAATGTGACGCTTTGGCTTCCAATCATGGTAGATTGGGAGGTCAATCCACGGAAGAGACGCCGTCACTTGAGATCTAGAAAATATATAAGTAAAAGGAACAGTCAGAGTAAGCTATGGGTATGGCAGAGATCGCTCAGTTCTCACTCTGATAGACCAGCCCATCACCACATGACTAGAACCCAATCCTCTCAGCATCAGCTAGAAAAGGCCCTAGAAAGCCGCCTTAGGCGAGGGGATAGCTCCCCTATTTCAACCCCTTTCGGGGTTGGGCACCCGCCCCATTACCATTAGATGATTCTGTATAGCTTAGGAAGGATATATAGGAAACAGAGGGTAAAAGCTATTTCAATTAACCCCTTCAATCCCACAATATCTTCAAAAGCTAAATAAAATTGTCTAATGATAGCCCCCTCCCACCTAGACTCTCTCTCTCACCAGGCCTGTGGGAGGGCTGGGACACACCGGTGGAGGACGGGGTGGCTCGCTCGGTGGACTTGCTAGACCACATCACCGGGAAACCCTTCAATCGCCGCGCTAAGGTGCCGCCCGGTCGCTACACTATCGTCCTCAGAGGCACCAACGATCAGATGTGTACCTCAAGTCAGTACATTTATACACACATAGATAGTCAGTCAGTCAGTCATAATTTTATTTCATAAAAAGATATATATATATACACTTTTTACAGAGTTATTTACGTAATATACATTAAGCTAAAAGTCCTTAGTGCATAGTTGGTTCTCTGTTCTGTACATAAACAATTCTTGATCTGATAGCATTGATATCATTTAGCAATAAGTTATTAAATCCATACTCATGTAGGATTATTTTTTCAACATCCTTTACAAGAAAAGATCTATGTAACATGTAATAAATTGTCTTCTCTATAAAACTACATGGCTTTATGAGATTTCTATATACAAATCTTATTTTCATCCAGTTAACCAAATGCTTAAACACCATCAATCCACATTCTCTACAAGCACTGTGGTTGCTCTCCCAGTACTTCATATTCAATATTTTCTTTATTGCCTTGTGGTATCCAATGGAAAACTGCTTAAATGGTATATAACATTTTCTATTATTAAACCAAAGTTCAGCGCCATAAAAATTCAAACAGTAGCTTTGAAATAAATTAAAAAATACTTCAGTACTCGTGTTGCTAAACTTTCTTGAAAGACAATTAAACTCATTGTAAAACATATTTCTGCATCTTATCATATCCAAGTCATTATTAAGATTACAATCAATTATAAAACCCAAATATTTGTATTCAGAAACAATATTTAATTTGTTATTGTCTAAATATATGAAAGGATTCATTTCCTGTCCATACTTATATTTACAGATCATACATACTGATTTTGCAGAGTTAATAGATAAGTCTAGTTGTTTAATTTCATGATCCATAATATCTATCAATGTTTGCAGACCTCTAACCGAAGGAGCCAATATTACAAGATCGTCTGCATAGGCGATCACATTGCTGACTTGTAAACCTAGTCTACAGCCTACATTATTTGCAGATAATTTACTTAATAAGTCATCAATATAAATTGAAAACAACAAGGGAGATAAAACCCCACCCTTTCTCACTCCATTTTTCATAGTCCATTCAGTTGAAATTGAATCTTTAAATTTGACATGTTAGTTTCTGTAAAAGTAAAATAAAATATTAACCAAGAAATTTGGTATTCCTAGTTTTAAAAGCTTATTTGCAAGTTTGAAATGATTCACCTTATCAAAAGCTTTTGTCAGGTCAATAAAACATGAACAAACATTAGATCCCTCCGTGGTGTACCTTAAAATAGTTTCCTTGAGAATTAAACATGCAGTAGAAGTAGAATACCTCTCTCTAAATCCATGCTGCCTATCATTTAAACTAACATATCTTAACATTTTGTACTGCAAGCAGTATTCAAATACCTTCAATAATATTGGCGATAACGTAATTGATCTATAATTATCAAGTGATGTATTATCTTTATATTTATCTTTCAATAAGGGTACCATAATTCCAAAGTTCATTCTTAGAGGCATACAACCATGTACAACACAAGAAGAAATCAACTTTGCAATTACTACTATCAATTCGTTTGTGCAATACTTTAAATGAAAAGAATGTATATTATCTGGGCCAATACCACAATTGAGGTCAGATATTGCTGTAGATATATCATGACTATTTACCTTACCAAATATTTCACCGTCACGTACAATTTTCACCAATTTATCTATCATGAAGTCATCATCATTCTGACATTTACAATCATCATATATATACATGTTTAAACTTATTGGAAAATTTCTCTACAATACATTTTGGGTCACATTCTCCATCTATTTTTATACTTACAACAACTTTATTATTCTTTATTTGTCTAACCTCTTTCCAAAATTATTTCAAATTTTTATTAGATAGAGATAGATAGATAGATAGATAGATAGATAGATAGATAGATAGAGTGACATATGGATAGATATATAAATGGTTTGATAGATAGATATATAGACAGATGGATATATATATAGACAGATGGATAGATATATAGATAGACAAACATATAGATAGACAAACTGGTGGAGTACAGGGGAACTATAATCGCACCATGATAATCTGGCAGAGAAGCACCTCCGCCATCCCTATCCTCGCAGAGGATCCATGCAACCCAAACGAATGATTGGCAATTGTCTGATGAAAAACTTATATTTTAGCCCCGCAGTCGTATTTTGAGCCGAACCGGCGAGAGTAATACCTCTTCTCTCTCTCATATCTCGCATGCTACTGAGAGATTAGGGGATGTCTCAGACTGACTAGAGGGTCGGAGAAGTACTCCCCTATCATCCCTCCTCTCTCCCAGCTGTCCTCGCGCGAAAATACTCAATAAATATCGGGAATAATAGGGAAAATACCGGATAATTGAGGAGGGGGGAAGGGGAGGGGGGGGGCACACATGTGGAGAAGTGATAGCCTGATACGAGGTATGGAGGGGAATTACCTCACCTAATCATATATTACTTTGTTTTGAGTGCCAGTGGTGTTTTGAAAGGGTTATTTTATGCCTTGGCTCTTAAGAGGACCCTCGCCTTCGCCTACCAAATCTCTTATGAGGACCCTCGTCTTTCCTGGGAAAATTGGCAGATACATAGATTGATTGACAGAAAGATACCTAGATATATAGAAAGACAATTAATTAATTAATAGATGGATAGATACCGGTACATAGAGGGATATATAGGTAGATAGGTTAAAATTTAAATAGTCTACATAACTACACACTAAATTATATGTAGTCACTTAACAATATGCAGGAATACAGTATACAGTATAACTATATACTCAGACCAAAGTTTCGAAAGTAGGACATCTGGGTTGGCTACTAGCTACATTAAACAATGAGGCCGTAAAAACTGCAGAACCATTATTATGTACAGAATCTGGATAAATCCTCCAGCGTGAGGATATCATAGCTGAGCCATCAACCCTGGTCGCATTAAATCTTGTTTTTTTAATATATGTACGCACGTAAATTTGTGTGTGTGTTTTCTATGTGAATAAAGGAGACAAAAGGCAAAGCTGCCTGTAACAAGTGTTTCCCCCAAAGTTGAAAGTGACAGAGAGCCAAAATCAAGGTACGGTACGTTAAAGTCACTATGTGTGTGTGTGTGACTATGCTTCCCTTACAGAGTTTGGTGGTCCCCCCAGAGACACTATCAGCGGGCGCGCCGTCGCCTTTGAGCCATTCGATCCTTTTGAAGATGGTATCCAGGATGCCGCAGGTGGGGCGTGATGGAGAGTCCATACTTGGCATGCATACTAAGGGGGTGCCAGAATAGGTTTTAAACAAAAATGGTTTTGTCCCTTCACCCCCCCAAGAGCCAACTCCCTCAGTTTTCAAGTTGGAGAGCCCATACTTGGCATGCATACTAAGGGGATGCCAGAATAGGTTATGTCCCCTCACCCCCCGAGGGCAGGGCCCCCCTCAACTCCCTCAGTTTTCAAGCTGGAGAGCTCATACTTGGCATGCATAGGTCTGCTTAGGTTTGATTTATCATTATTTTCCCCAGGGCAGCGCCAGGTACCTCAGCTAGTTATTTATCATGTCTAAACATTGTGATCTCTAGCTTCTTGTTATTCAATGAGGGATGAAGCAAATGGCCTGAAATTCACCTCTTTTCTGCTTGACTTTTCCAAATGCTAAAATTATCAGCTCAATTGGTAAAGTAATATTTGACTTATGAAAATCATGATTTCAAGACTCGACATAATGAATAGTTTATGAAGTACCAAGGAGGGATTGAGTTGCCATGCCTGACTCACAACAGTTAACGTTTTCAGTATTCGGGGAAGCACTTCTTCCTTTTATTTTGGCTATCACTGGACGATTTTATGCAGTTTACGAAGGATATCCAGGAATCTACAGTCAAAATTCTATCAATTATGCCTCGGACTCCTACACACCCTTTGTAAACTGAGCAATATCGTCCAATGATAGCTAGAATTTACCTTTAAAGCGTCCTAATCCTCAAGGCGTTAAACGTTAATCGTTCTCTCCCCAACACCAGGCAATAACTACGGAACCTGGAGCCTCCTATCCTACGACGCCGAAGGTGAAGCTGTCTCGCGCGCCGAACATGTAATTTGTGAGCAGCCTTATGATCCGTTCACCACTACCACGTCAGTACCGGGGATTGGTAAGGCTTTTTTTTTTTTGGGGGGGGGGGGACTTGTTTCTGAACACCCTTCTCCCTCATATTTAGCTTCATTAGTTTTGAAATTTTAAAACATTAGCCCCATTAGTTTGGTGATTTCAAGATATTTCGTGCCAAAAGACGTCATACATCAAAATTACATTAAGGTAATATATGTTTTCTGTTTTGCTTTTCAGAATGTTGCTTCGTCGAGGTAAGTTGCATGCAATTAAACTAAGAATTTACTAAAGACTGACATTCTTGATTAACCATCTCAGTATTCGAGGACGCATTACTTTATTATTTTTGGTTATTATTAGATGATTTTAGTCAGATTAGGAAGGGCATATGGAAGTCAGAGGGTTGATTGAGACCGTCTTTACCCTTTTCACTCCAATCAGAATCTTCCCAAGCTGTATAAAATTGTCTAATGTAGCCAGTACATGAGGAGCAACAGAAGATAGTGGCAGTAGTAAACAGTGTACAACATAATTTCCTTACTACAAAAATTCCCTGTACAAATCTCCATGGTGTAAGACAAAGACTCACCAGATAATATCTCGCCAGAAAAAAAAATATATACTGTATATAAAATTAAAAAACAAAAAAAATCACTGGACACAAACCCATCTAACATAACTAACCCATGTTAAATTAATTGAAAGTTATCTCATACTAAGCTAACTAAAAAATGTAATGTATAGACTATTAACCCTCTCAGCATAATATCATGATCTATCTATCTATCTATTGCCTGACGCCGTGATCCCCGAAGGGGTGGCCACGAACGAACCGCCCCCATGCACCTCTGTCCCCAGTCAGTCGACGCCCCTCCCCCCAACCAGCACCGCCTTCGTTCATATACTTCCTCACTCCATCCTTCCACCTCTCTTTCGGTATACCTCTCCCTCTCTGTCCCTCCACCTCGCTCTCATACACCCTCTTAGTCATTCTCTCGCTTTCCATACGTTTCATATGGCCGAACCATCTCAAGTTATTCCTTTTCACACTTTCCAGCACATCTACCTCCACACCACACCTCCTTCTTACTTCCTCATTAGTCTGTCTATCCCTCCATGTAACTCTGCACGCACTTCTTAAGTAATTCATTTCCACTGCTCTCACTCTTGGTCTGAGTCTCTCAACCAACGCCCATGCTTCGCTTCCGTAAGTCAGTGTCAGGATTACCACACTGTAATGCAAGGACTTCTTCACTTCCATACTGACCACCCTATTTCTTGGTACTGCTTTCAGCGTTCCTACAACCCTCTTCCCCTGTTGTAACCTCTCCCGCACTTCTTCATCCATAGTCCCATCTTTACTCAACACACTGCCCAGATACTTAAAAGAGTTGACGATCTCCATAGCCTGACCGTTCAGCTTCACCTCACACTCTGTGACTTCACTCCTTTCGAAGACCATAACCTTGCTCTTCCCCGCATTTACCTTCAAATTCCGATTTTCGCACACTGTTCCAAACTCATTTACCAGACCCTGCAACTCCCATTCATTATCACTCATCAGAACTGTATCATCCGCAAACAGCAGTATAGGTAGCTTCCACTCAATTCCCTCCCTTTTCAGCGATACACCAACATCCACTTCTCTTGATAGTATTTCTTTCATGACTCCATCCATATATACAGTAAACAACCACGGGGACATCACACACCCCTGTTTCAAACCAACATTCAGGTCAAAGAACTCGCTCTGCTCACTCGCCACACGTACTGCCGCCTTTGCACCCTCATACATGCTCTTCACTGCTTTCAGCAACTTGCCCTCTACTCCGTATATTCTAAGTACTTTCCACAAATCTTTTCTATCCACTCTGTCATAGGCCTTCTCCAAGTCCATAAAGGCAACATACACCTTTTGTTTCTTCTCCAGATATTTCTCCACAACACAATTCAGGGTAAAATTCTGATCTACACATCCTCTTCCCTTCCTAAAACCTCCCTGCTCGTCGCCTATCCATTTCTCCGTTCTCACTCTCACTCTCTCAATCACTACCCTACTGTATACCTTCCCTACTACGCTTAGAAGACATATTCCTCGGTGATTACCACACACTCCTCTTTCCCCTTTGCCCTTATATAGGGGGACTATTATGCCAGTCTTCCAGTCATCGGGTGCACTCCCCTTCTCCCATGCTAGTTTGCACATTTTCCATACCCATTCGATCACTATCTCACCACCATACCTCAACATTTCCCCACACACTCCATCTGTTCCTGGTGCTTTCCCCAACTTCACTCTTTTCATGGCTTCCCACACTTCTGACCTCCTCCTCCACTACTTCTCTTCTTCTCCCTCCCATACCATATCCAGCTATGTTTGCTGGCTCTTCATTCCTTACATTTAGCAACTCATTGAAGTACTCCCTCCATCTGTCGACTCTCTCTTGCTTCTCGGCTAGCATTCTCCCATTCTTATCTTTCACACCCTTACTGTTTCCCTTGCTACCTTCCCTAACTTTCTTGACTTCTTTCCAAAACAGTTTCTTACACTCCCTCCATTTTACACTCAGATTCCTTCCAAATTCCTCATCTACTCTTCTCTTACTTTCCTTCACTACTCTCTTCACCACCCTCTTACTCTCCACGTACCTCGCTCGTTTCTGTCTCTCGAGATCTTCATCCCCTCTACTACCCAACCACTCTCTATATGCTTTCTTCTTTTCTTCCACAGCTATTCTTACCTCTTCTGTCCACCATGCTGTACCTTTCACTCCCCTCCCTCTTCTCCTCACTCCACACACCTCCTCACATGCTGCACAGATCTAATCCTTAAACACCTTGCTCATCTCCTCCACTTCCTCCATAACTTCCAGGTCGAACCCACCTAGTCATCTTTCCACTGCTCTCCTGATGCCTTTCTTAATACTCATTATACAAACACTATATGATTTAACTCTGCTTGAGAAGGGATCAATAGAAGTTAACGGGTTATTTGTGATAGAGTGCTTTACTTGTATCCAATTGATTTTCAGAATTCCTTCCAAACTTGACTAAATTGGTAAACATAGAAATCATCATCGTCTGAAAGGGATAACTTAATGATGAACAGGTTCTGAATACAAATGAAGTCCGCTTTTACATTTAAATAATGAGTTTTTGTCCAGTAAGCTTTTTTTCCAGTAAGATTTTGTCTGTACCCAACTCGCGCAAATCCCCTCACACCTCCAAACCTTTACCCTCTCCATCCCATTAAAATGATAATTAGAACAACATCCTTTCAGTAGTAGCGACTGACAGATAGCTGAAGGAATCAGATAGCTGAAGGAATCGATTACTTAATTGCCTAATCAGCTAGTGAGTTTCCCGTAATCCCTCTGACCTGATGCTAATCTCGACTCTCCCCCCTTCCTTTATTCATCAGGTCAACTCCTAATCCTCCATACCCAAGGGAGGACCACAAAGAAAGATACAAAGAGGGATACAATGGGTGGTTGATGGAGCGATGCGAGCCAGCAAAACACTCATCCCTATACCATTAGATTAATTCTTTTAGGTACCGGTAATGAAAGGGGAACACACTATATCAATTAAGCCATATATTCTCATAGCTACAGTCAAGAACATAAATCGTAGTGCACCTATTTGAATTAGTATCAAACGCAAACGAGACAATACAATGCTTTATCATAACCCAAATGCTGCAGAACATGGATTTAAAGGTTCAAAGATTCGTATGGGTTACCGGCACCATATATATATGCTTACGATTGTACTTCATAAACTGCAAACTCACTTAATGGAAGCCACAATACAGTGACTTACCCTAATCTCCACCTGGCAATGACCTTCTTCCCGTCCCCCGCCCCCCACCCTAACCATCCCCCGACCCCCACCCGAATTTTCCCCAGGTTGACTCGCCCCCACTATGCCCGGGTGAGGACCACAAGGAAAGGTGCAAAACGGGTTACGACGGGTGGGTGGAATTACGGTGCGACGAGAACGGGACACTCACCCGTAACAACACCTGTGTGGCCGTGTGGATTAACAATGTGGGGGACAAGGTGAGTCACTAATGTACAGTTGCAGTCATCAGTATTTCTGATACATTTTGAAACCTCAAACAATTTAATGGAACTTCCATATCACAAATATCATGAATAAAATTAATATGAATATTCAATTTAACCTGAAACGGCTCGTAATTGTATGTAATAGCATGACATGTTTTTTTTCCAGTAAGATTTTGTCTGTACCCAACTCGCGCAAATCCCCTCACACCTCCAAACCTTTACCCTCTCCATCCCATTAAAATGATAATTAGAACAACATCCTTTCAGTAGTAGCGACTGACAGATAGCTGAAGGAATCAGATAGCTGAAGGAATCGATTACTTAATTGCCTAATCAGCTATTGAGTTTCCCGTAATCCCTCTGACCTGATGCTAATCTCGACTCTCCCCCCCTTTCTCTATTCGTCAGGTCAACTCCTAATCCTCCATACCCAAGGGAGGACCACAAAGAAAGATACAAAGAGGGATACGATGGGTGGTTGATGGAGCGATGCGAGCCAGCAAAATACTCATCCCTATACCATTAGATTAATTCTTTTAGGTACCGGTAATCAAAGGGGAACACACTATATCAATTAAGCCATATATTCTCATAGCTACAGTCAAGAACATAAATCGTGGTGCACCTATTTGAATTAGTATCAAACGCAAACGAGACAATACAATGCTTTATCATAACCCAAATGCTGCAGAACATGGATTTAAAGGTTCAAAGATTCGTATGGGTTACCGGCACCATATATATATGCTTACGATTGTACTTCATAAACTGCAAACTCACTTAATGGAAGCCACAATACAGTGACTTACCCTAATCTCCACCTGGCAATGACCTTCTTCCCGTCCCCCGCCCCCCACCCTAACCATCCCCCGACCCCCACCCGAATTTTCCCCAGGTTGACTCGCCCCCACTATGCCCGGGTGAGGACCACAAGGAAGGGTGCCAAACGGGTTACGACGGGTGGGTGGAATTACGGTGCGACAAGAACGGGACACTCACCCGTAACGACACCTGTGTGGCCGTGTGGATTAACAATGTGGGGGACAAGGTGAGTCACTAATGTACAGTTGCAGTCATCAGTATTTCTGATACATTTTGAAACCTCAAACAATTTAATGGAACTTCCATATCACAAATATCATGAATAAAATTAATATGAATATTCAATTTAACCTGAAATGGCTCGTAATTGTATGTAATAGCATGACATGACATGACTATAGGAAAGGTGACACAAGCCATAATTTTGATAACTTTAATGCCTCGAAACAAGGTAGGGGACAGAGAAAGTAGTATGGTGTGACGAAGGGAGCTGGAGGAGGAGATGAAAGCGTCGGGGCTAGACCCAAAATGAGTGAATTGTATCTTTTTCAGAGAATCTTTCCAGAGGACAAACACGACATGGCATATACAGTATATAGGAAAAGCAATCACATTTATCCTGGAACACTTCGGAGCCACAGAGATTCGCATTTCAAGTCCCATTAACGTCTGAGTAAATAAATGAATATATAAAACAAGAATTTGCTTTTCAGGTGACATCAGGCAACTACTCGGTCGTTGACCTGGCAGTAGAGATCAAGAAATACACGGAGGGGGAGGCAGAGTTGACCTCTAATGACCTGAGGAAGCTAATAGGGGTCATTGGCAAACTGACCTCCCTGCTGGATGTACAGGTGAGTGGGTCAGATAGATACATGGAGTTATAGATAGATACAGTCATGGATATAGCCTATTGATTAAAATAAGGCAAGCAAATTTGACCCCAAACTACCATACTGTAACTCAAAAGGGCTAAACAAATAGACTATAAATGTTCACACCTATTCCCTTATGGTAGAACAATGAGCTATATTACTCTAGTCCTTTTATTTTAGTTAACTCTCTCTCTTTCTCTCTTAGTGCTACCACTGCAATGTAATTTCACTGGCAAATGAAATACTCACTCCCCTCACTTTATTCCCTTCCTCTCCCATTGGCACCTCTCTTAATGTTAGTTCACAGCTGGACTATACTCTCTCTCTCTCTCTCTCTCTCTCTCTCTCTCTCTCTCTCTCTCTCTCTCTCTCTCTCTCTCTCTCTCTCTCTCTCTCTCTCTCTCTCTCTCTCTCTCTCTCTCTTCTCTCTCTCTCTCTCTCTCTCTCTTCTCTCTCTCTCTCTCTCTCTCTCTGTACTCTCTCTCTCTCTGTACTCTCTCTCTCTCTCTCTCTCTCTCTCTCTCTCTCTCTCTCTCTCTCTCTCTCTCTCTCTCTCTCTCTCTCTCTCTCTCTCTCTCTCTCTCTCTCTCTCTCTTCTCTCTCTCTCCTCTCTCTTCTCTATCTCCCTCTCTCTCTCCCTCTCTCTCTCTCTTCTCTCTCTTCTCTCTCTCTCTCTCTTTCTCTCTCTCTCTCTCTCTCCCCTCTCGCTCTCTCCCCTCTCGCTCTCTCTCTCTCTCTCCCCTCTCGCTCTCGCTCTCTCTCTCTCTCTCTCTCTCTCCTCTCTCTCTCTCTCTCTCTATCTCTCTCTCTCTCTCTATCTCTCTCTCTCTCTCTCTCTCTCTCTCTCTCTCTCTCTCTCTCTCTCTCTCTCTCTCTGTATTATAACTGACACCCTTGCTCTGACCCAGGTGGAGGAGGCTGAGGTGGGTGAGAGGGAAGTCCTGGCCACCAACTACACGTTAGAGTTCGTGGCCCTGGTCGGTAACGTCATTAGCAAAACGAGGGTCTGGGACGGCACGAGTAAGGTGAGTACTTTTGAGTGAGTGAGTGGGATGGTGAGTGAATATAGAAA
Organism: Paralithodes platypus; assembly: GCA_032716605.1. Classification (NCBI taxonomy): domain Eukaryota; kingdom Metazoa; phylum Arthropoda; class Malacostraca; order Decapoda; family Lithodidae; genus Paralithodes; species Paralithodes platypus. Next base: position 4,967,358 of record CM064570.1, on the reverse strand, counting down.
TTGGTGAGTGGTTGAGTAGTGAGTAAAAGGAAGAGTGAATGATTGGTGAGTGATTGAATACAGGTAGTGAATTAAGGGAGGGTGAATGATTGGTGAGTGATTGAGTAAGGAATAAAAGGAAGAGTGAATGATTGAGTAGTGAATAAAAGGAAGAGTGAAGAGGCAGGGGATAGTGAGCAAATAAGATAAATAATAAATGAATGACATGTGGGTAGGGTGATATTTAGTGAGTGAGGGAAAGAGTGACTGAGGGAGGAAGGAGGTCAGTCTTTTAGTGTTAGTGTGTGGACCAGGTGGCCTTATGCATAGTTCAATAGTTTGATGTTCTTCTACGGCTGTGGCTGGCAGAACAGGTGAGTTATGATGTGGGAGTGGGTGGATATGTCAATGAATGTGTGGATGGGTTGACCCTTTATGAACTAAGTGGGTGAGAGACAGAAAAGTGGAAGGAGAGCTGAAAGAGTGAGGGAATAAACAAGTGGATGGCTGAGTCAATGGTATGAATATTAAATGACCTAATGAGGTGACTATTGATGATTAGTCTATTTGTTTTCTGTTGACGATAAATGTAATCCCTTAGGAAATGGTTTTTCTATACCGAATGGAAAAATATGAAACTACTATGTCTGCATCCTATAATATACCAAATATTCATAATCAACAATATATTTCGCTACACAGACGTAGTAATAGCCGAATAATCAAAATGGGGCATGACCAGCTGAAAATAAAAATAGACTATAGTATGCAGAAGTCATGTAAACTCGGCGACATGATCAACTGACTGCCTATCTAAACGTGAGGAAGACGATAAATGGATGCAATTTTCAGTCTCTGTTAGAGGCAGTAACTAAAGAGTTTGTGACATAAATGATCATTATACTCTCTGTTACTCACATGAAAGATAGTTCAGTCATTCTCATAAATACTTCATACAGTACTTCCCAATAAAAATAATAAAATGCTGAGCATTTACCTGGAGAAATCCGTTGATCTTGTCTCAAGCAATTTATCAACACAATTAATTATTGTATCACAAAAGAGCATACACAAATTTGATAGAAATTCCTGTTCACAGTAGATATGAAACAATATGTATGTCGATCACCATACATTAGGCTATGCTAGCTTACTCTCTCCTCTTTGATTTGATCTTGATTTGCAAGAGAAGGAAATTGAACTGGGGTAATCTTGATGGGTGACCTGATTATACCAGTTCCACTTGCCAGTTTACCCGAGGCACCATGACTTTCGACGACTCCGAACTGTACCTATCTCTTCCTCCCTATCTCTCTCTACCATTTCTCTAATCGTCTCGTCATAGCTGGATGATCATTTCTTTCTCTCCTCCGCCCCTTTCTCTCACTTAATTTTAACTTGACCCTCAGGTGGATGCAGCAGAAGTAGGGTCGCTACTGTTGGGGTACCTGGAGTACACCGGCTTCACTTTAGCAGGTCAAGTCAAAAGGGGCACAATCCCCTTCGATGACCCTGACCTGGACCTCACTGTCTACTCCTACCCCAGGTCAGCCCCATTCAGGGGACTTCAACTTAGTTGTATAATGATTAAGTTGTACATTGTATTGTATTTCTATAATTACACATTCTGTCTAGTACATTCTTAGTTACATCTAGTCTTCTTAATCAAATCTACTATTCTTGTATTATTTTTTAAACATAACAGAATGGAAAAAATAAAAATAATTATCATGCTAAAATGATCTATTCGCCATTCAAGAACAACCTATAACAGCTGGATTTAAACTGTTGTAGCTTGAAAGATGGTGGAAATGTACTCTGACAAAGGGAGTTCCAAAGATATGTGGTTCTGGGTATTAATTATGTTTTGATGAGCAGAAGTTCTGCAATGCTTAGGAGTGATTGTTAAGTTATGGGCGCTAGCAGATGTTCAAATTATCTCAATCATACCATCTAACTAAATTATAAATTACAATCATAATCTAACACACACTCTCTTTCTCTCTCATTCCCTCCGAGCCAGAGAGGATATAGAGGACAAGAGCCTGTACTTCCCGTCCCCCTCCGCCCCCACCCACATCCTCCTGCCCCCCCTGGCCACCCTCCAGCCACCGGGGACCCAGACCGATCCCCAGGTGAGGGTGGTTGGTTACTTGGTGCGCAGGAACATCACTGGTCCCATCCTCCCTGGAACACTCAATAGGTCAGTGTGTGTAGGTAGGTGGGTTGGTAGATCAGAATAAGCTAGTTAGAATTTGTATCCGACCCAAAAATCAGTCAATGCAATATTGTTGAAAAGTGAAGGAGTGCACACCTTGTATCACCTCTGTAAACACCGGTGAAAAGAAAGTTATTCCCTTGTCATACTTGACAGCATCTTGTTCCCTTGATATAACTCTAATGTTACGCAGGAGAGCTACCAGACCATATATTTAAGTATAAGAAGAACTTGTTGGATGTCAACAAGTTAAAGATTTTGGTTAAAACGAGTCCATTTATGTAAAAAATAAAGACCACCCCCAGTAGGTGTTCCCTTCAGTGTAGGTGGTAATTGACCCTACCAAGAATTCACCTGAGACCTCTGGTGGACGTTTCCGAACTAGCGCCAGGGCTACGACTGTCGACATTAACAATACCCAACAAATAGGATTCGCACAATTTATCTTGATTTGTTGTGATTCTACATGTTTTTATTTTACAGTATACGACTACACTAAGTGCTTATATTGTATAGTAATAAAGGGAAAGTCCATATGCAGCTGATAATGACTAAAAACATAATTATAGGCTGATTAATTATCATTACAAAATAGGGGCGAAAATACTTGCTGACTTTGTATTGTAAATACAGTATGTTATTTATGAATATGGATGATTTTCAAATATAGAAAACAACAATATGCATAGACCAAACCATGTGTCAGGTACATAAATTTTGACTAACTGCCTTATAATAAAGAATTGTTGAAGGAGAGGGAGGGTGGATAGGTTCGCGATGTCGCCAATTTCCCACAGTGCACCGCGGTAAACATTGCGGTCAGCGCTTCTATCGGCCACTGTAGGCATTTATTGGTAGGGAGAATTGACTTCGACACAAAGTTAAGGGCTACTGATGAGTTGTTAGTCAGTGGTATAACCTACATTTTCTATGTATCATACCCTAGATACAGTTTGTACAGTATGTGAGCTTAATAAGTTAGATAAGGCCTATTATACGAAAGTATAGTATTTAAGTGTCTTTAGGAATGCATATATGATTTATCATATAAACCATGCTGTAATATTATGAAAGCGGTGCGATATTTACCGCTAGATATCCGCTACTAACTTAGCAGTAGCCGCTAGATTCGTAGTGTAAGACGATGACGTCTTGGATTGTGGCGCACCGCGTTAGAGCACTTTTATACTTCATCCAAGCAACAACTCCACTCTTTAGTTCGCTGCGATCCTGGTTCCGGTTTCATCTAGCTCTAATCATTAACTTAAACTCAACTACATCCTACAGACAGACAGACTGACAGCTAAGCCTTATTATCCTGATTTAACTTTCTTTAACCTCATTTATTCAATATTGTTCAGGTGCATCCTCGTGGTCACCTTAAGGTAAACATCCAATGGTGTTCGAATAGCACCCATTTGCCTACCATCTATCAGCACCTCCATCAGCATTTCCACCTTGCCTAGCTATATTCTATGGTGATTTTAATAAGTGAGTTACACTCCCGGTATTATTATTTATTTACATTATATGAGCGGACCTTTTCAGTCTTAGGTAGCCTAGAGTAAACTTATCTTCCTTAAATCCGCCATATTGGTGCCCAGACCTCGGGACTTTGACCCACAATTAAATTTCCTAAGTTAGGCATGAGCAAGGGCAATGTTAAGGGAGGTTGTAGATCAAAGGATCCGGGGGGTGTAGGTCTGGGGTATAAACCAGTGCAAGTAGTGGCCGAGGTAGATCGCATAGCGATCTTCGGCCACTCATACACAACCCGACTGAGGGCAGCAGACCAGGGCCCTGTTGACTACAGGGGAGCGACCGGGGATCAGAAATTTCAATTCCGCTACTTTGGGGTGCCGGGGGCTAATATCTCAAGTCTTAAGTGCTCCAATGAGTGCGGTAAGCTGGCATTATACAGGCCCCTCTACACCTATTTACTCATCGGGGGCAACGACATAACCCCCGACACCGAACCCCGTGCTCTGGCTGCGGCATTAGGGGACCTGGCTCTGGCTGTCGAGAGGGACACGGGAGGGAAAAGCATCCTGATTTCCCTAGAATACCGCTCTAGAGTATGGGGAATGCCAGCAGAGTAGTATAATAAAATCAGGAATTCGGTTAACCGGTCATTGCGCTCTAGGTTAGACGTAACGCGCCATCGCTTTTTGTCGGTTTCGCCTAAACCGCAGGATCTTGACATCGACGGTGTCCATCTAGACCTCGACACTAACAAGATCCTGCATAACAAGATCACGGTCATGACTAAACGATGGCTAGAGCGTGATGCCGGAGTAATAAGCCTGCGACTCCCTAAGTTCTGTATCCCGCCCATCACCTTCCCCCAGTAACTTATCCTTTTTTCTTTTTTCTTTTCTTTATTTTTTTTGTTAACCCTGCATTTGTTTCCCTAATTTCATTATTATTTACTATTTTCTTTGATTCATGACTGACCTACCATCTCATATTTCCTTCATTGTTTACTCATCATATCCCAATCTCTCGTGGTACTGTATTGTGTAAGGTAAGCGGTTTATATAGTCATTTCTACCTCTTTACTTTAATTACATTAATCTATAAAAGGTAGGCTAATATGATGTAATATTGCATATGTGGACTGAAATTGTAAGTACATATGGCAATTACTAAAAGGTGTGCTTATATTTCACGATTGAGACTTATTATAGAGGTCCGTATTGGCTGACGAAGGGTTAGGCTAATTCGTGTAATTAATTTAATGGCTAGTAAACCAGAGGATAAAAAAAACATAATTATGTCTATCACAGTCTTGAAAAACCAGAGAGGGGGTTTGAGGGGTCTCATCACTAGGCTAACGTCCGATTTGGAAGACTTTGTAGCTAGTGCAACTCCTGAACAGCTAGAGGCTAAGTTAGAATACCTACAAACTACCTATGATCGGATAGCTACCCTGAATGAAAGTATAGTATTGTATCAGGTTTGGAGGAAGAGTCAGATATTCAGGCGGAGTACGAGCAGCGCACTGCCCATGATATCGCCCATTTAGAGGCAATACATTTACTACGAAGGGCGGTGAAGAAGGTAGAGATAACCTGGACTAGCAGCGCTGCCAGGCAGACAGACCCCCGTCGTGAAGTCAACTTGCCCAAATTAAATTTACCGAAGTTCAGGGGAAACTTGACCGAGTGGTTAGCATTTTGGGACGTCTTTAAATCCACAGTGCATGATTCAAAACTTGACGATGTACGAAAGTTCCATTATCTGAAAGGCCAACTCGAGGATGAAGCGTTACATTTGGTAGGTTTTTCCATCGTAGGTGAAAATGATGATAGTGTTGTGGGGTTGTTACAGGCGACGTATGGAGATACTGACCAGCTCAAGGTAGCCCACGTGAATGCCCTGTTGAACCTAGCACAGCCTAGGTACAGGGTCGATGAACTGACAAAGTTCAGGGCCGATATGGAGTATCATACAAGATCATTAGATGCGTTGGGGGTAACCTCACAAGAAATGCTGGTCATAATTTTAAGACAGAAATTACCTCTAGCTGTTCTAGATAAGGTTCGTACCTTTAACTTGGAGGAGTTCAAAGAGGCATTTAGCAAGGAGATTAGCAACATACAATTGAACAATGGTAGGACAGTGGGTGGGTCAGAAGGGACAACAGCAAGGGGTTCAATTAATATGATGGTAGGTTCTAAAGGGAAGGTTGAAGAGTCACGAAAGAAACCACAAATGTCATGTAGGCTATGCAACAATCCCAAGCATAAATGGCTAAACTGTACCAAATATCAAACCAATGAAGCCAAATTAGCTCAAGCAAGGAAGCTAAAATTGTGCAACGGTTGTCTGAGTAAGGACCATGGTATGCAGGGTAAATGTACTGCTTCCTATTTGAGGCCCTGTCGCAACTGTGAGGGTCATCACTCTGACAGGTTATGCCCCACAGGTAGTCTAGTCAAGGAGGAAAAAGTAGGGGGTACTGCAACACTAATGCTAGGCATAACCCATAGAGGGTTATGGCAGGACACAAGTCTGTCGGCTAGTCCTAGACCAGGGCTCACAACGATCCTTATAAAGAGATCGGTGCTGGACGGTCTAAAACACTGTAGTAGGTAGTGAGACCCTTAGGTTGCAAGGTTTTACAGGAGTGACCGACAGTAAAGACTACGAAGTTGTTGAAGTTGCTTACATCTACCGTAAAAAGAAACACTTCTTACAGTGTATGGTGGTAGATGAACTCCCAGACTACCAATCTGTAGGAATTAACAAAGTAGAGCATGCACTTCGTAGGAAAGGTATTTACCTGTCTGATCCCGTAGGTGACTTGAAGGAGGTGCACATACTGTTAGGAGCAGATTATTATTATGATGTAGTACACCCGGGTTTTAAAAGAGAGAGTGGAGTGATCTTGATCCCCACTAAGTTTGGCTACTGCATGAGCGTTACAGTTCAAACTACCCAGTCAAATGTTCTGGTTGACACGGTATCCGTGTTGAGGATGAGCACGACCGCGGCAGAAGAGTTCACCGAAGATGATACTCACATTGAGGACCCAAAGTTAGCTGCCGAGTTCAATCTAGGAAGACTGTGGAAACTAGACCACATAGGAATTAAACCTGTGGAGAATGACCAGGAATCAAAATTCGCGATCGAGAAGTTCTCGGAATCTGTGCGTTACTTGACCACGGAGAAGCAATACGAAGTTTGTCTACCCTGGAAACATGATAATATCAGTTTACCCACTAATTAAAAAACATCTGGAGGATTCTGAAGAAGACACGACTGAACTCGCTCGCGGATTATATATAGACAATTTACAGAGGTCTAGTGATGGTGAAAAGGAACAAGTCGCAAGCTATAGGCAGGCTAGTAGGTTGTTCACTGAGGCTCATCTGTTTCTCCGCGAGTGGGTTTCGAATTCTGTGTTGCTTCGGGATGGTCTCATAATAGATGGGGTAGCTTCTGATAACCAAGAATATGCCAGAATCTTGGGGATGATATGGCAACCAGGGAAAGACATACTGATGTACCGGAACAAAGATTATACTGAACAGGCAGGAACGCACACAAAACGTAGTCTGTTGAGTAAGGTCGCGCAATTTTTTGATCCTTTAGGTTTAGCATTACCTGTTACCATCAGAGCTAGGATTCTAATCCAGGAAATATGGAGACGCAACGTGGGGTGGGACAAAATTTTACCCGATGATCTTATTGAACAGGGTAGGTCCTTACTAGAAGATTATAACACCCTATGTACATTAGAGTTACCGCGCCAAGTGGCCGCATTTGGACTCATGTCTTTACTTGCATTCTGTGATGCGAGTGCCACAGCGTATGGAGTAGCTATTTATTGTGTTACCTCGTTTGGGATTAATTTACTCACCGCCCGGGCTAAGGTTGCACCGGTAAAGGGGGTCACGATTCCCAAATTGGAACTAACTGCCATGCTGCTATTGGGACATTTGGTTGATCATGTATGCATTTCATACGATAAGGAACTGCAACTAAGGGCGGTACACGTATGGTGCGATAGCCAAATTGCACTAAGCTGGGTGCATAGTCAAAGGACATTGCCCGTCTATGTGCGCAATAGCGTGGATGAAATACGATCCCTACTACCAAACGCCTTCTATCATTATGTACCAACCAAAGACAACCCCAGTGACCTAATAAGTAGGGGAGTATCGGCGTCCAAATTGATTAAGTCCGACCTGTGGTGGCAAGGCCCAAAATGGCTGCTCCACGAAGGGGATTGGGCTGTATGGAATGCCGAGGTTGAGTTAGCTTTGCCTTTAGAAACGGTGACAGCTATCATTCAACCGACATCAACACCGAGTCCTATGTTAGAGTGGGTAAGGATCGGTGGGTACAATAAATTAGTCAGGGTCGTAGCTTGGGTGTTGCGTTATATCACCAACATAAAGGCCAGGCTACAAGGACGACTCTGTAATCTGGGTCAAAGCTTAAATGCAGTAGAAATAAAAGCAGCTGAGGTAACACTAATTAGGTGGGTTCAAAGGGAATCCTTCAGTCAGGAATTAGAATCCATAAGAAGTTCTGGTAAGATTAAAATGCCTACCATTGTGTGTCAACTAAGGCTACACCTGAAGAATGACTTAATTAGATGTGAGGGATGTCTAAAGTGGTCAGGTGTAGACGACTGTGCCAACAATCCTATCCTGATGCCTGCAACACACCATGTCACCGATCTACTGGTACAACGCACACACGAGGAAGTAATGCACTACAGGTCCACCACGTTATTTCTAAATTGTGTCTCAACTGGTGGATACCCAGAGTTCGGCAGGTAGTTCGACGAGTAGTCAAAAGGTGTGTGGTGTGCCGTAGACTAAAAGGAAGACCATTTACGACTGGACCTGCTCCACCCTTGCCAGAGTGTCGCATTAATCATCTAGAACCCTTCAGAGTTACAGGACTAGACTATACCGGCGCACTGAGAACTAGGGAACTGGACATGGTTTATGTGTTGCTAATTACTTGTGCCACTTCACGTGCAATACATTTAGAACTCTGTGACAATATGTCTTGTGAAGAGTTTATGCTGGCATTCAGGAGATTTTGTGCACGTCGTTCCTTCCCTCATTTGATTCTTAGCGACAATGCTCCCACTTTTCTTCAAGCTTCCAGGTACTTGATAGATATGAGCGACGATCCAACGGTTGTTGCTTACTTGGGAGAGCGAAGGTGCGAGTGGAAGTTTATACCAGTCAAAGCGCCGTGGTTTGGTGGAATGTGGGAACGGTGTGTAGGCATCGTGAAGTCAGGCTTACGGGCGGTTGCAGGACGCGCCTTGTTAAAAAGGAGCGAACTAGTAACTGTGCTCACTGAAGTCGAGGCGGTTGTTAACGATCGTCCTCTCACTTACGTATATACCGACCTGCAAGAACCACTGCCACTAACACCAGCGCATTTGCTCTATGGCAAGCCAATGACTGCCTTTCCTACTGATCTGCAGTCACAGGCAGAGTTAGAGGACCCTTCTATGTTCACCGAGGCTGCGGTGTCACGACGTTACCAGTATATTTCTAGGGTTATAGGTGATTTTAAAAAGAGATGGGTGAATGACTACTTATTGACACTACGTGAGAGGGCAACTAAGACTGCTGGTCAACCATCAGCACCCTCTGTAGGAGAGATAGTGTTCATCCATGATGATAGTCCTAGATTGTACTGGAAGTTGGGCCGCGTAGTGAAGATGTACGAGGGCGAAGGCTCGGTAGGGCGAGTAGCGCTGCTCAAGACAGCTACTGGGACTACTGTTCGTCCGGTCGCACGACTGTACGCTATGGAGCTTGGCTCTTCTACACAAGAAGAAGCTCCACCTGATGATGCTGGATCCGAGGAGGCTGCCTTAGCCGATCCACCACAACCCGTTGGGGATCCGCCTCGGATCGGGACTAGACCCAGACGCGCAGCTCGTGGCGCCGTTGATATGTGGCGACACAAGATTGCTTCTGGGCAACTCTAGATATAAGGTGGGGTTCAGATATTGTGTTTGGGGGGGGGGGAGTGTATCGTGGATTCACGATAGTCAGTGGTATAACCTACATTTTCTATGCATCATACCCTAGATACAGTTTGTACAGTATGTGAGCTTAATAAGTTAGATAAGGCCTATTATACGAAATTACAGTATAGTATTTAAGTGTCTTTAGGAATGCATATATGATTTATCATATAAACCATGCTGTAATATTATGAAAGCGGTGCGATATTTACCGCTAGATACCCGCTACTAACCTAGCAGTAGCCGCTAGATTCGTAGCGTAAGACGATGAAGTCTTGGATTGTGGCGCACCGCGTTAGAGCACTTTTATACTTCATCCAAGCAACAACTCCACTCTTTAGTTCGCCGCGATCCTGGTTCCGGTTTCATCTAGCTCTCATCATTAACTTAAACTCAACTACATCCTACAGACAGACCGACTGACAGCTAAGCCTTATTATCATGATTTAACTTTCTTTAACCTCATTTATTCAATAGTGTTCAGGTGCATCCTCGTGGTCACCTTAAGGTAAACATCCAATGGTGTTCAAATAGCACCCATTTGCCTACCATCTATCAGCATTTCCACCTTGCCTAGCTCTATTCTATGGTGATTTTAATAAGTGAGTTACACTCCCGGTATTATTATTTATTTACATTATATGAGCGGACCTTTTCAGTCTTAGGTAGCCTAGAGTAAACTTATCTTCCTTAAATCCGCCATAATATGTATATAATACAAAAAATCTATGTGCTAGGAAAAATATATTATGTTCTAATACTCTAGTTTTTCCATTGCAAATTTGTTATTTATATCATGTTATGCATTTATTTGTTTATTTTTCTCCCTCCTTCACTTCTCCTTCCTATCCCTGCTTTCACCTCCTCCTATTCCCTTCTTTTACTTTTCCTTCCTATCTCTACCATTACTTCTTCCTATCCCCACCTTTTCTTCTCCTTCCTTTACTTTTCCTTCCTATCACTACCTTTCCTTCCCCTTTCTATCCCTACCTTTCTTTCTCCTTCCTATCCCTACCATTATTTCCCCTTCCTATCCCTACCATTACTTTTCTTTCCTATCCTTCCATAATTTGTCCTTCTTATCCCTACCATTACTTCTCCTTCCTATCCCTATTTTCACGTCTCCTTCCCCTCCCCCCCCCCCAACCCAAGGAACGTCTCCCATCCACGCTCCAAGGAAGTCAACAGTGGCGTGATGAGCCTGACAGTTGGGGAGCAGGGGAGGAGAGTCACCTTCAGGGGAGGACGAGGAGGGAGCGTGGAAGGAGAAGGAGAGAGCCTAATCATACGTTTTGTGCATACTCACAAGGAGGTTGGGCCTGCGTATAGGTAAGCCATCTTGAGGTAAGCTAACGTTTTTCATGAATATAACAGTTTGATGCATTAATATATACTGTAGATAGGCAGACAATTAGATCCATAAAATCATAAGGGATACACTGTATACTGTATATATATATATATATACAGTATATAGCATATACCTGTATAATATATATGTATATACTGTATACTGTATATCTCTAAAAATAACGGAATACAACACTTTTTACCACTTCCAAAAACAACAATAATAATACATATAACAATAATAATAATAATATTACAAAATAAAGAATACAAAAAAAGTGTTATAATAATGCTCTTCTTAAAACATATTTGTTACTTTTAATTCCCCAGGGAGCTCCATCGTGACCAACGGGCGGATGAGGTGCCGTCCAGGGTGCCGGGCAGTGCCACCTGTGTCTACTGGGACCTGGACCAAAGGTAGGTGGCTAGAGTGCATTGGTTTCGAGTCCTCCTCCTCCCTCATGTTTAGCCCTATTAGTTATGAGATTTCAAGATATGCGCCCCATTAGTTTTGCGATTTTCAGACCTTTTGCCCCATTTTTTTGCCAATATTAATACCTTTCGTGCCATTTAGGTGTCGATTTTTTTCCTGGCGAGCAATAGCGAGCCTGTATTTGAAGAGGAATCGGCCTTCGGCCAGGAAATTTTTCTATCGAAATGTACAAGTTTATATTGAAGGGGGTTCTTGTGGGTGTTTTTTAAAAGTTTGATAAGAGGTTTAGAGAGCAAACTAAACCCCCTGCTTAAAATATTGAGCCGAACCAGTAAATTATGCTGCACAATACCGTCTGGGCTCCCTTAACCCGTAAACGGCGGAAAAACTCTTAAGAGGTTTTACTGGGCGACGGCGGCAAAGCTCTTAAGAGGGAGGCCTAAAAATACCATTTAAACAGCACTAAACAATTTTTTTTTTCCCTATACCTCATATCACTCCTCCACATGCCCTCCTTCCTCCCTTTCCCCTCCCCCTTCAATTATCACCTATTTTCCCTGTTATCCCCTAATTTGTTGGTATATTTTTGTGCTAACATTAGCAAACTGTGTGGGGGATGTGCTCACGTGCCTAGCAGGTGTGTTACACAAGCGATTGTGTGTATGAGTAGGCTCAGTGTGGCTTGAGGCCTCGTGGAGGGAGGGGTTGCCTCAATTTTCTCCAAAATTCATGAATGGGCTGGTTCATCTATATTCGCGATTTTGACCAGAAAAATTATATTTTCACTGGTTTGATTGTTGTTACAGGTTACTATCTTCATAGTGAAGGTAAAATAGGCTCATATGAATAGGTAATAACGATATTTATCGTAAAATGACGATTATAGGGTTGAATGGAGCCCATATGCTCGCCCATGGGGAGCTAGTTCATTACCCCCCCCTCGCCATTCCCGGGTTAACAGCAGATTTCTTGATACTTTATGGAAAAATTTAAACTACTCTCTCTTCATCATATAAATACCTATGGTATTTTTCATATTCAACATCACAGTTCGGTACATAATCTTTGTAATAGTCGAGTAATCAAGATTATAACATGACTAATTGACAGTAGTTGATCCATTATAACGCCTCGAACTGTTATTGTAAACCTTCTAAATACTGACACATGGTGGAGAATTAATATATAATTTAATTCATACAGTGCTTCATTAGTTTTTGAAAGCGTAAGGGAAACATTAGTGACTTTTTCGTTGCACATTAGGACTGTTTTTTTATTTGTATAGTATTTGTGTGTGTGTGTGTGTGTGTCTGTGTCTGTGTGTGTGTGTGCGTGTGCATGCATGCGTGCGTGCGTGTGTAAGCCCATTACATACAATTAGTTTTCTTTAGCTGAATGAAAACATCAATTAACTTAGTGCTGGTATTGCTTATTCAATTATTTGTATACTTACTCAGGTATACATTTATCCTAATAGTTTTAAATACGATTCACAAGCTAATTACTCTATTTTCATCTGACATTCGTTCCTCAATGTATTCCTCTTTATTTAGTCTACTTGATATTTTTCATTCTTCTGTAGTATGTCATTCTATAATAATTTATGTGATTTCTTCCCTTCATCCTTTATGATCACACAGTATTTAAGAACTACCGTCTAATTAACGTATCTATCTATCTATTGCCTGACGCCGTGATCCCCGAAGGGGTGGCCACTGTTGATATAGGTTAAGTGCACACACAACATATATACAGAGTGTACACATGCCTTAAGTGGTGATGGGCTGGTCTATCAGAGTGAGAACTGAGCGATCTCTGCCATACCCATAGCTTACTCTGACTGTTCCTTTTACTAATATATTTTCTAGATCTCAAGTGACGGCGCCTCTTCCGTGGATTGACCTCCCAATCTACCAAGATTGGAAGCCAAAGCGTCACATTTTTCCTTTGCCCCTCAACTTTCGCTTCATAATTGCTGAGGGGCACAGGGCCCTGGGTCGGTCTTTGGTTTCCCGGGCGTTTCCGCACCCTCCTTAGCTCCCCGCCATGGAGTGGCTTCGGTCACCCAGGCTTTATTGTGGTCGGCAGGGAGGGTTCTGTGGGGGCGCTCGGTTATGGCCTTGGCCTTCAACGGGGCCTTGGGGCTGTTCGGCCAGGCAGCTTGGGGAACAACAACAACACATGCCTTAATCATATTGCAACATACACACATGTACTTTCAGGGCAATACTATCATTGTTTAATATCCCATGATAATATACCATACTATGTAGTATCGGCAGCGTTGCACCAAATATATCCGGCACCGCTGCACATGTTTTCATCAGTAACATCCGGTCGGCACTCAGCTTAACAAGTGCCTCCCAGATCCCTGTATCTCTGGCTAATAAGAACCTATAAACTTATCTCTGGACTTTTATTCTACATCCTTGTGCAAGAAAGGATTATCAAGGTTGTTGTAGCTTCACATGACAACCATACATGGCGCAGTCAGTGTACTAAAGCCAGGAGATACGAGCCAAGACCGGATTATCAGCCAGCCATCTTGCAAGACCTCGCCTCTCCAGCCCTGGATATATCATTGTGCAGTGCTTTACAGTGCAGTGAAGTGCTTAAGTGTGTAGTGCAGTGCCTTTATTATATGTCCCATGTCATTTGTGCCCATTCCCGACTTGCTGTGAGGGTTATAGCTGCCGAATCATTGCTGAACAAGAGCGAGGAGTAGCATACCCTCCCCCTCTAACGTCTCCAGCAACACTAAAGTTCTCACCCCTCACTGGGCCCTCAGTGCCTTCCAGCTGTGCCGGCACGTGCGCACGGACACACGCACATCGTTGCCAAGTCAACACGGTGTTGCCAAGCCTACCGCACTCACGCACTCACTCTCTCTAGCACAGATAATTTCTCTCACTATTAAATAAACTGTTCCAGTTGTACTGCACATTTTCATCGTTCCTGCAAGACTACAGTGTGTCAGCTATCAACCAATTATGGAGGGAGATGAGCAGATTCATGGGGAGCCCAGAGACACCCCACACGACCATACTGGGGAGGGAGATAATGGTGGAGCTACTGGTGGAGATAGTGGTGGAGATAATGATGGAGATACTGTTGGAGTTGCTGGTACGGGGTACCAGTCAGTTCATTCCACTCCAACCTTTCCTCTCACCACCCCTCATTTTACTCCACCTCCCCAACCTCCCCCCACTTTACCTCCCCTACACTATAGGGGGATGCCACCCCTGTCACCACACCCTGCAAGTCTACAATCTACCACAAGTGCAGACCTCCTTCAGCTCATACAGTATATGGAGCAATGCAGACAACGGGACGACTATACCAGAAGACAGGAGGAGGAGGACCGCAGAAGACAGGAGGAGGACCGCAGACAACAGGAGGAGGACCGCAGAAGATGGGAAGAGGAAAACCGATGACAGGAGGAGGAAACAAGACGACGACAGGAGGAGGAAACAAGACGACGCACGGAGGAGGACTACAGGAGACAGATGGACGATGCCAAGTTCTCCGCCCTTGTCCAGGCTCTGGCCCAAATGACCCCACCTGCCGCCGCACCTACACCCACCTCACCGGGGCCAACACCCCATTCCACAACATCCTCCACCCCTACAGCTCCACCTCCACCACAGAAGGCTATCACCCAGAACCCGCCGCCCCTTCGTGCTGATGCCACCTTCCAGGTTTTCAGAGAATGGAGGCGTCGGTGGGACGATTACTCTATTATGGTAGACTTATCTAAACTACCGAGGGAGAAACAACTGATCCAGATGCGGATGTGCTTAACCCTGGAGACACAGCGGCTCTTGGAGCACACCTTAAGCATACCCCCTGACACCGACAAGACCATTGACGCAGTCCTCGATGTACTTCAGGAGCACATCAAGAATTCTCGCAATGAAGCTCTCCGTCGCAGGGACCTGTTCAGTTGCAAGCAAAAACAGGGCGAGTCATTCAACAACTTCTACGTCCGCCTCTGCCACATCGCCGAAGACATCGACGTCTGCCCAGGGAACTCATCAGCCTGCAGGGAGACCCAACTCAAGATGGTCATTCTCATGGGCATACACGACGAAGAACTTGTACAGAAGCTGCTTTCCCTCGACGCCACCCCTTCATTACAGGACATCGTCAACACTTGCCGTTCCTACGAGGCCACTCGAAGCGCTACGTCAGCCATACGTGCCCCACCGTCCCAGGTTAACGCCGTGTCAGCGTACAAGCAGAACAAGCAAGTTAAGCAACGCGACAAGTTCTCCACATCGCAACAGTCCTTGGCGTCGGCTGCCGCCTGCCAGCGTTGTGCTCGCCGGCACGACAAGAACAAGTGCCCGGCTGAAGACTACACCTGCACTAACTGTGGCCGTCGTGGTCATAAGCCTAGGACTCCTGCTTGCCCTGCTGCCACCGCCCAGTGTCGTCGCTGCAACCATATGGGCCACTACGACAAATGCTGCAGATCTTCCAAGACGCCCACCACACAGGACAACGACGCTTCCTCCCACAACAAGTCTACAGCAAAGAAGACCACAAGTTGCCGACGTGTGGCATCACCTGTTCAGGCACCCACACTGACATCCGTGAGTCTCACCTACAACGGCACCACTAGAAAACTCCACATGCTTCCTGACATAGGTGCAGACATCACAGTGATCGGCCGACGACACCTCGACATACTTCGGATTCCTCTCAGCAGCCTACGACCTCCGCCTCCGACAACAACGCTCAACGCGGATGGCTCTGCAATGGCTCCTGCTTTGGGGACGTTTCATGCACAACTCACCATCAGCAAACGCTCCTGTTCGGCCACAATCCAAGTCCGCGAGGGTGTTCAGACGCCGCTTCTGTCCAAACGCCACTGTCAAACATTGACCATCATCTCAGCAGAATTCCCCAAGCCAATTCTACAGGTTAAACACATCTACAGGTGTAAGGAGCTACCCTTCACAGCCACCACGTCACCTGCACAAGCCAAGGAGTTCTTTCTTCGAGAGTTCAAGGACGTGTTGGTCTCCAAGGAGGATCTCCAGACAGCTCCACTCAAGCCTATGAAGGGTCCCCCAATGCGGATCCACCTCAAGGACGATGCCGTGCCTTTTGCCATCTACACCCCGCGGCAGATCCCCTTTGCTTTCAGGGACAAAGTTAAGCAGGAGCTGGACTCGCTAGTGGCACAAGGTATCATCAAACCGGCCGGCGATGAACCTTCAGAGTGGTGCCACCCCCTCGTCGTCGTCGCCAAGCCCAACGCCGAAGTTCGCCTCACCGTAGACCTCACCAAGCTCAACTGCCAAGTTTCCAGCCCAGCCCACCCCTCACCGATGCCTTTCGAAGCGATCCGCAGTGTGGCCCCGCAGGCAAAATTCTTCACAACGGCAGACGCCCTGAGTGGATATTGGCAAATGGAACTTGCGGAGGAGGACCAGCATCTCACAACTTTCATCACTCCTTATGGCCGTTTCCAACACTGTAGAGGTCCAATGGGTTTCGCTGCGACAGGTGACGCCTTCTGCCTTCGCGGTGATAGGGCCCTCCAAGGGGTGCAAAATTGTGCCAAGGTTGTCGACGACGTGCTGCTCTACGACGAGGACTTAAACACACATCTTCAGCGTATCCATGAAGTGCTCATACGGTGCCGCGACAGTGGGATCACACTCAACAAGGACAAGTTCGTGGTCGCCGCACTCAGTGTGAACTTCTGTGGGTACACGCTCTCAGGTGAGGGCATCTCGGCTGACCCTGGCAAAGTTGGAGCGATCAAGGACTTCCCGACACCAGCCAACATCACCGACCTTCGCTCCTTCATGGGTTTGGTGAACCAGCTGGCGGAGTTCACCCCCGACATCGCCACTGCCGCTCAGCCCCTGCGCCCCCTGATGAGCCCGAAGAGGTCGTTTATGTGGACCGCTGACCATGATGAGGCTTTCCGCCGGGTCAAGGCTGCCCTGCTCAGTCCACCCGTCCTGGCCCCATTCGACCCTTCCCTACCAGTGATTCTACAAACTGATGCATCCCGCCTCAACGGTATTGGATACGCCCTCCTACAGGATCATGGCAACAACCGTCTCCGCTTAGTTCAGTGTGGCTCGAGGTTCCTAAGCGACCCCGAGTCCCGCTATGCCACCATTGAGCTGGAGATGCTAGCCGTGGTCTGGGCCATGTCCAAGTGCAAGTTCTACCTCATCGGACTGCAACACTTCACCCTCATGACGGACCATCGCCCCCTCATCCCCATCTTCAACAACTACACCCTTGATGCGGTTGAAAATCCCCGCCTCCAACGTCTGAAGGAAAAAGTCGCACCTTACCTCTTCACAGCCGTCTGGCGCGCTGGCAGGTTGCTCTGCATCCCTGATGCGTTGTCACGGGCCCCTGTCAGCCACCCGACGCCAGAGGATGAGTTAGCATGTGCCGACGCCACGGTTCACCTCAGGTCCCTCGTGGCTGTCAACGCCGCCGCCACCGACGTCAACTCTCCTTCACAGGACGCAGACAGGATTCTCCAGGAACTCCGAGATGCAGCCAGAGCGGATACTGTGTACAGGCGTGAGTGCGTTACTTCGGGTTTCCCCACCAACCGCTACAACCTGCACAACTCTCTACTTCCATTCTGGAAACTCCGAGACTACCTGTCAGCAGATGGTGAACTCGTCCTGTACGGAGCAAGGGTTGTGATTCCTGAAGCCCTCCGCCGCCGCACCTTGGCTCGCCTGCATGATAGTCACAGAGGCTTGGAGGCCACTAAGCGTAGGGCGCGACAGGCTGTCTTTTGGCCTGGCATCAACTCGGACATCGCCAACACAGTTCAAGCTTGTGAGCCGTGTCAGGTCTTACAGCCTAGTCAGCAGCAGGAACCCATGATCAACGACGACAACCCAACTAGGCCTTTCGAGTCTGTTTCAGCCGACTTCTTCGCTGTGGCGGGGAAATCCTTCCTCGTCGTAACAGACCGACTCTCAGGCTGGCCCGTTGTCGTACCCTGCAAAGGAGATACTACCGCTTCAAACACCATCAGGATCTTCTGCCGCTACTTCAGGGAAGTTGGTGTACCCCTCCGCCTACGTACAGATGGAGGCCCACAGTTTACTAGCCGTGAGTTCCGGGACTTCATGGAGCGTTGGGGAGTCAATCACTTGGTCTCTTCCCCACACTACCCACAATCCAACGGTCATGCCGAGTCTGCCGTCAAGTCCGTCAAACACCTCATACTGAAGACGGCTCCCTCAGGCAACATCGACTGTGAGGACTTTGACCGTGGACTGTTGGAGCTCCGCAACACCCCGAACTTCACAGGCCGCTCCCCGGCACAAATCTTGTATGGCCACCCACTACGGTCTTGTGTCCCTGCTCATCCCCAGTCCTTTGCAGCAGAGTGGCAAGCCAAGGCCGAGGACTGTGACCGCCGTGCAGCCGCCCACACTGCGCTGGTGCAGAGAAACTATGACCAGCACGCACGCCCCCTTCCCAGGTTGAGAGTCGGCACCACAGTGCGGATCCAAGACCCGACTTCTCACCGCTGGGACAAGGTTGGGGTCGTCATGGGCTGCGGCAGGTCCAGGGATTATGAGGTTCGTCTCCCCAGTGGTAAGATATATTGGCGGAACTGTCGCTTCCTCCGCCCAGTGAATTCCCCTGGTGTTGAACCCCTCCCCCATAACCCTGAGGTCCCTGTGCCTTGTACGGACCCAGAAAGAGAGTCCTTCACTTCCCCCATGGCCCCACGTAGGTCTGAAAGGCTCCTAGAAAAAGAGTCAGCTCGACAACGTCTTGCGAGCTTGAAGGGGGAGGGAGGTGTTGATATAGGTTAAGTGCACACACAACATATATACAGAGTGTACACATGCCTTAATCATATTGCAACATACACACATGTACTTTCAGGGCAATACTATCATTGTTTAATATCCCATGATAATATACCGTACTCTGTAGTATCGGCAGCGTTGCACCAAATATATCCGGCACCGCTGCACATGTTTTCATCAGTAACATCCAGTCGGCACTCAGCTTAACAAGTGCCTCCCGACTCCCTGTACCTCTGGCTAATAAGAACCTATAAACTTATCTCTGGACTTTTATTCTACATCCTTGTGCAAGAAAGGATTATCAAGGTTGTTGTAGCTTCACATGACAACCATACAGCCACGAACGAACCGCCCCCATGCACCTCTGTCCCCAGTCAGTCGACGCCCCTCCTCCCAACCAGCACCGCCTTCGTTCATGTACTTCCTCACTCCATCCTTCCACCTCTCATTCGGTCTACCTCTCCCTCTCTGTCCCTCCACCTCGCTCTCGTACACCCTCTTAGTCATTCTCTCGCTTTCCATACGTTCCATATGGCCGAACCATCTCAAGTTGTTCCTTTTCACACTTTCCAGCACATCTACCTCCACACCACACCTCCTTCTTACTTCCTCATTAGTCTGTCTATCCCTCCATGTAACTCCGCACACACTCCTTAAGTAATTCATTTCCACTGCTCTCACTCTTGGTCTGAGTCTCTCAACCAACGTCCATGCTTCGCTTCCGTAAGTCAGTGTCGGGATTACCACACTGTCATGCAAGGACTTCTTCACTTCCATACTGACCACCCTATTTCTTGTTACTGCTTTTAGCGTTCCTACAACACTCTTCCCCTGTTGTACCCTCTCCCGCACTTCTTCATTCATAGTCCCATCTTTACTCAACACACTGCCCAGATACTTAAAAGAGTTGACGATCTCCATAGCCTGACCGTTCAGCTTCACCTCACACTCTGTGACTTCACCCCTTTCGAAGTATTAACGTATTCCTTTGGTTATTCATTATATCACTTTATCCTCCTGGTCAATACAAAATAATATCGGCCCCCTCTTTTGAAATTGTTGTAAATAACACCTTTTTCTAAAACAATGACGTTATCACAACTACTTTCAACAGTTCAGATAATTTATGCTTCTCATTGACTTTCATGATAATTTCCCTCATTTGAACATGAAATTTACGAATAAAAAGTCTACTTGTGTAAATAGTCTACCTGATTCAAATGAGTAGTATCAACATGAGAATCAGATAGGAGACGTCTATAAACTCACGGGCTTGTCTAAATTGGCTATGAACACGTAATATGGGACCGACAGAAGGTATATTCTAGACTTGTGTATTTGTTCCGTTGGTCAGCGTGTGGGCTCCTGATGGGTGCGAGACCATCAACAGTACCCGAGAGGTGACCTACTGCCGCTGTCACCACCTCACCATGTTCGCCATCATCACCGACGTCCATGGATATGTTGTTAGTACAGTACAGTATATACAAATCTTACCCTTTAATTTAGGGTCTTGTTTATTTGCGTTATATGTTTGTTTGCACTTGCATTAGATTATATTGAGTTGTATCGTGTCACATTGGGTTTTCTTGAGTTGTGTTAGGATGGATTAGGTTGTGCCGGCTTTAATCGTGTCGTGTCATATTGTATTCGGGTTAGGTCATGTCAGGTCATTTTGGGTTAGGTTACAATGGGTGTGAGACCATCAACAGTACGGTACTCTGGAGGTGGTCTACTGCCGCTGTCACCACCTCACCATTTTTGCCATCATCACTAACATCCATGGTTTTGTTGTTAGTATAGAATGTTTACATGCATGATATAGATGGCTAGTATAAGAACTCGGGAGTAAACAAATTTCTATATTACCAAGAACTTATAAGTGTTAACTTACTTTAGATGTTGATAGTGATGGATAGCTCAAGGATAGAGTTAGGAATAGATAGAAGCTATATAGTGGCCACTAAGAGTTAAGGATTAGAATGACTTAGCATGAAATAGGTGGTTGTAGTGGAAGCAGCTAGAAGGAGTTGAGTTGTTGCTGAGTTCGTAGTCAAAGTAATATACCGTTAGATGAAAATATACAAACTATAGTACAGTAATATGGTTCCCTGTAAAACAAACTAATCTTTCTCCCAGGGCCGTGACCTCGTGCTTGACCGCCTGGGGACCTTCTTGACCTTACTCTCCAGCATCGCCTCCTTTGCCACCTTCCTCATACTACATATAGCCAAGTATGTGTGTGTGTGTGTCTGTGTGTGTGCATGTTTGATCTGCCTCTCCTGCATTCCTTTCTTCACTACAGTAATTTCCTCATTCTTCACTCAGCCAAGTATGTGAACTATCTTTCTTTCTCTCTCTCTCTCTCTCTCTCTCTCTCTCTCTCTCTCTCTCTCTCTCTCTCTCCACTTTCTGTGTGATTTTTTTTTTTTTTTTTTTTTTTCTTCTATATTCCAACTTACTTCCTCTCGGGCATAGGCTGAGAGCCTTAACATTCACCGCTTTACAATGAACAGTGAAGCCCGTGAGGTCTTGTTCCAGTCTAGGGAGTGAGACATGTGAAGCACGTAGAGTACAACGAGCACCTGCCATCTTGCCTTCACATGAGGCACGGTGCTCACTCATGGCCCGAAACGACCCCATCTCTGAAGCCACCTCGTTCCCGTGCTTCACTGTCTCATCCCCTACACTCGGACTCTCACACTTACACACACACAACGCCACCTGTTGAGCAGATAACTCACCAGGCATTGCACCCCTATAGCATATTTTGAATATGGGAATATTCATACAGTGCTATTTAATCAGGGAACAATGAGGGTATTTTATTGACGTTTCGGTGGGCTTGTGGTAATGCACTGATACTAGGTACAGCACAAATTCCATCCCAATAATATCTTCCCATTGATACATCGGGATTTGAACCCGGGACCTTTGGATTACCAGGCCAGTGGCAAGACCACTCCACCACACCTCCCCTAAATTGCTTGTACATGCCTTTGTATTGCTGCTGAATCAATCGCAAGTGGTCCATTATGAAACTAAGACATCCCATCTCTTTACCCACTTCCAGAAGCGATGTCTCCCCCCAGCGCATAACCATCACCAAACAGCTCTGTCTTGCCATTGGTCTGTCTCATTTGTCCATCCTTATTCTGCTGGACAGGGACTTCCACAAACAGTCAGAGGTAAGGAGGGAGAGAAGGAAGAGAGGAGTGAAAGAAGAGTGGGAAGAATGGAGGAAGAATAGGGAGTAAAGTTAAGGGAAAAGAAAGAAAAGGAAAAGAGAAAGTATAATGCAGAGTGAAGAGCGAAGAGAGGAAAAGAGAGATGGAAAGTGGGGAAAAGAGGGAAGGAGGAGAAATAGAGAAGGTCAAAAGAGGGTAGAGAGAGGTATAAATATGTCCACCCCCGAGTGTATCCTCACCACCAAGTAACCCATCTCATCTGTCCATCCTTCCTCTGCTGGACAGGAACTTCCACAACCAGTCAGAGGTAAGAGCAGAGAGAGAAAGGATGGAAGAAAGAATTCGAATACAAACAAATTACAAATAAATGAATAAATAAATCTTACAAAATCCCTGGAATAGATCCCCAGCAAATACTAGAGTGAATAGATTCCATGTACAGTAATTCCTGGTATAAAATATCGACACCTGAATGGAGGGAAGCGTCTTATAATCGCCAAACTAATAGGGTGAAAACATCTTAAAAATGCCAAACTAATAGCCTAATAGGGCCAGAAAACTAAAATCCCAAAACTAATAGGGCCAGAAAACTAAAAAATTGCCAAACTAATAAGGCCAAAAAACTAAAAATCGCCAAAATAATAGGATGTAACTTCATAAAATGTACAAACTAACCCATGACTATTACACCCCAGACGACGTGTATGGCTAGCAGTGTGTTGATGCACTACCTCACCACCGCTGGAGTGTGTTGGATGATGGCCGAGGGAGTCCATCTGATGTACACCATACACACGATCCGATCAGCTGGTCAACTACACCCGCTATACTGGTAAGAGGAATGTACAGAGACTGCTATGATTGAGTGTCTGTTAAGATTGAGTGTTCATACTGAGAGACTGTTCAGACTGCTAAGACAGAGATTGCCAAGACTGAAAGACTAGTGAGACTGCTAGGGTTGATAGACTGCTAAGACCGAGAGACTGCTAGACTGCCAGACTGCTAAAAATGACAGACTGTTAAGACAAGAGATTGCTAATACTGACAGACAGTTAAGAATTACTAGAAATGACTGATTATCTTGCATATAAAATTTCTTCACAAACTGTATCAATATTTTGTTTATCTTGTATAAATCATTGCAAGAAAATATATAGCAGTACGCCTTTTCTTGCTTCTTAAGCATATTCACATCAGTTATAATTAATTGGCATGCCCTTATCTTGATTTCGTAGCCGTGACTTAATCCTAGTAATGTAATATATCATCAATAATGAAAGCACTGTTAATTAATTATTTATGAGATTTAGTAATGCCAGAAAATCAGCTGCAAAGGGATTATTTTTCTTTTCGCCTGGATAAGACGATCACAGTATAGGCCTAGAAGGTTCCAACTGCCGACTCTATAAATACTCCAGACAGCACTACCGAACCCTCGAAGGAGCTGCTAGTGGAATACACTTTTTTGACAAAACACTCTAGATGATATCAAGTTGACTGGGAAATAAGGACACAATAGGGAAAGTTGCCTCTAACGAGTGTCCTTTCTGTATAGTCATTAATTAAATAAGCTGAATTTAAAGTATTTTTCAGAAAAGGCATCTGGACACAGTGATTTAAGAATTTCAAATTTCAAATAAGAGCGAAAAAAATAGCTGGTCTGAGGAACTTTTCCAAAGATTACTGGCTGTGTAAAAGAAAGAATGTTAATTATTGTTCGCTCATTGATGGACAGTGTGTGAACTCTCTGTACATAAACTTGAGATTTACTTTCAAATAAATATTTAAATTATCATTTATTATACAAAAAGGAAGTGGAATGTAAAGAAATGCCCTAGTAGTATATACAGTAGATGTAGGAATCACTCTCACTCTTCTTTCCTACAGGTTAGGCGGGTATGGTGTGCCAGCCGTGGTGGTGATGGTCACACTACTCATCGCCTATGGTACCGAGGGATGGATCACGCAGGAGGCCTATGCTCCACCCGGTAGTGAATTGTAAGTATAATAAACTAACATACTATGATTCATCCTTGCACAATCGGGAATAAACTGATCATTGACAATAGAGGAATATTTAACAATAGAGGAATATTTTTGGAACTAATCCTCTTTCTTTTCCATTTCATCTCACTGAACCTCACACTCTCTCTCATGCGCGCGCACGCACACGCACACGCACACGCACACACACACACACACACACACACAGCCCGTAGCCTAGTAGGTAGAGCTCTCGTCTCACACACGAGGGGTCGGGGGTTCAATCCCCGGCCGGGCGGAGACAAATTGGGCTTGTCTCCTTTCATGTGTTAGCCTCAGTTCACCTAGCTGTAAATAGGTACCTGGAATAAGTGGACGACATTGTGACGTCCCATCTGGGGTTGGCAAAAATGGTACAAGGCGAGATGGGTATCATATGGTTCACCTAAGCTGATGGCTACCTAAGCCTTCGGGCGAGACGGTACCGTCTATAGTGAGAATGGTACCATACAGATCCACCCTAAGCCTTCGTTTCCGATGTCGCCAATTGGCTAAAATACAGACTACACACACATCCACAGCCATTCCAACAGTACATAAAACACTTAACATGCATTTCACGCAATACATTCCCAGTTAAGGAGGCGCGATAATAATGAGCTTAGCTCGCATTGCGTGGATTCCCCTTGACGAACAAGTAACTGAGTAACACACACCTGAACAGAACTTATGGTCAAACTTGCGAGTTCTGTTCATTTAAAATAACAAATTAAAAAGTTCTAATAGAATAGTTATGGGTTATGCTCTGTGAGGGTTGAAATTGTTTTACCAATTATTTTTTATTATAACTCAATTAGGTGATTATGTTACAGGTAAAATTAAAGTTTGTCCAAACTTTGATAATAGCTAAATAATAAATTTAGACTTTGATTGAAATTATTGAATAGTTGCATACAAATAATTTCTGCAAAAAAAAAATAATATTTTTACCCTCTATACAAAGTAAGGATACATTGCCATAGCTATTATTGTGATTGAATATACAGTATATTTTAGTATGTGACAAAAACAAAGTATTGGGTAAATAATTACATACCTAAATGCAACACAAATTCACCAACAGAACAAGTTAAATGAGTCGTCATATACCTCTCGTGAATAAATAAATAGATGTAGAATAAATATAAATAAACTGGTTCCTTGGCAACTCACCCACTAGTCTATTTCAACAATTAGATGTCAATCAATGTCAAATTTTGAGGTTCTAACTTATATTGCCTAACCTAATGACTCGTTGGTTAAGTTGTCAAGACACAATATATACTTTACACTTCATGGGTGGATGGGACTCATCAGCCTTGGTCGGCAACCCATCTAGGTGAAACAACCTAATAAATATACGATTGAATGGGACCTATCAGCCTTGGTAAGCAACCTGTCTAGGGGAGTAAGCCTTAGACAAATGTTTACTACTCCAATAAGGGCGAAGCAGGTTGGTGGATGGACTAGCCGTGCAACACTGTAGAAAAAAAAAAAACTAAATTGTCCACCTCACGAGGGACAGGTCCACTTGGGGTCGTTTTGTGTATGGCCACCCTCATAAAGGGGAGTAAGTCGTCTGGTAATAGATAGATAGATTTTTGAAAATTAAGCTTCCATATTACTTTACCTGTAGTAGGTATATGGGTAGTGATAAACCCATCTACTGTAAGGATAAAATGGTTCCGGTACAGGTAAATCAAATAGTCAAACATAAATCACTGTCAATATAACCAACTTGGTTTTATTTACCATTAACCCATTGGCTGCGGGAAACGTAGTACTACGTTTTGGCAAGTTACAGCAATGTACAGGCTTTAAAAGCCTGTAAAGGCCGTAGAAATCGAGTGTCAGTGGGCGGGACTGCGAGGGGCCCACCTCCCGACCGTCAGCACGTCCGTCCGTGCATTGAGGTCCCAGACCCGGGTCTCAGCAGTGCTGCCAAAGGCAAAAAAGCGCTACATTGCTTATAAATAGCGAGTTTTCCCCAATGTCTATGGTAGCGCTGCGGGTGAATCCCGCGAGCTACGAAGCTTATTCTAGTGTCATTTTGAAGCTATTTTCGTCTAGTTTTCGGCACAATACATTTCATTTCATGCAGACACTTGATTAAATATTCAGGAGTGCCTGAATATGCCCTAAATAGCTCAAATATTCCCACAGAGAAGGGTTAATATACCTTTGATTCTTGTTGACAGTGCAGATTCACAATTACAGTACTGTATAGCTACATTCATTTATCCTTTAACCTCTGGACTGCGGATCTACTTATATAAGGCCTACCGCTGCGCTGCGGAACTCCTTATATAATCCCAGGCCTAAAAAAAAAAACATTTAAACCAGCCCAGTATAATTTTTTTTTTTTTTTTTTTTTTTTTTTTGCCCCTTGGCCATGGCAAATATCCCCTCCTTTCTCCCCCCCACCCTTCAATTATTACCTATTCTCCCTCTTATTCCCTTATTTCGTTGATATATTTTCGTGCTATCAATAGCGAGTCATAAGAGGGGTGTGCTTGTATGTGCTACATAGCGAATGAAAGAGAGAAAGAGACAATTACACGACAAGTGTCTCTCCAGACGTCATGAAAGGTGGTAGGCTGGCAGGCTGGCTCAGCCTTTGGTTATGTAACTCCCGATCTAATTTGCCGGTTTTGACCATCCAAACGCTGTTTCCACTTGTTTTATTGTTGTAACAGGTTAATACCTTTATAATCAACGCATATGGATAAGTATTAATGATATTTATGGTACGATGACGATTTGAGTGAAGGAAACAATCGAAATACCTCCGCACAGGGAGGGGTGGCCACTACCCTACCTCAGTACTTCTTAGGTTAAGGGGAGGTTTATGTTTTTTTCTGACCCCCTTTTTTCTCATGTTTAGCCCCATTATGTTTTGAGATTTTAAGACCTTTCGTGCCATTTAGGTGTAGATATTTTCCTGGCGAGCGATTGTGAGCCTGTAATTTAGGAGGAACTGGTCTTTAGCCGGGATTTTTTTCTGACGAAATTTGTTTTTATTTTATCTCAAATAGGGGGTCTTGGGAGTAGGCCTATTGTTTTTAAGCTCGATGAGGGCCTAGGAAGCAAACTAAAACCCTACCCTTATTCCTTCAACAGCTGCTGGTTGTCTACTGAGCATGGCTATATATGGGCCTTTACTGCCTCCTTGGTGGTTATGATTGTGGTGAGTACATAAATCATTTATCCCCGTGGCTCGGAACGCGATTTGAGTGGTTTAAAGCATATTTTAAGCCTTGATATACCCCAGATGCACCTTTAAAATTTTAATTTATATATCCCCAACCTCTTCAGTTTTCTTCAATGATGGTTTGAAAGAAGACTATTTTTTAGAAGAATAACTTAATTATATTTTCCTTAGTGCTCATAGGCTAAATACAAAAATATATGTACTGTAACCTGTATCTATGCACCTCAGAGGGTTAATTATTTAGTTGTTCTCTCTCTCTCTCTCTCTCTCTCTCTCTCTCTCACACACACACACACACACACACACACACACACACACACACACACACACACACACAGTCATACAATATGCAAGTACTGTACATTATACAATATACATACTGTACAAACATTGCAATACAAATCTAATTGTGTACTTAAACGTAGCATGTACCGTAGTCGTGGTCAGGAATACTTGAACTTCTTCTAATGACAAAAAAACTATAAGGTGAGCATTAACTAGTGAATCTCAGTACAGTAGTACTGATCAATCACTTTTCCAACATAGGTCGCCAGCGTGTTATAACTGTGCCTCCAAAATATGTCTAATAATTTCTTGTCATGACTGTACATCAATCACGTACCCCTCCCCCCCCACACTAAATCACGGACACAGGCTTATATTTTGTACATACACAATCCAAGCATCTAAAGCTCCCCACTTCATCCACTAATCATATACACTAATAAATAACACAGAGACGCATTATTATCCACATAAACACGTACACCAAGTAGTTACGTAAACCAATCCCAGTCCTGCACTAATAATGTACCAACACTCCCCAGGTGAACACGGTAATAATGATCCTGACGTTAAGGGTGGCGTTGTCACTACAGGTTAACAGGCAGAAGACCAAATACCAGAGAGCCATGTGAGTAGTTTGATTTGTTGTTGTTGTGGTACCAGGTAGTTATTGTGGTAGTTGTTGTGGTAGTGGTAAAGGTAAATAGGCAGACAACCAGAAACCAGAGAGCCATGTGAGTTGTGGAAAAAATACACCATGAAAATTGGTCCAATTTTGGTATTGAGAGTAGGGGCGTAAATTTGTCGAAAGACGGGTGCCACATACTCTCCGTAAGGAAGGAGATATACAACAGAAAATACTCTGAAGAATATTGATTACTGACATAGTGAAAGAGGGGGGAGGCAAATGTAATATTGCGGCGAGTAGACAGATATTGGAGAGAATTAGTAAGAGGAGACGAATTCATGGGACAAAATGCTTTTCTTACAGTTTCTTACAGTAGATCCTCTGGAAAAAGGCAAACTATGCCTGTGTATCCAGCTCAGTACCAGTACTTGCACTGCTGCGGTCGTTCACGGTGTTGGCGGCGGCGGTAGCAGACGCAACATTTTTACTATTCTGTATTTTTTTTTTATAATCAAACTTCAAATCTTGTCTTCCCCATGCTTTATCAAGATTACTTTCAAACTCCCTTATTGATTCGGAATCGACTACATACTGGGGCAGTGCGTTCCACTCATTTACCACTCTATCATAAAATGAGTTCTTTGCCTTCTCAAGCCTATTTCTTTCTTTGTAAATTTTCTTAGAGTGTCCTCTCGTTCTTGTTCCCTCCCGCATCAAGAAGATACCTTCACACACATCCTCATCGTACTTTCCTGACACTATCTTAAAAGTCTCTATCATATCCCCTCTCTTTCTCCTATATGCCAGTGTCGGAAGCCCCAGTGTCCTCAACCTCTGCTCATAGCCCGCGTTCTTCAACGTTGGTACCAGCTTGCTAGCTCTCCTCTGCACTTTCTCCACTGCTTCTATATCCTTTACCATATATGGAGCCCACACCTGGTTTGCATATTCCAGGTGCGGCCTAACCAGCGCTGTATATAGATTCCTGAAGATTTCTTCGTCAAGTGACACAAATGTCCTCCTTATCAGCCCTACAATTCTATTGGCTTTGTTTATCTTTTCCGCTAAATGTTCTGAGAAATTTTACTTATTGTCTATCACTACTCCTATATCCTTTTCTGCACTCACTTCCTCCATCGCTTATACATACTGTATCCTACCTTGTCTATCTTGCTGGTCCCAATCCGCATGTACTTGCATTTTTTTGGATGAAAAGGCATTAACCAATGCTCAGACCATCCCTTCATGCACTCCACATCTCCTTGAAGCAAACCCATATCTTCCTTACTCCTCACTCTTCTATACAGTTTAGTGTCATCCGCATACAGGTATACCTCACTTCCATTAGTTATAACTTCAGGCAAGTCGTTGATAAATATAACGAACAGCAGTGGTCCCAACACAGATCCCTGAGGTACCCCACTTGTAATTTCCCTCCACCCCGAGCCTATTCCATTCACCAGTACCCTCTGTCTCCGATCTTTCAGGAAGGCTTCTATCCATTTCACACATTTCTCTCCTATATTATAGCTTCTAACTTTCTCTATTAACCTTTTATGTGGGACCTTATCGAAGGCCTTCATAAAATCGCAATATACCACGTCTATTACATCACCATCTTCTAGAATTTGCATCCAATCATCTACCACCTTAATTAGCTGTAGTACCGTCGACCTCCCCGGCAAGAATCCGAACTGTCTCCCACTGAAAAGTTGGTTTGACTTCATATGATCCATTATTCCTTCTCTAATTACCGTTTCCATTAGTTTACACACAACACTTATCAAACTGACTGGTCTATAATTCCCTGGGTCATTTCTCTTTCCCTTCTTAAATATAGCTTTTGAATCTAGTCCTTCGACAAGTGTTGTATGAGTGGAACCTCCCAACACATGTGAACAGCACTGGAAACTGTTCGTGCTTGTCACTATATATATAGAGTTGCACTGGTGTAAAGGGCAGCATTTTATTAATTCCTTCAGTGCGGGCATAATTGCCCGAAATTACCTTCATTCCATGCTCTTTTTCATGCATAAGCAAGAGGCAGAGCATAATAAAATTGTATATCCATGAAAGTACAATGATAGAGCTTTCCAACGACACCTGAATCACCCCTGAACGACATCTGGTTATCTTGCAACTATCTTGCAAACAAAGGCCAAAATCGGTAAAAAT
This sequence comes from Paralithodes platypus, assembly GCA_032716605.1. Classification (NCBI taxonomy): domain Eukaryota; kingdom Metazoa; phylum Arthropoda; class Malacostraca; order Decapoda; family Lithodidae; genus Paralithodes; species Paralithodes platypus. The sequence continues at coordinate 4,936,539 of CM064570.1, read as the reverse complement.
ATGTAATTTTGGCTGTTTTGCTACGTGTGACGCTGCACATGAGTGAGCGAGCTGTCTCTCAGAGCTCAGTGTGTGCCCACCGCCTGTGGCCAGCGATTAGAGCCCCCCTGCGCTCCCTTCAACAGCTGGCCTCTCTCTCAGGGCTCATAATAGCCTCAAAATGGCGCCCGTCATATGACGGGCACCGTACAGAAGGGGTTAAAGTCATCATCTGAATCCACTCAACTTGCCTTCATTTTCTAGGGTGTGGATACGGGGCAGTTTCTCCCTAAACTGTCTCCTGGGTGTGAGTTGGGTGTTCGGACTCATCTACATGAACACTGTCTACTTCTTTGCCTACCTCTTCACCATCTTCAATGCCTCACAGGTAATTATGTTGTCTAAGTTTATATTTGAAATGGAAAATACACAGTGCCGTGAATACGTGTATGAAAAAATTATGCCCACATAATGGCAAACAAATTTTTTGTAGCTATCCAACTAACCTCCGTACCAAGCAACAAACAAACCTACCAACTAACCAACCAAATAACCTACCCTACCTCCATTCCTAGCAACCTACCAACCTATGCCTTAATCAACATCCCTCCTTCTTTACCCACTAACCCCAATTCCTACCTACACATCTACCTACAGGGTGTGATGCTACTAATCTTCAACTGCCTACTGAATGAGAATGTTCGGACCGCATTTATTGCCCGTCTTCCTGCTCGTCTGACCGACTGGCTCACAAAGAAAAAGGTGGGATTTCTTATACATGTTGATAGACTGACTGATAGAGTAATGGATAGATAAGTGTGTGGCATATTGTATCGTGAAGCATCTAAATTGATATTATTCCAGTAAATACAGTACTGGAAATTATAACTTACAGATTTAGTGAGGGATTCTCAGAAGTTCTATGCAAGGAGCATACACGGAGGGGTGGGGGGGTGGGGGGCTAGGCAGCAGAGGAATTTGGGCATCCCCCCCTTGTCCCAGCACTACTACTGCTCCTTTGCACCTTGAAACAACTTATTTCTTTGACCGGTGAAAACCCTCTACGTTAACTAGTGTTAGAATATAAAGGTGTAAATATTATTCAGTTTTTTTGGCAGTAAAAGTTAGTTTGGGATATAAAATATTCCTAAGTATACAATCCGTAACTCCAAATTCCAAGACTTTTCAACACAAGATACAAAATAGACAATCCCAATGGGATCTTCAACCTAGCAAGGCAAGTTAAAAATTACAGTAGGGATATTATAGGTGAACAGTGTGTTAGAGATGATAATGGGAAGATTGTGTATGCAGAAAATGAAATCAGAGAAGCATGGAAGGTACACTATGAACGATTGCTAAATGTAGAGTTTGAATGGGATAAGGAACAGCTTAGTATCGAAAAACCAATATCTGGGCCCCCTCCTTCGATAGCACCAGCTGTAGTGAGCTACGCAATCAATAAAATGAAGGACGGTAAAGCTCCAGGTTGCTCCGACATTGTCGCTGAGATGATAAAAGCCTCAGGGGAGATTGGTGTAAACTTAGTCACTGAGTTGATAAACACCATTATTAAAGATGAGAAAATCCCAGAGGATTGGCTCAAAAGTGTAATAGTAAATATATACAAAGGAAAAGGGGATGTGCTAGATAGAGGAAATTATAGGGGCCTGAAAATGCTTGACCAAATCATGAAGGTCTGTGAGAGAGTCCTTGAGGGTTTGATCAGGCAAAGCATCTCTATTGATGATATGCAATTTGGTTTTATGCCAGGACGTGGTACAACCGATGCTATCTTCATAGTCAGGCAGATACAGGAAAGATACTTACTAAAAGGCAGGGATCTTTACTTTGTGTTTGTGGACCTGGAGAAGGCCTTTGATAGGGTACCTATAGATGTTGTGCAGTGGGCTATGAGGAAACTTGGTGTGGAAGAGTGGCTGTTGCGTGTGATAATGAAGATGTATGAGGATTCGCGAAGTTCGGTGAGGGTGAAGGGTGTACTGAGTGATGAGTTCGCAGTCCGTGTTGGGAGTCCATCAGGGTTCAGTGTTAAGCCCCCTCCTCTTTATTATGGTCTTGGAGGCGCTGTCTAGAGTTTTTAGAGGCGGACTCCCGTTGGAACTGTTTTATGCAGACGATTTAGTCCTAATAGCTGACAGTATGCAGGATGCTGAGGCCAAATTCAGAGAGTGGAGAGAGGGCATGGCGAGCAAGGGTTTAAGAGTCAATATTAACAAAACCAAGGTTATGCATTGTAGATTGAGACGAGGCAATGTGGAAAAGAGCGGTGCATACCCATGTGCAGTGTGTGGAAAGGGAGTGGGCGTTAACTCAATTCAATGTAGCATCTGTCGATGTTGGGTACACCATGGGAGTAAGCGCTGTAGTAGAATAAAGGGGCCCCTGCCGAAGGATAAGTCAGAAATAGAGAAATTTGAGTTCGTAGTGTGCAAAGGCGAGCTTGTGTTAAGTGATGATCCTGTGGCTGTGAATTTTGGAAATGAGTCTTTGGAGCTGGTGAACAAGTTTTGTTACCTAGGAGATACCATCTCTGCCGGTGGTGGGGCCGAGGCTGCCACTGTTGCTAGAATTAGGTGTGGCTGGGGGAAGTTCAGAGAATTGATGCCAATCCTGACCATGAAAAGAATGCCTCTCCCCCTGAAGGGAAAGGTGTATGCCTCATGTGTTAGAAGTGCAATGACGTATGCCTCAGAAACATGGGCCATTAAAGTAGAGGATGTCAACAGAATGGAGCGTAATGAGATGAAAATGGTGAGATGGATGTGTGGGGCCAGGCTACAGGATAGAATAACAAATGTTGAGCTGAGGAGACGTTTAGGTATAAAGAGTATTAGCGAGGTGATGCGTACAAGTAGACTGGGATGGTATGGACATGTGGAGAGAATGGATGAACAAAATTGGGTGAAAAAATGCAGGTCTGTGATTGTGGAGGGAGCTGCACCAAGGGGTGGACCGAGGAAGACCTGGGATCGGACTATACGTGCCGATCTCAAATCCAAGAACTTGACAAGTGAAGCAGCCCTTAACAGGGTTGCCTGGAACGCCGCCATTAGGACAAGAGACTGAAACTGCACGGATGTGTGGAACACTCGGTCTTAAAATTTTATGTATGTATGTATGTAATTGTGTCCCGTCTTAACTCTTTCATTGCGGGCATTTTGGCCAAAATTAAGTATCATTCCCTGCACATTTTCACGCATAAACAAGAGCAAGAACGTAATACAATTATATATCCGTGAAAATACAGTAATAGAGCTTTTCAATGACATTTGAATCATCTCAGTACGACGTCTGATTGTCTTGCAACGTTCTTGCAAAGGTAGTCCAAAGTCACTAAAAATTAGCAGTTTTGAGCTGTTTTCACTATGTGTAAGGCTGCAGTGAGCTCGGAGAGGGCTGAAAGTTACATCAGTGCTGGCCCAGACTTGGTGAGCGATGGATGAAGGGGTCCCGTGCTGCCTGCAACAGCTTGCCTCGCTCCCAGGCTACATAATAAGCAGATTTTGGTGTCCGTCCGGTTAAGGGCACCGCAACGTAGGCGTTAAATTATTAGGTCTATCTGTGCTGTTTCAAATTACTTCTTCTCCCTGTCCTCTATTCTTGTATTTTAATAAAATATTTTATGCTCAACTTTATTACATCCTGCTTCTTCCACTTGTCTATGTAACTTTCTGTGTTTCCATGCTGTATATATTCTGTACCCCCGGTACTGCACATACTTCTCCCTACAACTTTCTTCCTGCATATTTGACGCAACTGTCATGTTCACCACTCGTTCTTTTCCTTGTCTGTTGCCATCTATTTGCTTTAGATTCTTTATTTTGTTCAATCCTGCTCTATTGCTAAAGGGGAGGGGGGTCATTAACCTGACTTTTATAGGAAAACTTTAATCATTACACAATTGTTATTTAGGAATGAAATGCCAAGTGTTTGGTATCAAATTAAACCTTAAAGTATTCTGCATCTTTTAGGGATTTAAAGAAAAACAAATAAGTAATGGGTGATGACAGCAATTAAAATCATGATGACAAGTGAAATGAGGTAGGTAAATAATTTATCTGACAAATGTTATATTTGATTATCCTGGTATGAACATTTCTTATTAGAGAAAGATAGAACTTTTTATGCTGAAAAACTGGTACCCAAATCATTAAAATCTATTGGAAAATAAGGACTATGAATAACTTTTGGTGTCTAAAAATATTGTTAGCAGGGCAATTGACTTTAAGCCTAAAGATCGTAACCTTTTTTTAACATAATATATTACCCATATGTTACTTCCATATTTTCTAACGGATTTTTATGATTTTTGTGCCCTTCTTTCAGCAAAAGGAGCTCTATCTTTCTACACTAAGATATGTCCAGATAATAAATTTAAAAATGTCAAGAAGAGTTATTTTGGTGGCAGAAAACAAAACAAATTCAAAGGCACCACTTACAGTAAACTAGCAAGGACGTTGAAAAAGTCTTCTTAGAACTACCCAGCGCTGTAGTCTGGGCCTTTCTTACACCTGGTTGGAACCCATCCTCTTCTTAGTCTTCTAGCTCCTCTTCTGTTCAACATCTCTTGTCTGAAGATATATACTGGACATCATACATCGTAGCCTTGAATCCGAGCTCGCACGGTACATTCACTTGCTCATACCCAAAGGTATGTTCTAAAACTGTCAGCGCTATGCCATACAGCACTGAAAAAAGGGAAAATATTAAAATCGCATACAGAACCAAATCTCGTGCAGTAGCGCCGCCAGACGTCTGGGATATATTTTTAAAATATTGTTAAATAATAGTAAATAGGTTAAAAACTAATAAACCTTTGAAACGTACCCACAAATTAAACTTACCGTACCTTAACCTCTAAGCTGCAACGTTACCGGTACTCTCAAAATACTTTACTGGGCGAATGCAACGTTCCTTCCGGAAGATGGCACCTAAAAACAATAACAAAAATGCCCCAGTGCCAGAGAAATGGCAGAAATATGTGATTAGGTAGCATGTCTCCTAACCACCACTTCATGTCTTTCCCTTACATATGTCTCACCCCCCTCCCCTTTCTTCCCCACTCCTCATTTATTCTACTTTTTCCCTCCCCCACTCCCTATAAATCCTCTCTCCTACCTTAAATACATTCAGTCACCTTCCTCAACACTTCCTCTATCTCCCCCCTCCCTGAGGCCTGAAGGCCGGTTCACACGGACAATGCGCGAGACATCCACTGTAGTCGTCAATGTGGCTCAAACCTCCAAAGAGAGCAAATCTATGTCGCTTTGCTTTGTATACATTCGTCACCCTCTCGTCACAATAAGTTTTTTCACTGGATATTTGCTCATTACACCTCTTTTCTGGTTCTTCACTATTCACATGTTCATTATAGGCTACACTTATCCCTCGGTGCCCTAATTCTACCGCTACCCTAGCCTTGCTATTCAGCAGGGAGTGTATGGTGGTAAAAACTGCATCATCATCATCATTAGCGAAAATTGCAATAGAACTAATGGGAATAATTACAGTATAACTGGTGCCAAGGTACCAGGCTCACACATCTTGGACACTCATTTCCCACCAAATACATCCAATAAATACATATTATTTGAGAATACTGTACTTATAAATGCATGTTACAAGGAGATTACTAACCACACAGACTATATTTGAAATTAGTCATATACTGTATACTGTATAGCCTAGCCTAACTCATCGGCAAAATTTTGCCGCTTTCGTCTGACACGGCGTCGGCGTCGGTACACTAGACCGGCGTTTACTCTCTGTCTGTTTTGATGGTGGGCATTTATTTCCTTCATCATTACCACCAGGCCCACTGTCCCTATCATTGAATATATTTGAGGAGAATACTTATAAATACATATTATGAGGAGATTACTTACCACACAGACTTTACTTGAAATCAGTCATAGCCTATCCTAACTTATCGGCATAATTTCGCCACTGTCATCTGACATGGCGTCGGCGTCGGTAGGCTACACTAGACCGGCGTTTGCTCTCTATTTTCTTGTTCTTGTTCTTGTTTGCTTTAAGGGCATCTCAGGTGGGATGACCACCCACTACGGCCCTACCTCGCTTCCACTGGCCACACAACAAAGGAGAGTTAATGCCCGGCGGGCTAAAAAAATTATTTAAACACTGGCCACTGCGGGCACTGCGGGCTATTGACAAGCGATTCACTAGACACCATAATACAATTAAATTAAAAACACTAGGCCAGGAGCGAGCGGGCCTCAGGCTGCTAACCAAAGTCCGAGCAGCCGAGAAACAAGGGCCATAGCTATGTCGCGAAGGGAGGTGCCCTTATCAAGCCAATCCAAGGCGTCCAGTAGCATACGACAGAAGGAATCACCAGGAGTAGAAGGACGAGGAGTAACGGCGGGGCGAGGAGCAGCACAGGCAGCATACGAGAGGCGACGGGAGGGCGATTTGACGTGGGCCGACTCAGGGGGCCATCCACAGGGTCAGCATTGGCGGGTGGCAGAGACTGTAGAGCGGCACCAACAGTGTCAAGTTCTGGGACGGGAGGCCGGCTGGGGACAGGGCAGCCACCACCACGAACGTGGGGAGAGAGTTGGAGACGGGGACCCGGCGACTGAGCTCTATGAACCACCACAGCTGCCGGGGACAGAGACCGATGAGTGACCCTCAGTTCTTGTAACCCCTCAGCCGGCAGCACCTCCTCCGAGTCCAATTCATCTTCCAAAACGTCATAGCGATTACGAACAGCTGCATGCTCCAACCTCTTAGGCAACCGCCGGTTCTCCACCAGAGACGGGGCAGACGGAGGGAGAGGCCTCCTGGCACCACGCCGAGGGTTGAGGTCTCGAAGCTTCCCATTCATCTCTTCCAATCCAAGGCGACCACCATGATATGTGGCATGCAGGTCCCGGGCCGCCTGTAGAACACTGTAGTCCCCCGACGTCACCCTGTGCCGTCCACCACAAAAGAAGCAGCTCTCCGCATTAAGGCACGTCTTCCCGTCAGCCTTCTCCGGATGAAATCCACCACAATTAGCACATCTGACTTTGTTCCTGCAGGACGCGACCCCATGGGAGAAGTGATGACAGTTGTAACACCGGAAGAGGGGGAAGGTATAACTCTCCACCCGGAAACTGACATGCCCAATGACCACTCTGTCCGGTAACTTGGAACCCAAGAAGCGTAGGCGGCATTTGACCGAAGGAACCAAGTCCCCCCCCTTCAGCCCGAATCCGCATTCGTTGCACCTCCAGTAGTTCAGCCGGAGGAGTCCCCAAAACCCTCAAGGACTGCAAGAGGTCACCCTCCAGGATAGATGTCGCTACAGGACCAATCTTGCCGTACACATACAGGCCACCAGCCGGGGAAGCCGAGATCTTACAGGTGACATCCCAGTCACCCAACTTTACCATCTTCTCAGGGGGCATGGGAAGGGAGGAGAGACAGCTCCATGGTAGCCCCACACACACTGACAAGCCCGTCCCAGGAACCCTCACTTCTCCCTCAATCGCATACTTGCCAAAAGGTGCCTCATTGATGGCCTTCGTCACCGCCACCGGGCGACTAAACACCGGACGGCGTGCCTTCTCCTGGAAGATGTAGTAGACCACCCTACCACCAGCCACATGGGCGGCAGGGACCCCATCTCCTCCACCTTCAGCCGGCAAGTCAGAGTCTACATCACCGTCGGGACCACGATCGGGCGATCCAGTATGGCGGCGTTTTCTGCTGAGATCAGGGTCCCCGGCGCCATCAGAGGGGTCACTTGACGACCGGTCACGCTCTGTAGAGAGCGGAGAGGACTCCATCACCTGCGACCCGGCACCAGCCGACATCACAGCGCCGGTCCCACCAGTACCGCCACCAAAATAGCGGTAAACAAAGTCTTCTTTGTCGATCGGCTGCGGACACACTTGACAGCTAGACCACTTCCTGCCCACCATATACTAAGCACAACACCGCACACAAATGGGCAATGTAACATAGTCCTATTCCGCAAGTGGACAAAGGGCGACCGACGAGGAACGGACGCCCACTCCGTACAGCAGTCGAAAGCGGAATCCCTCTCTATTGTGATGACCCTGATAATTTAATTCCTTCATTACCACCAGACCCACTGTCCTTATCACTGAATGCACCAAAGGCCATAGTAAACGCGCAAGATACGAGGTTCGGGCAGAAAAAAGCTTGTAAACATGTAGTCTTCCAACACATTGGTGGCCAGCCTGTCCACCAATCACAGCCGCCGCTGTTCTGTGATGTTATCGGGCGCCGTGTTTGAACATTCCCGTAGGTACGGAACCGCTATACAGTAGTACCCTTTTGGGACGCGATAACAACATTTTAGGGGTTTTAAGGGAGCCGTGATAGCACACAAACGCTATAGCTAAACCTGTGATAGCAGAGGGATGGGTGTACATCGGTGTTGGCCCCAATCATGTTTTTGGTTTTCATCAACGACCTTCAAATGGGAATAGGCTCATATATATCTATGTTTGCTGATGATACAAAATTAATGAAGCATATTACAAGTAGGAGTAGTTATGTTATGTTGTTATTGTTCCCCAAGCTGCCTGGCCGAACAGCCCCAAGGCCCCGAGCAAGGCCAAGGCCATAACCGAGCGCCCCCACAGAACCCTCCCTGCCTACCACAATAAAGCCTGGGTGACCGAAGCCACTCCATGGCGGGGAGCTGAGGAGGGTGCGGAAACGCCCGGGAAACCAAAGCCCCACCCAGGGCCCTGTGCCCCTCAGCAATTATGAAGAGAAAGTTGAGGGGCAAAGGAAAAATGTGACACTTTGGCTTCCAATCTTGGTAGATTGGGAGGTCAATCCACGGAAAAGACGCCGTCACTTGAGATCTAGGAAATACATAAGTAAAAGGAACAGTCGGAGTAAGCTATGGGTATGGCAGAGATCGCTCAGTTCTCACTCTGATAGACCAGCCCATCACCAAAGTAGTAGTTGTGAATAATTACAGAGAGACCTAGATAAATTATATGAGTGGAGTCAAACTTGGAAAATGGAATTCAACACGAGTAAGTGTCAGGTTCTTGAGATGGGAAAAAGTAAATATAGACCTTCTTGGGGATATAAAATAGGAGATGAAATAATTAGTAAAGCTGTGAAAGCAAAAGACCTAGGGGTAGTTATGGCGGACAGCTTGTCACCTGAACAGCATATAAATAAAATAACTGGTGAAACCTATGCAGTGTTGACTAACATGAGAATAGCTCTGAATTATTTAGATGAAGAGATGTTAGCAAAAATAATAGGGACAATAATACGACCTGTATGCAGCAGTGGTGTGGTCTCCACACCTTATAAAACATAATAAAAAACTGGAAAGAGTTCAGAGAGTTGCCACTAAGATGATAGCTAGCCTTAGAGACCTGCCATATGAGGAGAGATTGGAGAGGCTAAAGCTGCCAACGCTGAGGGAGAGGAGAGAGAGAGAGGTGACATGATCATGATGTTTAAGTGTGTGAAAGGTTTTGAGAAGATCGACAAGGGAGATTTTGTGGCGAGGGACGAGGGAAGAACCAGGGGTCATGAAAGTAAGTTGAGGAAAGTTGTATGTAAGTCTGATGTAAGAAAGTTCAGCTTCCCGTATAGAAGCATTGATTGTTGGAATAAGTTGGATGGGGAGGTGGTGGGAGCAAGATATATCCAAACTTTTAAAGCAAAATTGGATAAATGTAGAGAGAGAGACAGGACAACACGAGCTTAGGCTCAAATCCTGTATACTACAATTAGGTGAGTACAGTTAGGTGAGTACATGTAAAATATGCCCATATGGTGCAAAAAGTTTGCTTTATATGGCTAACCCCTACTGTGCCATGGCATAGTAGATAAAAGTGTACCCTCCAGTACCAGACTTGTTGCCATAATCAACGAGGCAACACCCTCTCAGCTCAAGAGTTGGTGGGTAACTGAGTCAGCCAGCCCTAAATACTGTAGCTGAGAGGGACCATGAGAAGTGTTGCCAACTCCTCACAGCAGTGCCTCCAAGTCATGTTAGCAGCTCCAGCTAGATATTAGCAGAACTAGCAGAACGGCTAAGAGCCGACGCTGGTATTGGCGAGTCACTTTTTTACTGACGGAGCCCTGTATGCCGTCGCTGGTACAGAAGGGGTTCATAAATATATATTATTTTTTTACCTTTAACCCGCAAAATGCCAGTATGTTTTTTACCTTGTGTCACCCCCCGAGCCAGCCTATTTACCATTTTTTCATTTAGGCTATAGCTATCATGTTGAATGAAAAAGGAAGTATTTTGGGTAAGGATATAGTATTCGGGCGTACCGCCCGCCTTGTTTACACTACTCGGCACGCTCGCGATAATTTTCCTGTTTGCCGTGGAATACAATGATAGGCAAAGCCCCCCCCTCACCCCCCTGTGACTTATTGTCATCATCATATATATTGTCAGCAGGGGGCAAATAAACAGACAATATAGCCATCAAAATAACTGCGAGCGGACGACTGATGTAAACATGAAAACCCTACGCCCGTACATCCTTCCCGGGTTTTGGTAAAAGAAGTAGGCCTACTCAGCTGGTCCATTTTCGCCCGAAAATATGTAGTCAATGTCGTATTTAGCAAGTTGAAAGTATCGATGTAAATACCGTAGACTTTATCACTTTTTTTGTTATTCCGTCCGACTTCCAAGTGCTCCCACCGTCTGGTTTCGACGAATGCAGCAATTAGTGTTATGTTGAGTATGGACTACCTTTAGTAAGCACATGTTTTTGTGATATAGATACACATCTACGAGTGGCACCATGGTTACGTAAAGTAAAATAAATACAGTATGTATTTTGTATACATATTTGGAGTTAATTTTTTGTTATTGCAAACACACTTTGAAAGTAGCCAATTTAGAGTACAGTATATCAGGATTGAGTTTGAATTGCTTATTAGATGCACAATTGTTTTGGGGATGTAACTACACTCAGGAGACGATCTACGGTTCCACAAATTACGCCACACACACACACACGTTTCTATTTCACATTATCTTCAATTACTTATCATTGAAATGCATTGGGCTTGTCTTTTATCCCTTACACACACACTAATGATTGTCACAAAGTCTTACTGTAAAATAGATAATCACTGGTAAATATTCTTATATTTATATCTATTCATATAGGTTATTCTAATACGCTTAGCCTTAGGGCGGCTACTGTATAATATTTACATTTATTTACATTTATTTACATGTGTTTGGGAGATGGGAGGGGGCTGGGAGGGTTGGTGGCAAGAAGGTCGATTCGTCGAAGGGTAAGGTACAAGTGGTATGAATATGGAAGGTGTGGATGACCTAGTTTCGGCACTATAAATATTATTCAGCGAGTCCGTATATATATGTACCTGGCACTGGGTGTGACAACACCCCCAGCCCTGTCCGTATATATACGGACCTGGCAGTGCTCAGTGCTAGGCTACTGCTGGCACTCAGCGACTTAAGGGTCCCGCACTGGTGGACTTTTCAAAAACATGTTAACACTGCCCCCGGGTCAAGTAGGATGGTTTACTCTTTCAGTATTTTGTAAGCACTTCTTTTAACCTGGGGAGCACGCATATGGCCTGTGACAAACGTAGTAACAGTAAACCCTCGTTATCTCGGACTAATTGAGGGATGGCCACTTCCGAAATTTACGATTTTCCGAGATGTCCGAATTCCGGCTTGTGTCCGACTATAAAGAGGGAAAATGTCCGAATAGGAAGGGGGAGTCCGCGCCACCATAGAAAACTGAGATCACTACACTATACAGTATATTACATCATTGCATGTGAAATTCTTCATATTAACCCTTCCAGCCTGTGTGTCCTATTAAAAGGCAACCGCGGCAGATGGGCAGAAGCCCGGGTGTCCGTTTAATAGGCAGTAAGCTTGAAATCATATTCAGCTTGGTCTGAACGCCGTGCGTCCGACGCATGTAAACAAAGCCGATCGTTGCGTCACCGCACCTCCGAAAACAAGAAGGAGACGTCGGATCAATGTTATTGTTGTGACGTAAGACGAAATTAGTGTCTGAAACTCTCCGATATTGTCAACATCGCGGTAAAATTCGCTCCACGGAAATCGTCATCACAACTGAACCAGTTGACTTAGAGAGCTCTACTCAACGCCAGTATACAGATTGGAAACCGCACTACGTGTATAGATGCGTGGGAAATTTCTAGCAGTTAAAATAAACAAAAATACAGTAGCCTAGGCCTAGAAATTTTTCGGCCAGATCGCCCGGGTAGCCCACACTGTCCTTTGGAGGACCAGCTCGGGTGGGAAGAGTTAATGACAATTACCTGTACAAATATTATTATGTTTTCAGGAACATTACAGTACTGTACATAATAATTAATATTAACACAATACAGTTACCCCTCGCTATTTCGAACCTCTAATTGTCGGTAACCCGTACTAGCCGGATCGGCAACGGCCTCCCGGATCCGTACTTCCGTTTGCCGGACATTTCCGTCATCGTTCCGATAGTCTCCGACAGTGTCGGACTTTATCTAAGTAGGCTATTCGGAAAAATAAGGGCAAATGTCCGTCATAACCGTCCAATGTAAGTCGTCTGACAGTCTCGAAAGTGTCGGATGTCGAGCTTCCGTCCCCGGAACATAAGGACCAATGTCCGTCAAAACGGGGATCCGTCAGTTTTAAGCGCCGGTAGAAAAGCTAGTCTCATATGATGATAGGAACCCAAAACTACCATTAGAAATTTGGGATTTTTTTTATTTTAATACCACAAATTTTCCGAGTGTTTTTTATAAAAAAATAATAATAATTTGCATCAATATAGGCCTATAGGGTTTGCAATTAATTAGAAATCTCGGGAAAACCTATTTTCCCCATTAGGCCTATCGATCGATGTTATTATTATTATATATTTTTTTTGTCTATGTGATTGAGGGAGGCAAAAGGCAGAATTGCCTATAGTGAGTACCTCCCCCATAGTTGAAAGAGTGACAGGACCAAAATCAAGGGACGATCGAGCCAAAATGCCTGGACACACAGAGTTTGAAGCAATTTAAGTCATAGGAAGAGGGAAAGACTGATTCTGGGAGAGAGTTCCAGAGCTCAGCTGTTGAGTAGAAGAAAGTTTGAGAGTAACGTTTCACTCTTGGGTTGGTTGGAGAGTTGCACAGAGTAGGGGTGGGATTGAGTTGCAAGACGGGTACCACGTGCCCTACGTAAAGGAGGTGGTATGCACTGGGAAAGCCCTGAGGAACACTGATTATTATAGTAGCGATAGAATAGCGAGAGAGATGCAACATTGCGGCGGAGAGAGAGATTGCAGAGAGTTGGTGAGTGGACGGGAGTTAATGATACGAAAGGCCTTCCTTTCAACTTTGTCTAGGAGAGCGGTGTGAGAGGAACCTCCCCACACATGTGAACAATACTCAATACAAGGACGCACTATGCCCCTGTACAGAGCAAGAAGCTGTGCTGGGGAAAAGAACCCCCTAAGGTGGTTGAGCACACCCAGCTTCTGGGAGGCTGCCTTAGCAAGACTGGTAATATGGTCCTTCCAAATGAGCGCAGAAGAAAAAGAGACACCAAGAATATTGAGAGAAGATGAAGGGTTGATTTTTGTATTGTTGAAGAATAAGGGATAGTCCGCTGGGAGATCCTGACGGGTAGATAGATGGAGAAATTGGGTTTTGGAAGCATTAAAGGAAACAAGGTTTTCTCTGCCCCAATTGGAGATAGTATTTAGATTAGAATTTAAGAGTTCTATGGATTCATTACGTTTGTTGTTGAGGGATTACTGGCTGGGGCGTTCTGAAAAAATAATGGAGTAGTGTAAAGTTGAGTCGTCTGCGTATGAATGGATGGGAATTAAGGTACAGTTAAGGAGATCATTTATAAAAATTAGAAAGAGAATAGGAGATAGGACAGAGCCCTGAGGAACACCAGAGTTTATAGGGTGAGGAAGTGAACAATGGCCGTCCACAACCGCGGCTATGGAACGGCCGGAAAGGAAATTAGAGACAAAGGCACAGATGGAGGGATAGAAACCGAAGGAGGGTAGTTTAGAAATTAAAGATTTGTGCCAGACTCTATCGAAAGCTTTCGATATCTCTAGTGCAATAGAAAAAGTCTCACCGAAGTCCCGAAAGGAGGATGACCAAGAGTTAGTAAGATATGAAAGAAGATCACCAGTAGAGCGACCCTTAAGGAAGCCATACTGGCGATCTGAGAGCAGATTATGAGAAGAGAAATGCTTAAGAAATTTGGAAGCAAGAATAGTTTCAAAAACTTTAGAAAGACAAGAGATGAGAGCAATTGGACGATAGTTGGAGGGTTGAGAGCGGTCACCCTTCTTTGGGACAGGTTGAATGTGAGCAAATTTCCAGCATGAAGGGAAGACGTTAGAGGATAGACAGAGATGAAAGAGTTTGCCTAGGCAGGGAGTCAGCACGGAAGCACAGTTTTTGAGAACAACAGGAGGAACACCGCCCGGACCGTACGCCCTATTAGTGTTAAGCCCAGAGAGGGTAGAAAGTACATCTTTAGAAGAGATTAGGATATTAGGCATAAGTAAGAGAGAGGAGGGTGGAGAGGGAGAAATAGCACCGGAATCATCCAAGGTGGATGATTGTTGAGACACGCCCCCGATAGTGATTTGAAAAGACATTAGCCTAACCTAACAACCTTACCTAACCTAACCTAGTATTATGGATGGGGGCTGCTGCCCCCACACCCCTGCTGGTTGAGTACTAATCCCTTAGTAAAAAAAAAAAAAAAAATTGGCAGTCGATTATACGAAGGTGAAAGAAAAGTCGGTAAATTTCTATAATTGCACCTATACGAGCTAAAAACATTATTATTGTATTTAACAGGAAGGTATGACGAGGTAAGTGATGTGGTATAGGTGGCAATATGCGGAAATGGATTATAAGGGCATTCCGCCCCCTGTGACAAAAGTCTATCAATCTAGATGTGATACAGATTTTACAATGTTTCAGAGAGACATTAGCCTAACCTAACAACCTTACCTAACCTATCCTAGTATTATGGGTGGGGGCTGCCGCCCCCACACCCCCGCTGGTTGGGTAAAATGGTAGAAATCCAGTTGGGGTGGAGTGAGTAACAGTAGATTTTCGTAAGGGGGTCAGAGGGGGCGGAATGCCCTTATAATCCATTTCCGCATATTGCCACCTATACCACATCACTTACCTCGTTGTACCTTCCTGTTAAATACAATAATAATTTGCTTAGCTCATATAGGTGCAATTATAGAATAATTCCGAAAAGTTGATGAAGTCTACGGTGTTTACTCTGCAATCTTCAGCTTTGATTGTACTGTACATGTAGATTGATAACGGGAAAGTACCGTATTGACAAGTTGTTGTTGTTGTTGTTGTTCCCTAAGCTGCCTGGCCGAACAGCCCCGAGTCCCTGAGAAAGGCCATGGCCACAATCGGGCTTTCCCACAGAGCTCTCATTGAGTGTAGATTGTGTTGTTGGCGTAAGTGGTTGTGTGAAATGCAGTCTTCTATGATGTGTTTAATGGTATGGGGTGCTGTGTTACATCCCGGGCAGGCATCGACAACGGAGTCATCCAGTCTCTTCTGATAGCTCAGGAGAGCTGGATGGTGTCTGCATCTCAGCCTGGCCAGGTGGACTCTGTCCTCGCGAGGAAGGGAGGATTCGGAAGGATGGATTTTGGGAGGTCGTGCATGCAGCTGCGTGTTGTCTGTGAGTGAGTGGATGGATCGGTGAGAGATATGAGTATGGATGTGCTTCTGGAAGTTGGTTCGGGGTGGGCAGGGAGGGAGAGAGGACAATAATTGTGTGTGATACCGTGTGCTGGGTGTTGTTTTGATATTTCTTGGTGTCTGTGGGTGTGTTGCCATGTAGTTTAGTGGGTGGTCTTGGTTCGTGGAGGCTGCTGCCAGGAATTGAGTGCCTCTCATGTCCAGATGGTCTTTGACTTTGAGGATTTTGGTTTCTTGATGTAGGTGATCTGTGGGTGAAGTAGCTGTGCAGCCTGTAATGATCTTCAGGGCTTTGTTTTGAATAGTCTGTAAGGTCTTACGATGTGTTTCAGCTAGGTTAGAAGCCCAGGCTGGGCTTGCGTATTCCATCACTGATCTTATGTATTGTTTATATACTGTGGTGGTAGTTTCTTTGTTGTGTCCAAATTTTGTGTGAGCAAGTGACCTGAGGGCGTTAAGTCTGGGTGTCAGTTTCTTTTTAATGTTTGTGGTGTGCTGTTTGAATGTCATATGAGTATCATATGTTACTCCTAGGATTTTGGGTGTATGTGTATGTGTTAGGGGTGTGTTGTTTATGGTGAGTTGAGGGATGTATTCGTGTTCTCCTGTCCAACTTGTGAGCAGGGTTGCGGTGGATTTGGCTGGGGCTAGATTAAGTCTGTTTGTAGTGCACCAGCCATGTAGTGTGTTGAGATAGGGTTGAAGGAGATCTGTTGCTCTTTTTGGGTCATGGTGTGTGCATGTGAGTGTTATGTCATCTGCATAGGAGGCTAAGTTTATTTGGGGCGTATTGGGTGTAGTTATATCGTGCATGTACAGATTGAAGAGTGCGGGCGATAGGACGGATCCTTGTGGGACTCCGTTTGGAAAGTTTCTGATTTTAGATGACTGACCGGCAAAAGATATGTGTGCACATCTGCCTGCTAGGAAGTTGGCCAGCCACCTTTTTGTGTTGTTGTGCATGTTTGTGTTGTAGATTTTGTTTGTTAGGTTGTGGCGGGGGATGGCATCGAAGGCTTTACTAATGTCGAGTGTGGCTAATAGTGATCTGTGTGGTGGTCTAGCTGAGTTGATGCCGTCGAAAGCTCTTTGTGTAAGGTCTGTGAGAAGAGTGTTTGTGGAGTGCAGTGGCCTAAAGCCATGTTGTGTTGGAGCTAGGGGTAGGTCAGGTGTAATTAGTTGTAATACTAGGCGTTCCATGACTTTGGAGGGGGAGCAAATGAGTGTGATGGGGCGGTGCGAGGAGGGTAGCGTGGGGTCTTTGTTGGGTTTGGGGAATGTGATGATGATACCATGCTTCCAAATGTCTGGTATTGTGTTGTGTGAATAGCTGTAGTTTGATATGTTAGTGAGTGCTTGTATGCCTTGTGGTCCCAGGTGTCTGAGGTGTATGTTGCTTATGTTGTCTAGGCCACAGGCGGGTGAGTGCTTGAGATTGTTGATGATATGCTTTGTCTGGTGATTGGTGAAGGGTGTATAGTCAGGGTCTGTGGGGAATTGTCTCTTACGTCGGATGACACGTCGGTCGTCTTTGTGAGGTTTTAGGTGGCTGACATGTGAAAAGTGATTGATGAGAGTGTTTGCTTGTTGTTTACATGAAGGAGTAGAGTCTGTTGTTGTGATTGCAGCATGTGATTGTGTTGCGTTGCTGTTGGAAAGTGTGATGCTGTTTAGTGTTTTGTAGAGTTTTTTGGGGTTTGTTTTGTGATCAAGTGTTTATAGGAAGTTATTCCAATTTAGTTTTTGTTGTTCTTGTATTGACAAGTTTGACAACCTTGTTTCTAAAATAAAATTTTAGTACCATACTTTTATATTAGGTTTTCCGAGGGCTTAACACATTTTCATATGATCTTTAGAGCTATCGATAACTGGAAGTACCGTATTGACAACCTTGTTACGAAAAAGACATTTTAGTACCATACTTTTTTAGTAGGTTTTGCCGAGGGTTAAAACAAATTTTCTTATGATCTTTAGAGCATAGCCTATAGGCCTAGATTCAATATTTATCTTCAAATATATCAAAAAAAATTGTGGTATTAAAATAACATTGAACCAAAATTTGCTACCTAGGCTATATTGTTCTATCTATCTATCTATCTATCTATTGCCTGACGCCGTGATCCCCGAAGGGGTGGCCACGAACGAACCTCCCCCATGCACCTCTGTCCCCAGTCAGTCGACGCCCCTCACCCCAACCAGCACCGCCTTCGTTCATGTACTTCCTCACTCCATCCTTCCACCTCTCATTCGGTCTACCTCTCCCTCTCTGTCCCTCCACCTCGCTCTCGTACACCATTTTAGTCATTCTCTCGCTTTCCATATGTTCCATATGGCCGAACCATCTCAAGTTGTTCCTTTTCACGCTTTCCAGCACATCTACCTCCACACCACACCTCCTTCTTACTTCCTCATTAGTCTGTCTATCCCTCCATGTAACTCTGCACGCACTCCTTAAGTAATTCATTTCCACTGCTCTCACTCTTGGTCTGAGTCTCTCAACCAACGTCCATGCTTCGCTTCCGTAAGTCAGTGTCGGGATTACCACACTGTCATGCAAGGACTTCTTCACTTCCATACTGACCACCCTATTTCTTGTTACTGCTTTTAGCATTCCTACAACCCTCTTCCCCTGTTGTACCCTCTCCCGCACTTCTTCATCCATAGTCCCATCTTTACTCAACACACTGCCCAGATACTTAAAAGAGTTGACGATCTCCATAGCCTGACCGTTCAGCTTCACCTCACACTCTGTGACTTCACCCCTTTCGAAGCCCATAACCTTGCTCTTCCCCGCATTTACCTTCAAATTCCGTTTTTCGCACACTGTTCCAAACTCATTTACCAGACCCTGCAACTCCCATTCATTATCACTCATCAGAACTGTATCATCCACAAACAGCAGTATAGGTAGCTTCCACTCAATTCCCTCCCTTTTCAGCGATACACCAACATCCACTGCTCTTGATAGTATTTCTTTCATGACTCCATCCATATATACAGTAAACAACCACGGGGACATCACACACCCCTGTTTCAAACCAACATTCAGGTCAAAGAACTCGCTCTGCTCACTCTCCACACGTACTGCCGCCTTTGCACCCTCATACATGCTCTTCACTGCTTTCAGCAACTTGCCCTCTACTCCGTATATTCTAAGTACTTTCCACAAACCTTCTCTATCCACTCTGTCATAGGCCTTCTCCAAGTCCATAAAGGCAACATACACCTTTTGTTTCTTCTCCAGATACTTCTCCACAACACAATTCAGGGTAAAAATCTGATCTACACATCCTCTTCCCTTCCTAAAACCTCCCTATATTGTTGTGTCTCCTATATATTGACCGTACTTTGTACTAGGCCTATGTAGGCCTAGGCTATAAGCTACACTTTAGCTATTCTGCTTGTAGGCCTATTAGATGATTTGACAACAGCTGCCATCACCTCAAGCAGTGTCAAGCAGGAACAATTGACTTGCATGATTCTGAAAAGATTATAAAGATATAGCCTAGCCTACAAGGAAATACTGTAGGCCTAGAGTATAACTAAATAAGTTGGTTACCAATTATTTTGCAATATTTGAAAACAAATATGGATTTTATATACTCTAAACATCATATGAAAATGTGTTTTAAGCCTCGGCAAAACCTAATAAAAATATATGGTACCGGTACTAAAATGGATTTTTTTTGTAACATGGTTGTCAATACCTTCCTATAGACGGCACCGATTCGTACACACGCCATTTTCACCCGAGGTCTGTCCACCAGCTTTTTAGTCAACACTAACTCCACCTGCCCATCTCTGTCGAAACTACAGGTGTTCATTTCCACAGCTTTGCGCACCACGTCACGAGACACTAATGGGTTCCTATTGTTTTTTTTGTGAACACGTCATTATAACGCATATGCTACGTCACGCTCTGGTCACGCATACCCTCGCCAGCCAATCACTCCGGTATAATATGTTGATTACGTCATTACAATCGGCCAATCACCGATACCCACCTTGATTTACCTGAAAATTGCCCGTCGCGTCATGGAGGTAGAATGAAAAGGATGTTCACCTCTGCCACACTCTATTATTGTAGACACTACACTAAATAATACTGCTGCCCTGAAAGTATTCACAGAACATGGGTGCTTGCCTACTGATGTGACGTGTAAGAGGTAAGATTTTTTCGCATAGGTTTAAACTTCCGGAAATTAATGGGTAATAAATACCACGTACTGAGTACTATGAATCCGCTGTACCTGGCATGCAAGGGCTAGTTTAGTATCCCACGTACTGAGTAGCCTACTATGAATCCGCTGTAGCTGGCATGCAAGGGCTAGTTTAGTATTCCACATACTGAGTAATATCATAGCGGATTCATATTAGTAATATGAATCCGCTGTACCTGGCATGCAAGGGCTAGTTTAGTATCTCACGTACTGAGTACAGTACTATGAATCCGCTGTACCTGGCATGCAAGGGCTAGTTTAGTATCCCTCATACTGGGTCTAGGTTAGGTTAGGTTAGGTTGGGTTGTTTGGTTGTTGTTGTTGTTGTTGTTCCCCAAGCTGCCTGGCCGAACAGCCCCAAGGCCCTGAGCAATTCCAAGGCCATAACCGAGCGCCCCCACAGAACCCTTCCTGCCGACCACAATAAAGCCTGGGTGACCGAAGCCACTCCATGGCGGGGAGCTGAGGAGGGTGCGGAAACGCCCGGGAAACCAAAGCCCCACCCAGGGCCCTGTGCCCCTCAGCAATTATGAAGAGAAAGTTGAGGGGCAAGAGAAAAATGTGACGCTTTGGCTTCCAATCTTGGTAGATTGGGAGGTCAATCCACGGAAAAGACGCCGTCACTTGAGATCTAGAAAATATATAAGTTAAAGGAACAGTCAGAGTAAGCTATGGGTATGGCAGAGATCGCTCAGTTCTCACTCTGATAGACCAGCCCATCACCACATGACTAGAACCCAATCCTCTCAGCATCAGCTAGGAAAGGCCCTAGAAAGCCGCCTTTGGCGGGGGGGATAGCTCCCCTATTTCAACCCCTTTCGGGGTCGGGCACCCACCCAATGGTTGTTTGGTTATGTTAATATACTAGGTCTCAGAAACAAGATCCGTAGTTGCGGTAGTATTTACAGATACGCCCGTATACTAAATGGGCGGCGGCCCAACCGCCATGGCACCGGTAAGGGTTCGTGTTGTATCCCACGTAGGCCTACTAGGTACCGGTACTACGGACACATTGTAGAATGTAGGCGCTAGGTGTGGATTAGGCTTTTATCCAATGTACAGTACTAGGTCTATGTTACTGGATATTTATGATTTAAATAAGTGCTACGTTTTCGATAAATCTGGTTATATGGCTTTGCAATTAGGGAAATCATGAGCCGATTACCGAGTTAGTATTTTTCGATTCTCAAAATACGATCCAAGTTTTGCAAAAAATTGCCTCGGGTTTTCCAAAATTATGCTTTTTGGGGTTTGCAATTTAGGGAAACATGAGCCAAAATTCTAAATTAGGTTAGGCTACTGTAATTTTTTTACTCTTAAAACTTGGAAAATCCGAGCCAAGTTTTGCCCAAAACCTGGCTCGGGTTTTTGAAATATTGGGTTTTAGGCTAGGCCTTTGAAAAATACCTTAAAACCCGAGCCAAGTTTTGCTAAAATACGTTTTAATCGCCGTTTTACGCATTTAACCCCTCATTTTCCCTGTACTTCATAGCCCTCCCCACTATCGGGCGGCGTGTCTTAAGATCGTTGTATAATAGGGAAAACGGTTTCGCCGAGGGTTGTAATTATTTCCAAACACTAGCCTATAGGCTAGCCTATATTGATGAAAACTAACAGGGAAAAATAAAAAAATCCATGGTAAAATTAGGCCTAGGCCTAGTGACCATCTTATTTAGGTTTTCCGGAAATAGGCCTAGGCCTATACTGAAATTTAATTGGTAAGATGCTGTGTAGCGGGAGGAATTGTTTTTCAGATCATCAGATGCCTATTTAGGCCTACTAATAAACATTGAACAATATTTTTAACCTAACCTAACCTAACCAGTAACCTAGTATAGGCCTAGGCTATTAGTGAATTATTTATGAATGTAAAATGTAAAAATATAGGGATGGATGTAGGCTAGTGATCGGGCGTACGGTCGTCATGTGCGCTCGTAGTTACGTTCCCGTCTATTTCGACGCTATATTTTCTGCTATTTGCCCCCTGTCATTAGCCTACTAGGCCTACATGAATACTAGGTTAGGTCAGGGTGTAAAACGAGGCCGATTTTCGTAATGCTACTCAACTTCACTTTACAATTAATGCTACCCATAACAGAAAATATTCGTTCGTTGAATTGACAGTTGATTAATCGATAGGCTAATCAATTTCTCAGATAATAAGATTATCTGGTACGATTTTAGTTACTGGACACCTATTTGACAGGTACCACTGAGGATTTAATACATACCGGTATTTGTTTTCGGTTTCCACGCATCCAACACCAAGCTACACCTTTTTCTGGTCCGGTAATAGTATTGAAAACGATATAGCCTAGCCTAATAACCTTTTAAATGTGGTTTTCGACAAGAATAAAACGGGGCGTTTGGGCCGAAAATCGGCGCGGTTTGTTTACCCAGGACACTTGAGGTGACGGCCAGCTGTTTTACTTGCCCCCTGCTGGCCACATAGCCTAGATGACGATTATTATAATTCACGGGGGGGGGGGGGGGGGGGGGGGGGCAGAGGCCGCAGAGCCCCCCTCAACCCTGTCCTGTATCCCACGCCCTATAACACAAGTTTTTATCAAAAAATTGACCCAACAACTGGTTATAAGCTTAGCCATTTTTTGTCGACCGCCAAGGCGGGACGTCACTCCGAGCGTAAAGTAAACAAAGCGACGCTACCGTACTTCCACGAACGCAACAGAGTTGTCTTTATATTTCGTCTCATATTATCATTATTAAAGTGTCCCCATTGCTTTTTTAGTGTTTCGTACACCAGAAAAGGGTGTAGCTTGGTGTTGGATGCATGGAAACCGAAAAAAAATATGTATTAAATCGTTGGCGGTACCTGTCAAATAGGTGTCCAGTAACTAAAATCGTACCGATTATCTGAAAAGACTGAATAGTATTAACACAAAATATAATTAGGCCTGACTGACCGTTACAAAGTACGGTATTATTGCCATTTTGGTTCCATAGCCGGCAAGATGGCACCATCATGGCAGCCAATTGCCTAAATGGCCACCATCCCATCTAGACCTATTCTTTGATAAATTTGAAATCTGCATATTTAGCCTAGGCGCTCGCCATTCATCCGCGCATTAATGCTACTGGATTCAGGAAAATAGTGCTACTCAACTCAGAGTTATATGCTTTGACACCCTGGGTTAGGTTAGGGTTGTTTGGTTAGGCTAATGTATTTTTATATCCAAAGGCACTGGCTATGCGGATGCCTTTGGATATAAAAATACATTAGCCTAACCAAACAACCTAACCTAACCTAACTTAGTAGGCTATTCATGCAGTAAGCCTAATGACAGGGGCAAATAGCCTAGCAGAAAATATAGCGTCGAAATAGACGGGAACGTAAGTGCGTGCCCACAACATGACAACTGCACCCGGAAACTACATCCTACCCCACAGGATTATGCCATTTAATTTTTTGGCCATTTTATCACTTCCGATTAGGCTAGCCTAGCCTACCTTTCATTTGACACCCTATTAATAGTCTATAGCCTAGGCCCTACTCACCTTGTCACTTGACTGAGATTCCTTGAGTTCCTTCTCATCTTATCTGCTCTTCCTTGCTTCCTTCACACAGCTTCGCTATTCGTGATTTGCACTTAGAAGGCTTCGGAATGGCGAAAATTGCATAGCCTAATACAGCAAGATACAAAATATCAACAAATATCAGCTGTTGACTACTGGATTGTGGGTAGTCACTTGCATTCAATGATTCAAGTAGGCCTATGCTCAAACGAAAATCGTAATTTTGTAGGTCATCATTAAAGCCTTATTTGTTTTAGTAAATATAATATATGTAAGGGTTTCAACAGATATCCTTCAAGAGGCCTGTTGCACCATAAATGTGGATTTTATGTTCGCACAATATAATATAACTCCCTTTTGTCATACGTTTTCTTTGGAGCCACTGCGTAGATTGCGGCATTTTATGCCTAACTAAACTAATCTGCCAACAATTCACTATAAACATCCATCACAGACTATCATTCTGTCATTGGTTACGCCTCACTGCTACACCCCTTAAATAAACGGAAACGATATAAATGCCAAATAGGCCTACAGCTCTTTTTTTGTGTATGCCGGTTCCTAAGAAATTATAAAGGCTTGCTCGCTCGCCGGGAAAGAACCGACACCTAAGTGGCATGAAAGGTCTTGATATTGACAAAGAAATGGGGGCAAAAGGTCTTGAAATCGCCAAACTATTGGGGCACACATCTTCAAATATCAACACTAATGTGGCTAAACATAAAGGAGAAGGGGGACGCCTACCTCCCATTAAATGTCTGCCTCTCTCTCCCTTATCCAGTATCTCGTAGGCTGTAGCTTATGTTTGTTGCTTTTCAAACATCCCTTCGATTTAAGCCATCGCCATCTACTTATCACATATACATATACTCACAGAAGACTCCTGGAAGAGGCTATCAAGCCTGTATCTCCAGCTCTGGATCAATAATTTCTCCTACCTTGTATTTAAAATGGTCTTTGATTCGATTTATTTGAGAGAAGGCTGACAGGCAAATGTTAGAGGAGGGACAGGTGATCAGAGTAGGGGAGAAAGATGAAACAGTAGAGAAGTGGAGAAGTTGGACAGTAAGAAGAGCATTTATATACAGTATATCTATATATATATATATATAAAAGGTGAAGAAGGTGGTTACTGGGAGAGTAGGCCTAATATAGTCTACAGATTAGCCTACAGTAAAACAAACTGTTCTGCATAAGCTTTTTCCTTCATTACTTTACTGTAACTATCCCTTCTATGACGTACCAATTTACTAAACTGTATCTCAACCTAGCTCAAGCTTTCTCTGGAGAAGCCATATGGAGCTGCCCTTCTGAAAAATGAGGACAGTGACTCTGTCGAAGAAGAAGACCCTCACCCCACCTGACTATAGTCTATATTCATCTCGTGTCTAATATATCCTTAGTATTGTTTTATTTTTATTTTGGTTTATTTATTTGTTTTTGTTTCTGTAAGTTTTACCCCTAAGAAAGTATATTCTTATTGTCAGTCGAGTTCAGCATTAAGTTAAGATTAACTTGCTTATGTAGTAATGTACAGTACACCCTATGTGGTGGATTGTGTTCTTTTATTTCATAAATTTTATATTAGTAAGCGTTGTTTCCACATAGCGCTTTTGATAAGTTGATTTGACTTTATATTGTCCTTGTCCCAGTTTTGGTTTGTTTAGTTTGCAAGTTTTACATTTTAATTTTACCATTATTAGATAATTTTCATATGTTTGGTTTACTGCTTAATGTACCTATATCTATGTTCTAATTATTTTCTCAGTTATATTTAATTAGAAATATTGTGTACCTTATGAATTATATTGAAAAAATATGCATAATTGTTATTAAGTGATTAGGAATCTATAATTCTTAGAGTTATAATTTGTTAAGTTTTTAATTCGTCAGCGGTACAGATAATGAACATATTTATTATAAAGAGATTTTATACAAATCTTATTGAATTGCCGACTTGCGAGTTTCGTTCTATAAGGAAGTTGGAGCTGTAGACGTCGATATTTAACAGAATTTACAGCTAAAATATGGTCGTAGTAGCCTACATATATAAATACATAAAACCCAATTCAACATACCACTTAGTCATCAGAGACGTACATTTTTATTGCATTTCTGTTAAATATCAATGTTCACGGCTCCAACTTCCTTATAGCTTGAAACTCGCAAGTGGTCAATTGACGTGCTTATGAAATGTCACGCTTCCAATATAGAGACTACATATTTCATAATGGCAATTACAGGTACACAGTGGAGGTGATGCCCAAGGGATGAGGGAGATGTAGCTGAGGATCCCAGAAAGGAAAGTACCAGTGCTTGATCTTTGCTCACATCATTTTGTAGGCCTACTTTTTGTTATTTCTCTTTGTTCTCTCTCTTCAACTTATCCCAAATAATTTCATTAAAATTTTGTCATATAATTTTCTTGTAATCGATTTTTCTTCTCCCTTTCTCTCCTTATATACTGTAAATATTCTCGGTATCCTTCTCACTAAATATTATAACCCATTGAGTGGTGAGAGCTGAGCGATCTCTGCCATACCCATAGCTTACTCTGACTGTTCCTTTTACTTATATATTTTCTAGATCTCAAGTGACGTCGTCTCTTCCGTGGATTGACCTCCCTACTGCCAACCAAGAGGTTGGCAGATTGGGAGCCAAAGTGTCAAATTTTTCCTTTGCCCCTCAACTTTCCCTTTATAATTGCTGAGGGGCACAGGGCCTTGGGTGGGGCTTTGGTTTCCCGGGCGTTTCTGCACACTCCTCATCTCCCCCGCCTTGGAGTGGCTTCGGTCACCTGGACTTTATTAGTGGTATGCAAGGAGGGTTCTGTGGAGGCTCAAGGTTATGGCCTTGGCCTTGCTCGGGACCTTGGGGCTGCTCAGCCAGACAGCCTGGGGAACAGCAACAACAAAAGAACCCATTGATTATCTTTTACTGCCCCTAATATCTACTTGTACTTTATATGGCCTCAGAATGCCCCTGAAATTGCTCAAAGCTCAACATTTTCCTCAGGGGAGCGTACAGCTCGCTTCGCAACCTCTCCTCCCCACACCCTCTTTTTAGATCCAACATAGATCATGTTCCCACATTTGCAGGTGGGCAATTGCTGATGAG
Source organism: Paralithodes platypus (assembly GCA_032716605.1). NCBI lineage: Eukaryota > Metazoa > Arthropoda > Malacostraca > Decapoda > Lithodidae > Paralithodes > Paralithodes platypus. Next base: position 4,909,945 of record CM064570.1, on the reverse strand, counting down.
TATTATCCTCTCCATGATGGAGGTGAGGAAGGGAATCAACAAGAGGAGATATATGGGTAGATATGATTGATGAGGAGATGAGGAGTTGAGGAGTGGACTATCTCATAAAATTAATGAGGATAATGAAAGTACTGATAGTGTGGACATGAACATGCAGGAAAGTCCTATGGATGCTGCAAGTATAGAGGTTATGAATTAAATACAAAATGGAAACAGAGGATGATAAAGACATGGTAATGGTTGGTTATGAGAGAATAATGTCAGAACATGCGAGACAAGAAGAAAACCCCACTCCATCTTCCTGGTAATCCTGGCTCATCATGGCTATGAATGGTTAGCTCAACTCCCCTTAAGCTTATTAATATATGGTACCTATATGTACAGTATATGCCTTGGTGGAGAGAATTTATGTGAATGTCTTTTACATATGTGCCTTGGTGGAGGGAATACATTATAATATGAACTGGTGGAGGGAAAGATAAAAACAAAATGATGTCATAATATTAACTGCAGGAGGGAAAATAAAAAAATATGTTACTCTTAAAAGTGTTTAATTTATCCTCATATATATCACACACGGTTTGTAGTTTCAAGTTAGTATAATATTGGCGTGCAAGGGGATAACCCGTTTGATGAATCCAACATAAATTTATTTCATAACTTAACTAGAATTATAGCTGGAATTATAGCAGGAAAACACAACTCTGCACAATGCGTGTGGAAAAGAAAAATAGTGTTTTCATTAAAAATAATTATCTATTGGGTATCCCACCATCTATTTTAAAATCATTATATGTATTTAAAGATCAGTAAGGACAGCATTAACCCAAAGCAAGAAATTTATCCCTATGAAAACAAAGAGTCAACCTTACATATTTTGGATGATAATTTTCTTACAACAGCCAATTCAATAATAATGGACACTGTACAAAGTGTAGACATATACATCTTTTAGTAATTGTTATAGTTCAGACTTTTTTTCTGGAATATATTCTTGCACAATTGCCCTATTTACCTTTAATTATATACTCATGAACACGAGAGATTTATCGCAAGTGGGTGAAAATTTTTTGGAAAAAAGAGTGGAGGGAAACTGAGTGAAATACTGTAGGCTATATATAATATGGTGGCAATGAATAGACCTTGGATCAAACAAACCGGAGGCTCTTCAGGTGCGCTTTCACATTATTGGAGAGGGTGAATGTGAAGCAGTGTATCACTTCTGATCATAAATGGATAACTCTGATAAATTATTTCCTTCCATATAATGTGATCATACTTCACTTACTTGTTCGTCACGCAATGCTCATCCATCTGGATTGGGGAGTGTAAGCAAATTATATAAAGCAGCACATAAAATAGATAAGGCAATCACTCATGATAAAGCAAAATAGTTTATACATGTGCATGTTTTTCTGTGTTTATGTGTGTGAGCATATAATGGGTTGTATACTTTAATTTAGTTAGTCATAATATTGCATTTTCTAATATTTATTATTAAAGAAAGTGAAATTTAAATGGGTAACTAATACACATTTACATAATAGGCTATCTTATAACTTACGTTTATAAAATTCAATAACAATAACATATGTAAAGAGTACTGCTACCAATATTTAATTTAATACAAATAATGCATTAGGCTATTGGCCCGGGGCTAGCTGATTTGGAGCGGCGTTAGGCCGGCAGCCCGGGGCTAGCTGGTTGGGACCGGCGTTAGGCCTGTGGCCCGGGTCTAGCTGACTGGGACCTGCGTTAGGCCGGCGGCCCGGGGCTAGCTGACTGAGACCGGCGCTAGGGCAGCAGCCCGGGGCTAACTGACTGCGACTTTCATTAGGGCAGCGGCCCGGGGCTAGCTGATTGGGACCGGGGTTAGATCGGTAGCCTGGGGCTAGCTGACTGGGACCGGTGTAAAGCCGGTGGCCTAAACATGAAGGTAGTAAGCAGTGGAAGAAATATGTGCAAAGCTACTAACAAACATTAACAAAAATACTATTCTCAATCAAATTAAAACGATAAATATATTGTATATCTTATTCATAGCTTGCTTCTAAGGAGGGTTTCTCAAAATAATTAGTTAAAAGGTTGAGGACAAAAAAGGTTATTATACCTACCCCCTCCCCAGTTAAAAAGTTGGGGGTGGAGGAGGGGGCATATTCCCCCCGTCCACCCTATGATTACTGCCATGGTAGGTGATATCATCAAGTATATATTATTATTTGTGTTTTGTATATTTATTTTGTTTTGTTCAGAAACTGCCAAACCAAAGTTACCTATGCATTGTCTAGAAAAGTCATCTTTGTGACTTCCACTCTAGCCTTACTCTTTTATTAATTTCCGTTGTAGCCTAGTAAGGTTCTCGAAATATTCGAAGCTACAATTTCTCTGCATCATATTAAAACCAAGTTTTCAAAATGTACAACATATACTGTATTTCAACAAAATGTTCTCAATAACTGAGTAATCAAGATGTCGATATGGCAATTTACCGCTACCTGGAATGAAACGGACTATAGATAGTTCAACGTTTTACCTTGGCAGTGTAATTGGAGGCAACGTAAACATAGCTTTATAGCTAAATTCATGTTATCACTAATCCACTAATTAACTTACAAATAAACCTAATTAATGAAATCAATGAAACTAATGAATATAGGCCTACATGTGATACTTCAAGGATTCGAACCTAGGATACTCACACCGAAATTCCAAAATGCAGCGTCTAAGGGACATACAGTGTTTTGTTCTTCAATCCCAGTATTAACGGATGATATAACATTCTGTATAACCTAAAAAAATACTTCTATAGCTATTGTTACCAGCCTTCCCAAACGTAAGCAAAATTAAAGTGGCTACTGCATTATTGCCGCCACCTGTCTTATAGGCTACAATTGACCACTTGCGAGTTTCAGGCTTTAAGGAAGTTGGAGCCGTGAACATCGACATAAGCTATATAGCCTATATATAGCCTAAGGCCCAACGGTTCTTCACCTGGGGGTCGTGACCCCCTGGGGGGTCGTTTGGGCTTTTTTAGGGGGTCACAAAAGGTTTGGGGAAAATATAGTTAATTTTATATATAGATATATTTTTTTAAACTTTGGTTTGGACTCCGTTCCGGATGTACATATATAGCAACAACAAGATATAATACCACTAATAGACTACAACAATCAGGTAGATTCCATGGCTTCATAATTTAGTAATTTGGCTGCGAGATATGGGTGTTCTTGCATATCCAAAAAAAAACACGCCATGCAGCTTTCATGAAGAATGTCGCTCCTCACGTATCCTTCACCCATTGTATGATTCATCGCTATGCTTTGGCTATGAAGACTCTCCCACCTGGACTTCAAGAACTGCTTTCAGATATGGTGAACATTGTGAACCATATCCGAGGAAGCGCAATTACCTCAAGGACCTTGAAAGTACTCTGTGAAGAAGGCACACATATCACTGTTCTTATATTTCATATGGAGGGACGGTGGCTGCCACGTGGTAAGCATCTGAATCGCGTGCTAAAACTTTGAGGAGAAATGTCAATGCTGTTGGAATGAAAAAGTACAGCCAAGCTGAGTCTTCTTCATGAAATGTTGCAGGATGACGATTTTGTAATAAAGATTGCCTGTTTGGCTGATATATTTTTTCTCTGACGTGAATTCCCTGAACCTTTCACTCCAAAGAAACCTCGCAATGTTGCAAACGGTTAGTGACAAAATAATAAAAGAGTAAAATTCAACTTTACCAGAAAAACATTCAGGATGGTGACACAAATGTTTTCCCACAAATGACGACTCTCCTGGATGCTATGCCAGATGCTGAATGCAATTCCATGAGTAAATCTCACCTTATCTCCTGGCAGTGAATATAGACACCAACATTTACTTCCCTGGGCTTGATAAACACTATTCTGTTGGTGTTTCTTCATACCCTTTTCAGTAGAGGACTGTGCCATCACTGATATTGAAGTGACAGTGAAGGTTGAATGACTTCGAATTTGTGAGGATTCTCAGCGGAAAATCGACTTCACTGAACAAAAGCTTCTGACTTTTGGGGGGAACTGAGTGATGACTGTCCTGTTCTTTCAAAGAGGGCCCTGACCATGCTGATCTAGTCCTCAACTTTTTGCTGCGAGGATGAATTCTTAGCCATGGTGACGCTGAAAATTAAGGCATACAAAGGCTTGTGATCGACACCAACATGAGGTATTGCCTGGTGGGCACTGCTCCTCGATTTGATCGACTGATGGCTGCAAAACAAATTTCAACTCACTCATTGAGTGAGTTGAAATTACATGAATAGTAATTATGTAGGATGTTTAATAGTTCTGTGGGATTTGCAGTTTTGTGGTGTTTGCAATGGCTCTATGGCATTTACAAAGGTTACATTTTTATTGTATTTTCAATAAAACTGGTTTGTATTTTATTTTGTTTTATCTTCATACACGACACATTAAAATATATTGTGTGGGGGTCACGGAACTGCCCCGGAATTTCTCAGGGGGTCATAGGATGAAAAAGGTTAAGAACCACTGGCCCTAAGCAATCACCAAAAACATTGCAGCGCAACACTATAGGCTATACTGACTTACAATAGGTGGAGATTTTTAATGCAGTGGTTACATTAGTGTCATTGACGTTAAGTAACTTGTTTTTAGTAACGAATAAAACCGATACCGAAATCCTAACGAATCACTGCCAAGCGCTGACAGTTTCAGATGGTGAAGGTGAAGGTATTGAGGGGTCTTTAGTTTACAACGGCACCTCTTTATATATCCACAGCCTAACTTCTTTATTATAAAGTACTATATATATATATATACAGTATATGTAGGGTTGATAATGTAAGTAAAATTAATAATTAGACAAAATATCGTTTACACGCATGGTCCCTGCTCTAGTGCATGCTGGGTAGCCGCTAACATTCGGGCGGGAAAAGCGGCGAGGGTGGGTGTTGCTTGGTTTTTCAGTGACATTTTTAAAGGATTTCCTAGAGTTATTCCATCGCTAAATGGACACCCGGGTGCTCAACGAGTAAGTAAATGCACTTCACATTATCTTGGTTTGAGTAATGAACATTGGTAGGCGCATTATAGGTATATTATTTGATAAAGTCTACTTTAGAGGACTGCATAATAGCCTATGTTGCATAGATTTCTGAGTATATTGATATTAATCCCTTCTGTACCAGCGGCGTCTTTTTATTTTCATTCTAGCTATATTTAGACGATTTTGTGCAGTTTAAGAACATAAGAAGGATCGGTATGTGGTAGTAAAAAGGGTTAAGTGAGATTCGAACCTGGCCTATTTTAGCCTAACTCCTTCAGTACCGGCAACGGCCTTTCAACTTTATTTTGACTACTATTAGACGATTTTATTCAGTTAAAAAAGGGCCTCCAGCAATTAACAGGCTTCGAACTATCACTTAACCCTTTTTACTACAAAATAGTTTCAATATACCTGGAATAAAATATAACAAACGTCGGTTGAGCTAGTGTTAAAGTAGGCAGGAAGCATTTAGCGTGACTGATTGCCACCCGCCAATGGTTTGTGTCATTGTGTTAGAAGCGGACATTTTTGTTTTTCCATTCTTGGAGATTTTGCACTTGTCCGCTTCGAGTTTGAGAGATCTATAACAATTTGATTGGCTGGTGGCACTATGTAACATATTGCTTGTGTTTTTGTTTCATCTGAAAACGAATCCACGGACTGCCACATGTGTTTGTAATATTTCATTAATCGATTTTAGGAGTAGAGTTGGTTGTTGGATAGAACATAATAAAAGATCCTAACGAATCACTGCCAAGCGCTGACATGGTGAAGGTGAAGGTATTGAGGGATAAGCCTTTAGTTTACAGCGGCACCTCTTTATATATCCACAGCCTAATTTTTTTATTATAAATTATATATATATATATATAGAGAGAGAGAGAGTATATGTAGGGTTGATAATGTAAGTAAAATAAATAATTAGACAAAATATCGTTTACACGCATGGTCCCTGCTCTGGTGCATGCTGGGTAGCCGTTAACATTCGGGCGGGAAAAGCGGCGAGGGTGGGTGTTGCTTGGTTTTTCAGTGACGTTTTTTAAAGGATTTCCTCGAGTTATTCCATCGCTAAGTGGACACCCGGGTGCTCAACGAGTAAGTAAATGCACTTCACATTATCTTGGTTTGAGTAATGAACATTGGTAGGCGCATTGTGTTATTATTAGTTAGTTTGTGTATGACTAGGCCTATGAACAACTTATACAGGACTGCATAATATGTTGCATATATATCTGAGTATATTGATATTAACCCCTTCTGTACCAGCGACGTCTTTTGATTTTCATTCGAGCTAGGCTATATTTAGACGATTTTGTGCAGTTTAAGAAGGATATGTGGTAGTAAGACTATTTTAGTCAGTTACAAAGGGCCTCCAGCAATTAAAAGGCTTCCAACTATCTCACTTGCCCCTTTTTACTACCACAGAATCACAGATCCTTCTTAAGCAGCACACAATTGTTTCAATATAGGCCTATCTGGAATAAAATATAACAAACGTCGGCTGAGCTAGTGTTAAAGTAGGCAGGAAGCATTTACGTGACTGATTGCCACCCGCTAATGGTTTGTGTCATCTGTGTTAGAAGCGGACATTTTTGTTTTTATCCATTACCTATAGCCTATATTGCTTGTGTTTTTGTTTCAACTGAAAGATGGTAGGCATAGTATCATCATACAATGGACATAAAGTAGGCTCGAATTCCTTAGCTCAAAATACCTAAGTGCAAATTCGCCAGGTTAAGCAATACAAAAACATGGAAACAAAAAACAGGCTATCGTCCTTAAGACTAAATGCATAAATCTAATGGAAATCTCCCAAATAGCATTATTTGTGAAGGTACAGCCTACTTAACATTAACGTATGTATTTGCCGACTTGCGAGTTTCTGGCTATAAGGAAGTTGGTGCCGTAAACATTGATATTAAACAGAAATACAATAGTCCTACTAAAGTAGATGTCTAATGGATACCATGTATGTTGAATTTAGTTGTACCGGTATGTATTTATATATGTACTACAACCGCATTTTAGCTGGTAACTCTGCTAAATATCAATGTGAAAAACTCCAACTTCCTTATAGCCTGAAACTCGCAAGTGGTCAAATTTCGCTAATGCTGCAGATGCGTCTACACTGTGTATAGGCCTATCATAAAGTTTTTAATACGCTGTAATATTGTATCAATGGTCCACCAAATTATTTTGGCTCCAAAAATGTCTAATAAAAAAAAAAAAAACAAAAAAAAAAATGTAGGTTTGAGGAACCTTGTACAAATGAATATCGGGTCAGCTGATCAGTCTCTTGTCTCAGGTAAGCCCTGCATCCACACATGTCGCCCCGTTTGTTGACATCCAAGTTGCTCGCGACTCGACCACGGTACCACATAAAACTCAAATTTTAAACCAATACTGCGATGTGTTTAAATATAGTCGCATCATATAAGTTGCAGAAAATTTGATTCCCATTATATATCTAATTAAATTAGGTGCTTTATTCACATAAAGTGAATTGCGAGCAAACCATTGTTTTAGGATCAAACAAGCTAAGACAACGCGTTTCCTGAGTCCTTTCTCGGAAAGCCTCGCCTTGGGGCAGTTTACTTTAAGTGTGTGCGTGCGAAATTGCGTTTTATTGCCAATATTTACTTATTTTCCAAGCGGATTCGGGTGTTCATAAGACGATTAAAGTGTCCGTAACTATTCTGAAAGTTGGAAGAAGCTAGACTAACTGTAAGCAGTAGGAAATAATACGGTTGAAGGAGGCTTGTGGGCACACATTGGATACGGTATGTGAGCCTGTCTGTGTGTTTGTATAATATTATGGATGAGCTTATTAGGCTATGCACAGTAGTCCTCGTAAATTCTACCCATTGTCCCTATAAATTACCATATCTTTTGGTGTACAGACAACTACTAGCCTAACCCTATATTCCAAGTAAGTACTCCCAAACTCTTGAACATTAATCGCTATAACTCACAAACAGCTACAGTAATCGAGCTAATATTACTACCATTTGTGAAGGGTCAGCTAGGGAATAGGTGTGGAGGTTTACAGCCCATTTGCTCTATCCAAAGCCTTATTTGAGTTACAGAGGTTAGGGGTCACGATTTCTGGACTACTAATGTGGAACAGAGTTAGCCTACTTCTACTACTTTATGACGGGAGATTTATAGCCTAGGTCTATTTAATACCGCCGGGAATTCTTAAGGAAAAATCGTGAGTACCATTAAGGTTAGGCCTACACCTATTTGATTCATTATCGGATACAAAGGAAACAATAGCCTACAATGTTTTATTATAACTCCCATGTGTCAACTTGCCAATCAAGTTACACCAACTTACATATACTTAAATAGGATAGATGTATCCTTATAATTATTATAGTCTATAGATGCTCACGACTGGATAAACAACCCCACCGTAGTATAACCTACTGACTTAGGTTGTTAAAGTTTAATTTACTGTAACGCTAACAATACTCAAGTCACCACTACAGTAAAGTCGTCGTGTGTCATATAAATCGTCAGTTATCAATCATACGCGGCACTGCATAGGGTTTTGCTATCGGATTTTGTTTCATGTAATATGTTGGCACTGTCGTTTTTTTTTTTTTTTTTTTTTTTTAAATGTTTAAACCAGGTGAGGACTTCCATGTATAGCGACTTTTATTTTGAAGTGTATTTGTCATTCATTGCTAATCGATAGTTTTAAATACTGGTACCCAAGCTTGCACAATATTGGGGTTTATGTATGTAGGCTACTAAGAATTTGTCAACAAGTGTTTATAATTATAAATTATATGAATATCTTTATCCTTATCGATAATAGTAATTAATATCCAAGGACATGATATATGTAACCAAGTGCTGCTGTTCATATTTGTTATGTATTCATTTATATTCGTTTTCCTTTTGGCTTGAGCTTGTGATTACGGCGAACACAAAATAGGCTACTACCCTTTGCAATGCCTGTTGAGATAGGCTAGCATTATCGTCGCCTGCTACTAAATTTTACTCTCACATAATAGGCTATACGCGATCTTCCTTTCTCCATTCTTGCTTCCTATTAAGGTTTGTGGAGCCGCAGAATAATGATAGATTTCTGCAGCCTGGACAAACCATCAAACCTATTGACACGCGCATAAGGCGGTTTTGTTTGTATATATATATGTATATGTATATGTAGTATATGTATAATTATACTCTGGCACCTTCCTCAGTTTTCCCCCTTTTTTTTTTAGGCGGTTTTATATGAAATTTTTTTCCTCTCAACCTTTTCCACACTTGTGATCTGGCAGCTTCTGAAATATTTTGTCACCTAATATAAACTATGTGCAGTACTTACCCGAAAGCCAGAGTGAGTGTGCATGGCAACCTATTAACCTTAAGAGACTAGCATGTCTGCTCAAGCTTGCAGTTTATTCAAAGTGGCTAATGTTTTGGTAAAGTGTGTATCAATGTTGAGTTATGCGTGTCACCACCATTTGGCAGTTAGGCTAGGGAAGGATAGGCTTTGTTGGATTAGGCTACTACTTAAACCTCCCACACCTAGCTTATTGACATAACAATTCTACCTATATATATCTATATACTTAGGTACTGTACGTACCCCATTTTTTATTTTAGTTAACCAAATTATCCTAACCTTACCTTACATTCTTAGCCTATCTAACCGAAACTTACTAACCAACCCATTTTCTTAACTTTAATTGGGTGGAAACCTCTTTTTGTCAAAATGTAGTATGGTATGTATTGAAGAACTGAGGGAAATAGTTTAATTTTCCAGAACTATATTGGATCGTTGTCTTGTTTCAAAGTTACATAACATGCATTGTGAAATAATACTTCATTAACGGAATATATGGGAAGTGGGTTTATTTTATTTTTTTTATTTTTATTTTTTTTATTTATTTATTTTTATCCTACCATTTTTAATAAATAAGGTACCGTACCGGTAACTAACGCACCAACTCTACCTTTCAATGGATTTTTTGTTTCAATATTTTAATAATAGCGGTAGTTAGTTGTGTTATGCTGGTTAGATTTGATAGGTTTGTGTTCATGTTTAGGTTAGTTTATGTTGATTTGGTTTGGATAGGCTGGTTTGTTAAGTGGGTTAGTTTGGATCTTATAAATAGTTTAAGGTAGATTTATTAATCTAAAGCATAATCTTTTGTGGGTATATTGCATCGACATTGCGTGAGTTGGTTGACCACCTCGAACATGATTGCTAATGTATTCTGATGATATAAATCAATTTGGGTATATCTAGAGCTTCTGGTAAAATAATATGTTAGCATAGGCCTAATGGAAAGCATAAATAGTCCAAGAACGATTTTGTGTTATTGTACAGAATAATTAGGATAGTATACTTTTACTGAGGATATAAAAGAATGGATAAATGATAAACATATACTTTCGAGAATAAAATATACATATACAGTATATATTTTAACAATAAGGTATGTTTTCTTTTAGAATCTTTAGAAACAGAATACATACTGCAAATGTAAAGGCCTGTGCATAATAGTGCTCAGGTACCAGTAAATATATATTATTATACTCTTAAAATATTAAGAAAAATAATGTTACATGCCATTTTATGAATACTTTTGATTGTGTTCTACAAAAATAAATGTTTTTTTATTCAATGTGTTTTTGCATATGGGTATTCTAATAGTTATAGGTATAGGCTATGTATATTATTCAAAAATATAGCCTAGTAAAAATATACCGGTACGGTATACTTTATTTTACGCCAATGATAGGTGTAGGCTAACCCTGTGACTGCATGAAATTAGTGGTACCGGGTAATATATTGTTATATTTAATAAACTGGGTAATACCATGTTTAATTGAATACAAACATTATCAACACTCAGTCTGCACCTTCCCAGTTATTTAAGAAAGCAGCCGTTAAACTTAGTAGTGCATACAAACTGGTGTATTTGACACTTGTATGGTAGTCTATAGTCTCTTTGTTCCAGCTTACGGTAAGTTGACTGTATGCATTTTGATTACTCAGTACGACGATTTTGTAGCGAAAGATGTTTTTAATTAGACAAACTGCCTTGATGGTGTAATGGTTAGTGTTTAAAATATGTATGTGGTAACCCAGGTTCGAATCCCGGTGGATCACATGCTTGCTTTCATTAATTTCATTGGGAGGTGTTTGGTGTTGAAGTGGAATGAATACAAATAGATTAATACTTAGATATTGACACATCAGCTGCTAAGGGATTGCATTTGCCGTCTGCTGAAAACAGACAGACTATAGTTCCGTATTAGGCTTTAGGTACCGTATGCTAAAACAAGCTTTGATATTGAAATACAATCGAAACTCTAAGTCCATAATTTAATCATAGCTTCATTAATTTACAATGTTAAAAGGTAACATACGGGCGATGATATGGGTATGTGCTATAGTCGGTTTAGTTTCAACTGACGGTAAATTGTCCTGTCCTCATCTTGATTACTTCGCTATTATGAAGATTTTGTAGCGAAATATGAAATTAATGATGAAAACTTAACATAATTATGGCACCAAGACATAGTAGTTTCCTATTTTTAAGTTAAGTATTCAGACATCAGTTGCCAAGGGATGCGATTTACCGTCAGCTTAAATAAATCCGACTGTGTACCTGAACCTTATTGTCTACTCATTATGACGAATCTTGAAATGTTGACCCATAACTTCTCAATCATCAACAAGGACAGACCCTTTATCTGATTAAATTGGTACCATTTAGGAAACTTCAACCAGTAAATCGATGTGGAAATTCACAATCTGATTGCTCGAGTCTTTCCTGAGTTCCAAGTGGGTAGGGGGTCATAATGTATAGACTCTTCATAGTGAATAGGCTGTACAGTGCGATAAAAAAGTGACCACGAAAATTGACCACTTGCGAGTTTCAGGCTATAAGGAAGTTGGAGCTGTAGACATCGATAATTAGCAGAATAACCAGCTATAATGCGGTTTTAGTACATTTATATATACACAGAACCAAATTCAACATAATATTTATCCATGAGAAACCTACGTAATTACTGTAGGCCTATTTGTGTTTAATATCGATGTTTGCACCCCGAAGTTCCTTATAGTCTGACACTCGCAAGTGGTCAATTGGCAATAGGCTACTGGACCACTGGTACTAAATATTTCCTTATCTGATGAAGAATTGCTATGCCCCCCTCTTCATTGGTCGGCTATTTTCTGGTTTATGGCTAATAATTGTATGTCAGTCATGAAGACGTTGTATTGACTGATATGATGCAGAGATAGGGCCTATGTCACTGTTATTTATGTAATTTTATACGCAGACATAAAGTGCAACCCCGGTACGCGTTTTAGTATTTTGTTTTAATGCGTTACTGTATCTGTTTGTTACTTTAAATATTTCCAGTTATATATGGTCTCAATAATTAATTGTAGGCATCAAGTTACAACAAAATACATGTAATCACTCATTTGTATTAAATCTCGTTAGTTTTCTTGTAATTAGTTAACTGTACAGTAGGCTACTAGATAATATGCATTATAATTTTAAAAGAAAGTTCATAATTGCTCTGATATTTTGTAATTGTAGGACCTACTGATCTTGAGCTATTATAAATGCTTGACATTCTTCACAATATATATTTAATTGGAAGTTTGTAACTTTAACAAGCTAATCTAGCTTACTATTCCAATTAGTATTATTCAGTTGCATACTAGCATTTCTTACTAGCCTATTTTATATAATGTATAAAGTATAGCAAATCACAACATTGTATGTACGTATGTAATTGACTTAAGTGTAAATATTATTTTGCGACGTGCGAACAATAATTTAATAAGTACCCGGTACTAATGTTTCAATCGGCATTATATGATCAAGTTAATCTAAACTGAGGTAGATTTGTTCATATTTGGTACGGTAGCCGGGTACCTTAATTATTATTCAGTAGGCCTACATTACGCAATTGTTAAACGATTTCAAAGTACCATATTTTGTAAATTTATATTTCCACTTTCAATTATAGAGCTACGGTACGGAGTACTGGAACAAACAAACAAACACACACACACATGTTGGTTATTTGTTAATTAGATTTGTAAAGCCTATATCTCTGAAATATTGAACCTTGATTAAGAAACCATTATAAATAACTCCTTTATATATATGGGTATTATTTTTATATTCAAATATATTAGTCCAACCCTTCAGAAAAGTGGACTAACTACTAACTCATGATGAACACCTAGAACAATTTCAATATTGTCAAGACCCAAAGATTAATAAATATTATTCTTGAATGCCTGACTAACCAAAATAGGCAGCCAGTTTAATTAACGTTGTTTAGCAAATTATTAATACTTAATATGAACACAATTATTTTAATAGGGTGGCGACATAACTTTTTTTTCCACATATCACGTGTCAATTTTGTTATGAGCCCATATAATTTCCATAATTAATTATTGTATATACCGGTAGCCTACGCCTCTGGTGGAACTTTATGAGCTTCGTATATAAAACAAAAATATATGTTTTACATTGATTAATACAAATCAAGCCTGATTCCCAGTTTCAATTTGCCTACCAGAACTACCTGCGTTGATTTTTTATTTTATTTTATTTTTTTGTATCAGCCAAGCCTTATGCCTTAGTAAAAGTATTCTTCTATTGAATTAAATGAGTAAAAGTTAATTGCTTACTTTAGGGACTGTCTGATGTCAATTTCTCTTTCAATGATCAAATAATTGAATTCATTTTCGTGTATGAGAACGACCGTAATTTATGTTGCCATTCGTAGCCTACGATTGATTCCCCGCATTAAATCAGTTATCTAATTTCTTACACACAGTCACTCATACGTTAAATTATATAACTTATCACTTTAATGTCTCCCCCCTGCGAGGTTGTAAGAGAAGGTTGTTTTCACTAGTGTGTTTCAGTCTGTTTTTTGTTTTAGAGGTATTCCATCTTTAGACGAGTATCTGCATATGATACTTTTTCAATCCTCAAGGTGGTTAATATTTGGTTATGAATTTATGATCCCACGCCACTTATCAGAATAAACCAATTTCAAAGATAAAATATGATAGGTTTATGTTCGATTTTAACTTACTCACTTTAGTTAAAAGGTTCTACAAGTCAATTAGAACATCTCGTACAGTACCTCCTGTCCGTCCTTCTCCCCATAAAGGGGTCTTATGAGAAGTCTTTGGTCTATAGAGCAGTTTTGTACTCCACGTTGAAATTTGATTTTGGTCTATGGTATTTCCAACTTTTCAGGTGGAGTCACACGAACATTTTTAGAAGAACATTTTAAGAGTTCTTTTTGGATTGGAAGCGGCCACTAGACTGAAAGGTAGATGAACTTAAATGACCTAATTCTTACATAACTTGAAATCAGAAACTGCTAGACGAAGAAGTATTATATTACCAGGAAATGTGATCATATGACTCCTCCTTTCCTCTCACTAAATTAGTAAATACCAAACCCAGAGTTGCCGAACGAAATTGTGGTGAGAAGTACTTGAATAACTTCATACGGTTCCTTTTCACTTTTTGCCATACTTATAAGTTATCGCCAGACTATTCTCTCTCTTTCCCTTCACAACCTGCCGTACATGCAAGTGGATACATGGCTTCTTTTTGTTTCTTTCACTCGTACACATTAGTTATCACTCGACTCTCCTCTCTCTTCGCCTTTCACTTCTAGCCGTACATATAGTGACCGGCATTGAACCTTGGCTGCATCCATATGTATCCCGATGCCATGACGCTGCAGAAGGCGTTGTAGTAGCGGCCCGGGGAACGGCAGTGAGACCACCGGGGACACTTGCACCGGAACTCACTCTGGAACTCCTCCTTGCAGATCTCGTTCCACCAACACACCTTCTGTTGGGGAGAAGAAGGAAGATTGATTATAGAGTTTTTGTTTATGTGTATGAAGGAAACAAAAAGCAAGCAAAGCTGCTTGTAATAAGTGTCCCCCCAAAGATTGAAAGAATGGTAGAGAGCCAAATTCAAGGTACGTTAGAGTCAAAATGATTAGATACACGGAGCTTGAAGCAGTGTAAGTCATAGGATGAGGGAAAGATAGATTGAGGGAGAGTTCCAGAGTTTACTTGTTTAGTAGAAGAAAGACTGGGATTATTGGTTCACTCTTTATAATCAGAATATGAGCTTATATATAACCTGAATCAAAGGGGAAAACGAGTTCTTGTATAAGAGTTACCGGTACTTGTTTAGTGGAAGAAAAACTGGGAAAATTGGTTCAATCTTGGGTTAGAGAGTTGTACAAACTATGGGTGGAAATGTGTTGAAAGGTGGGTGCCATCTACTCTCCGTAAGGGAGTAGGTATACACTGAGAAAGCTTTGAAGAACATTGATTATTGCAATAGCGGTGTGTGTGTGCGTGCTTGTGCTTATTGTATGTGTGTGTGTGTGCGTATATGTATTAGGTGTGTGTGTGTGTGTGTGTGCGTGTAAGAAAGACCCCATCTCACCTCATTAACATAGCTCTTTATACTGTTGTCCTGGTAGCCTGGTTGGTGTGGTATACTGGTAGCCAACCCCAATATGACAACCAGGACCGCCACCTGGTAGAGAGGGGGAATGGTAGATTAGTTTAATACTATCTGGTCCGACGTCTTGGGGGTTGTTATGATGTTTTGGTTATTTTATATTGAGGATGGAGATGGTGACATTGATTATAGTAGTGGATTAATCATTTCAATATCATAGTCGTTTGTATTATTTTATTCTTGCTAAAAAATAAAGACGATTTTACACATCTACTATCAAAGTGGTAAAATCGATCTCGACCCTTTAACCCCTTCAGCACCGTGACACATCTTTACCTATGATTTTGGCTAAAGTTAGGCGATTTTATACAATTTAAGAAGGACCTATGTACTTTAGAGGGTTTATTGAGATCGTATTTACCCCTTTGAGTCCTAGAGGTAGATTATAAGCCAAAGAATAGTGACTTAACCTTACCTCGCCTTACCCCTAGCCCTGACTTAACCTTACCTCACCCTACCCCTAGCTTAATCTGACTCAACCTTATCTAACATTACCCCTAGCCTAACCTGACTTACCCTTACATCACCTTACTCCTAGCTCTGACTAAACCTTATTTCACCTTATCCCTAGCCTAACTTAACTTAACCTTACCCCTAGCTTAATCTGACTTAACATTACCGTACTCCTAGCCTAACCTGACTTAACCTTACCCCGAGCTTAATCTGACTTAACCTTACCAAACAATACCTCTAGCCTAATCTGACTTAATCTTACCTTACATTACCCCTAGCCTAACCTGACTTAACCTTACGTCACCTTACCCCTAGCTAAATATGATCTAACCTTATCTTATATTACCCCTAGCCTAACCTGACTTAACCTTACGTCACTATATCCCTAACTCTGAATAAACCTTATCTCACCTTACCCCTAGCCTAACCTGAAATAACCTTACCATGTGATAGCCTACATGTCATTCCATGTTTCTAGTACACATGGGATGGGCCTCTGTGTTGGTAAATAATGTCCTATCATTGTGGTAGCTAAGAGTGACCCTGTATTGTATTGTATCTAATTCTATAGCTTTTCAGACGACAGTGTTAGCAACGTGTAGGGTATGCTTCCCCATTGCAACAGTTGCATTATTAATACTGTTTATTATTTGTGTTTTATGCATAACACTTAGCCATGTATTTTTTCATAATTTTGCAATTGTACCTAATTTCTAAATTTTTTATTTTTTTCAGGTTGAAAATACGATGACGGGGTTATGAAGGAAAGACATCAAATTAGAGCATAAACTAATTGAAAGAGCTACAAAACCAAATCAAAGACAGTGAAAGAAACCAGAAATGCTTTGCAAGTGTTTATCAAGCATTACGGTACCACAAAGCCGAATGAGAAAGATCGACAGAACCTGAATACATGATATAACAACAAAACCATGTCCAAGAGACAAACTCAACGAAACAACGATGATAAAATTCAATGAAGCGATGACGACACAGCTATTTTCAAAAGACAATTTCAACATCTTCTGAAAGCCGAATAAGAGGAGCAGGAACACCTGGTGAAGCAACAATGGCGAACCTCAATGAAACAATGAAGACATAACCTTCAAGAGACAAACTCATCATCTTCTGAAAGCCTTAGAAAGAACAACAATATCCAATGAAGCGATAACGAGAAACTACCTTCAAGAAACAAACTGAACATCTACTGAAAGCCTGTTGAGAAAGAACGACAAAATTTGACGAAACAACAACAACATTAACTTCAAAAGACATTCAACACCTTCTGAATGCCTAGTGAGAAAGAATGACAAAATCCCCTGAAATGACAATGACAAAACCCGACGAAATAACAATGACCAAACCATCACCTTCAAGGACCTTCGTCGAGTAGCCATGGACGCCCCGGGGATGGGTAGGTCCTCCAAGGGGGCCCCACTTTGAATGATGTTGCACCTGGATACTCAAATAGGTGGCAGGCTATGGGGTGGTGAGGCTGAATTATATACAAATTATGGGATGATAATTAAATACTTGCTATTAACTACTTGCTACGACATCATAACTTGCCAATGCTTACAGTAACTAAAAAGTCACAAGTTACTATTCCCAGTTAAAATATGAGCAGACCTCTACTACTGGCTCAAAAATTAGGATGCCAGTTGACAAGACACGACAATTATTGTGCATTGGGACCTAGTAAGTGGTTTTTAGTATCCAGGTGCGGGGTTTGTAGGAGATGGAAGCCTTGGAGGACACTACCGTTCCCCGCAAGGTCCGTGGTACTGGCCAGGTTGAAGATGCAAATGGAACTTCATAAATTACCTTGCTTTGTGATAGTGGAAGCTTTAAAACACATAACATGAACTAAAATATCCTTGGAAAATGACCTTGCTCTGTGATAGTATAAGATGTGAAGGCATAACTGTAACATCCTTGAGAAATGGCCTTGACTTTTAAAACATAACTTGAACCTAACACATTTCTAAGACATAAATGAACCTAAAAACAGTGGAAAAATGACCTTAGTGTTGTGATAAGGGAAGTTTTGAAGACTACTGTAGACAAATAATCTTTTGAGAAAAATGTGTGAATCTTTAAAATTTGAAGACATAACTTTACCCTAAATTAATTTGAATTGCCTACCTTGAGAAATTACCTCATTCTGTGATAGGGGAACATTTGAAGAAGCAACTGCACCCTGAACGATATTGATAAACTACCTGTATTTATTTTATTAACAAGTGAAAGTGCCCGATATATAAAATAATAGATCTGATAGTGAGAGTAATTAGGCCCAACTTCGACGGGGTACTTCATCCACAACTCGCCCATCCCTACGAGTCTACACAGCAAGGTAAATTCTCTCTTTGCACATTATGTAAGCTGTTGATTAAGCGTTATTGTTCAATGTAATTAATGTGATGTGTACTCGTTCTGTCGTGGTGAGTAGGAGAATGATTGGTTTGATATATTCATTATTCACCAAATATACAATACAAAAGCACATAATAGGCCCACTTAGAAGCATGAGAGGTTAAGTAAATATAATAGGTGACAGAGCTAATAATGTAGGCCTATAGGGATTTGGGGATAAGCAGGATGCTAAAAACCTAAACATATAATTTATACTTTTGTGTGCTTGCATGTTTATCATCTAGTACAGTCATGAGCACTGATAAGGTGGTCTAGTTGGTTAGGTGCTGGAGTGCTGCACTACTGGCCTTCGAACCCTCGCTTGGGCATGACATATTAATTAAAGTATACACCTAAATGAGTCTATGGACCTTTACAGTGTGTGTATGTGTGTGTGTGTGTGTGTGTGTGCTGAGTTCATTGATACAATATTCATGCTTTTTGTTGGATGTTTTTGTTTTAAAGTAAATTGAACCAACATTAGGCCTATATGTGGACATAAGATTCAAAATGCTTAGAATCAGTATTATTTGATTAGGTTTGGTTAGATTAAATTTGTAAAGTATTACTGGGGAATAACACCAATAATGTAGGCTACACGTGAATATGCATGAATTTTATATATTTGTTCGTATTGTACCGACACCCACCTTCGCTTGGCTCTTGTGTGTCAGAGAGAGAGAGAGACTGAGACTATGCTGATACGGTAGGTTGAAGGTCTTCTTAAGGGGGTAGTGCTTGGTTTTTGTTCTATATATTTATTTTTGAGTTTCCTCGATAGACCTCCATCAAGCTTTAAAAAAAAAAACCTACACCCCCTTTCAAGATAAATTTGTAAATTTTTCGATAGAAAAATGTCCAGGCCGAAGGCCGGTTCCTTCTAAAATTACATGCTCGCTATCGCTCGTCAGGAAAATAAATCTACACTTAAATGGCACAAAAGGTCCTAATGTTGAAAAAGAAATGAGGCGAAAGGTCTCAAAATCGCCAAACTAACAGAATGAAAGTCTAAAAATCTCATAACTAATACCGGTATGCTAAACATGAGGGAGAAGGGGGTCCTGAAAAAGTGACTACCTCTCCCTTAAGTTACTCTGACTAAGGAGAGAGAAAGTAAACAGTGTGAGTGGTGAAAATTATGATGATGATGATTTAGGTGTTGATGGTGATGGGGTGATAATAGGAGGGGTGATGATGGTAGTGGTTGGTGATGGTGGTATAATGTACAGTCGCGCTAATAAGTGATGTTTCGGCACCAATTATATTTTGATAAATAATAGGTATCATCAATATCTAAGCTTCATTTCTTCATATCGAGTGGAATATACAAACATGTTCCTACATTTACCCACCGTATTCAACATCTGACAGACATTAATACAGCACAGAGCCAGCCAAACGTAATGGCAGCTTGGACATGACTTATTAGCACCACTGTACGGTAGGTTTGTTAATTTAATGGTACTTTTACTATGGTTGTGGTGGTGTTGATGCCACTGCTGATTATGGTTGTTGGCTTGGTAGTAATGATGATGATGATTTTATTGTTTGATGATGAGGATGACTAATATGATTTTAGTGGTACCGGTAATTAGGTTATGAAGTGGATGGTGAGGAACGAAATATGTCCGTTAAACTGTACAGTACATTAAGAAGTATGGTTGTAGAGGTCGAAAGGTACATACAGGGACTTAGTAAGGGTGGGTGGTATACTGTATATAGGGTTATAACACAATGGGCCGATGGTGGTGGTGAGGTGTTTTACAAGGGCTTCACGGTGCTATGTCTTGGGGTGCTTAACCTTGGCAGTGATAATGTGACGGCAAACAATAATAAAAACAAACAACAGTTGCAATACCACCACCAACAATATATAGCTTAATCTAACAACAACAACAACAACAACAACAACAGCAATAACGAAAGAGACAATATATAATCTAGCAACAACAACAACAACGACGAAACAGATAATATATAAATTAACAACAACAACGAAAGAGTACTGCCAATAATGGCCCCACTATCATACAAGAGGAACAACATGACCACCAGCAACTTATATACAGTATACTAACAACAACAACAATATTTACAAAAAAATGCGCATCAACATAATATCCTTAACAGTAACAACACATCAAACAAAACAGAACTATAGATATAGTCCACTTATAATCACGACAAACAAACATTACCCCTTAATTACAGCTGAAGGACATAGTGAAAATCCTTTATCTCATTTCTCATCTTGAATCTCGTTGAATAATTTCCATTCCATTTCATGATCATTTCGTAGATGTATATTTCCTTCATGCACTATTTCGTTTACCCACAAGTAACGATAACGAAAACACGCACAGAGATAATTACCTAGATAACAATAGCATTATCATATGTTAGGTGTATAAGCATGCCTCACATACAGTATCGGTAGTTAGTTCAAATTACCTGCTGATACCCTGCCATAAATGACTTGCAAGCACTTCCTAAAACTTCACATACCCAGCGATTATCTGATTCCATAATGGACCTTTATTACGCATGATGCCATTACTTATTATCAATACGGTATTATAAATTTGCACGTATAATCATTACCTTCCCCGCATATTTCATGAAAATATACCCTATTAACTCAGTATGTATGATAATGTTTTTTGTTCAGTTTATTCTTGCTATCAATATTCAGCTTGTGAAGAAAGGAATCGCTATAAACCTAAAGTTTAGTATAACTACCATGTATTTTAATACGATAATTGAAAACGTTGTACCGGTACCGATATTTACCCTAAGTTTTCATTGGTTTTACATACCATTGACATAACCAAATGCAATTAACTGAAGGGTTAACCGTTACCAAGTTTGGGTTGATCAGGATTGAGTTGAAAGACAAGTTGGGTTGTTACTGGGCTGAATTGACTATGGTTTGAATTGAGATGACTAAAGAGCCTGAGTTGACCATGGCAGTAGCATTTGATATGGGTTGAAATAACCAAAGATTGAGTTAACCAAAGAGATTGAATTGGCCAAATAAGTTGAGTTGATTGAGAATAAGTCGACAGTGTGTTTAGACCAGAAGTTAACCAGGGTTAGAATTTGACTTAAAGTTGAAGTAACGCAGGAACGAATTCGCGTACCGGTAGGTTAAGATGATCAGAAATGGAATTGGTCAGTTTGGGTTGACAGTGCAGTTGTGTGGAAATGAGGGTTGCAGTGACAGGGGGTAGGCTTGACAGGGTTGAATTGACAAGGTAGAGTTGACACGGTGGAATTGACAGAGGGGTTGAATTGACAAGGTAGAGTTGATAGTGAGGTTAAGTTAACGGGGTTGAGTTGGCAGAGGGGTGGAGTTGGCATAAGGGTTGAGTTAATAGAGGGTTAAGTTGGCAGAGGGATTGAGTTGGCATAAGGGTTGAGTTAACAGAGGGTTAAGTTGGCAGAGGGGTGGAGTTGGTATAAGGGTTGAGTTAACAGAGGGTTGAGTTGGCTGAGGGATTAAGTTGACATAAGGGTTTAATTGACAGAGTGTTTGAGTTTATAGAGGGTTTTGAGTTGGAATGAACTAAGGCCTGAGTGTGCGGTTGGAAAGGACCTGAAATTGACCAGCCGTTGACAATAAGAGTTGAACACAGACCATGGAAAAAAAAACAAAAAACAAAAACAAAAAAAACATGCACACACACCGAACTAACCAGAACCGATATTTGAGAATTACCCGGCAGTAACAAGCAATCAAATCTTCAAAGTGTAGGGTGGAGGGTATTGGACGAGAGAGAGAGAGAGAGAGAGTGAGAGAGAGCATGTGAGAGAGCACAACACAAGAGTGAGAGTATGTGTGTGTGTATGAGAGAGAGACAGAGAGACATATAGATAGATAGAGATAGAGTGAGTGTGAGAGTGGGTGAAAGAAAGAGCGAGAGCGAGAAGGGAGATCGAGAGAGAGGTCAATATCACAAATTAGACCGTTCGTATCTAAGTACTACGGTACTACAAATTAACAGTACGGTATACAGTATATCCATCCTGTAGTGGGTATCAGTAGGCTATAGTGTTATTTCTCTCTCTCTCTCTATTTATTGGAGTTGAGGAAGCCTATTGATGGAGTTTAACCCCTTCAGTACCGGTGACGTCTTTTTTGTTTTTATTGCAAGCGCATTCAGACGATTTTATGAAGCTTAGGAAGGATATACAGTAGCTAAAGGTATTATTTGAGATAGTCAGTAGCCTATTAATGGATAGACACGTCGCTGGTACTGAAGGGGTTAAGCAAGTCACGTGGTCATATATTCCGGACTCGTGTGTATAGGTATTAGCAACTAAATTGACAGTAGACGATTTTAAATACCGTAACTGATTTAGTGATTTATGATCAAGCCTTAATGCAGAGGCTGTCGGAAAATGATAATGCTGAATAAACTGTTTGAAACGTTATTGTGTGACTCATCCAGTGTACATCCGGAAACTATAATCTATTTAATATCAGCTGACGATTAATTGCATCCCTTAGTAACTGATTTCTCGATATTAAAAGAACAATATGAACACTACTATGTTTCTACGTTATATTATCTTTCGTCAATAATAACGTATTTCGCTACAATATAATCATAATACCCATATAGCCAAGATGGGGACATGGCAATTTACTATGAGCTAGAAAAACCCTGACTGTAGTTGAGAAACTCATTTTAATGCAGTTTATTTTGATAGTCCTTATACGGTACTTGTTTCCAGTCGCCCTATAACATAACTGTTGTTCGTTGTTTTAGCTCTTCTATCTATTATATTCTATATACTCAGGCCCAATCCCTACTTTTCAATTTTTTTTATATTTTTGTTATTTTTTTTTTTTGGGGGGGGGGGAGGGAGGGGGCCAGAATAGGGACAACACAACAATGAACACACAAAATCCATATTCACACACATCTAGCTCGTCAGTGTGTCATAATAATGCATGTCATTATGGAACTGACACGAACCATTAGGAGTTTATACACTCATGAACCATAACAAGTATACATCCCTTATAATCTTTCAACCATTAAAACCAAACTCTTGAGCAATTTGGGATACTAGAAATCTATGGATTATCTTGTTTAGGGTAGATTCAGATTCGAATATGCGTATACAAAATATGACTAAAGGGATGCTGGGTCGAGATCTCCCGTCATGCCAGAACAACGTACCGTGAGGACGTTGTTTACTCTGGCGGCCATGTTGGAGGACTGGCCGGCTTATGAAGGAGGAGGAGGTGGAGGGAGGGAACTCATGTGGCGCGGGCTGCTGTGTGTGTCTTACTGCTGCTGCTGCTCCTGTTGATTCCCGTTCTTCCAGCTGGTGGGGGAGGGGGGTGGGGTGGGAGGGATGGGAGAGGGTGGAGTCAGAGAAGGAGGTGGAAGGGACGGGAGAGGTTGGAGTCAGAGGATTAGGTGGGAGGGGGTGGAAGGGGCGGGAGAGGGATGGGAACAAAGTAGAGTCTGGGGATTATAAGAGGGAGGGAAGGAGGTGGAAGGGACGGGAAAGACGTGGAGTTAGAGGATTAGAAGGGGGAGGGACGGGAGAGGAATGGGGGGGGGGGTGTCAGAGGATTAGGAGGGGGGAGGGAAGGAGGTGGATGGGGGGGGGTCAGAGGATTAGGAGGGGGGAGGGGAAAGGAGGTAGATGGGATGGGAGATGGATGGGTGGTGGGGGGTGTCAGGATTAAGAAGGAGGAGGTGGGAGGGATGGTGGAGGAGGGGGGTGGTGGTGGTAAGGGGAAGAGTGCGGCAGGTGGGAAGGGAGGGGGTAAGGGAGATGGGGGAAAGAGGGAGGGTTGGGGTGGGGGAGGATAAGACGGGAGGAGGAGAGAGGGGAGGGGGATGGATGGTAAAGGGAGGGTGGAAATGGTGGTAGGGGGGGGGGGGGGTGACGGATGACTTAAGGGCAGAGAGATGGGTGGTGGAGGGGAGGGGGATGGATGGTAAATGGTGGGAGTGGGGGGGGGGGGGGAGGGGGGGTGACGGATGACTTAAGGGCAGAGAGATGGGTGGTGGAGGGGAGGGGGATGGATGGTAAATGGTGGTAGTGGGGGGGGGGGGGGGTGACGGATGATTTAAGGGCAGAGAGATGGGTGGTGGAGGGAGAGAGGGGGAAAGGGTGGATGATAAAGGGAGGGTGAAAATGGTGATAGTGGGGGGGGGGGGGGTGACGGATGACTTAAGGGGAGAGAGATGGGTGGTGGAGGGAGAGAGGGAAGGGGGTGGATGGTAGGCTATACAGGGAGGGTGGAGATGGTGGTAGTGGATGACTTAAGGGGAGAGAGGGGGAAGGGGGATGGAAGATGGAGGGAGAGACAGAAGAGATGATATAATATAATACTAATAATAATAAAGTTTATTTCCACCGACAATGGTTATTCTTCTTACATAGTATTTACAAATATAATTATATACAGTTGGGGGTTTAGTGTTTTCAAAGTAGTTACAATACTAATACATAATTTAGTGATTAGTTTAATGATGGGGGAGAGAGGCGAGGGGAAGGTAGCAGAATGGACGCAGGGAGAAAATGATTGTCAAGGGAGGGGAATGAGGATTAGGGGAAGGATGGGGTATGGGTGATCGGGGAGAAGGGTAAGAGGGGAAGACATCTAAGAACGTGATGGGATGAAAGGTAGAGGACTGATGATGAAGGGAAAGAGTGGTGACTACATATTTGTTTATTGTGTTTTTTTTTTTTGGGGGGGGGGCATCAATGGCGTACGAGTGTATGTTTATATGGAGTACAAAGGAAAACAAGCAACAATAGGTCATGCGACCCCTCGAGGTTACTTACCCTCCAAAACACTGCTGTTCCAAGTGTTGCAACAGTATTTCGGAGAGAATGTGGGAAAGATGTGGGCAGGGAGTGCTGCCCGGGGTGGGGGGGGTGGTAGTCGGAGTTGGTAGAGGTGGGAGTGGACAGAAATGGGGAGGGAACGAACGGATGGGAGTGGGAGAAAAAGGGGAGAGGGAAAGGGGAAAGGAGTGAGAGGGAAGGGAGGGGGAGAGATGAGTAAGGGAAGGGTAGGGGAACAGTGAGGGTATACGGGTGGTTAGGGGAGGCTGGGGAGGGGGACGAATGGTGGAGAGAGAGAGAGAGAGCGAGCAGGAAGACAGTTACAAGAGAGAACATTGAGAATCAGGAAGGAAGGGAGACAGTAGGAGAGAGTAAAAGTAGCGAGGGAGAGAGAGGGGGTGATGGGGTGGGGGGAGGGGGTAAGCGAGGGGGGAATCAAATAGAGAGGGGAAGGGGGAGAGAAGCCCCCTGTCCACTTACAGACAGTTTTGCCAGATGTTCGAAGAATTCTTACCGAAACATATGACTATAGATTCCCCCCCTCTCCTAATACATAATAATAACAATTATCAGTATAACCTTCTTTCCATAAATAACACAGTAATAACATTGAGTATTGAACTAATGAACATGAGCAACAACCAGGAGAATTGATTTTATAGGATGTTTCTTCGTATGGTTATGGCACTTTGGACAGACGCACACACAGGAGCATCAGAGAAAACGTTTTATTTGATCGTTTTACAGGGGTAACTAAAGGAAAATGGAGAAAATGGACCTACAGTTTCTAATGGCTTAGATCTGACTAATTCTAGCATACCTATATTTTTTTGTCATATTAAAAGACTTCTTTATCCTCATCACATATTATAAAATCAATCACTGAAGGATAATTATCTGAAAATAGTGTTGACTAATAACTATATAATTTAACCTTCCTTAATGCCATACGGTGTATGATCAAACTAATACCGTATATAACCCATAAGTATTTCCTGCATGTGTAATTGTTCTTTGTATTATTACTTGATATTTATTACATTACTAAGCTTTATGTGGCATATAATCAATTGAATAGTAGTAATAGTGGTGGTAGCAGTAGTAGTAATTAAATTGTTTTGTGCTATTGCTGGAGTTGTTTGAAGTAAAGGGGAATTGATGAAAACTATAATTACTCTAGTGAAGTGTCTGTAAAGATCAATTGTAAGTTAGCCCCTTGAGGACTATGGCGCGTTATGCAGCATATTTTGGCTATATTTAAACGATTTTCTTCAGCTTAGAAAGAACTTGTTGGAGCTAGAGAGTACCGTATATTGAGATAGTTTTTACCTCTTTGATTCTGAGAGTTCCTTCCTAAGCTGCATGCAATCGTCTTATAATAACAAGATAAAGTGTAACAATGCGTCCTCAAATAATGAAAGAATTAAATAAATACATTATTATCGAATTTGGAGGGAGACAGGGCTGTATTATTATGCCTTACTTCTTTCATTCTTGGGGTATGGTGACGTGTTTAAGCTTTTACTCCGGTTAACATTAGGCAATTTCATTCAGCTTTGTAATAACCTGGTTAGAAATACCTTGAGTGTCTTCTTCAGGATCATGCTATCTTATTTAGTCTTGCATTCTGGCTATCAGACGATTTTATTATGCTAAGAATGGTTCTCCGTAGTCAAAGGAAACTGCATGTATGTTGAGATTATGTTTTATTATTTCCCTGATTTAGAAAGATAGTAAAAGTAAAAATGGTTGAGGTACGGTTAAGGATTATTGTATTTACCTTTGCTAGAAATAATCAAGGTAAAAATATAGAGGTAGGGCTTCGGATTATCATATATATTTGTATTGGATATTCAAGGTAGAAATGATTGAGGTAGGATTAAGGATTATTTATTTAGTTTTATTAGATGTACCGGTAATAAAGGTAGAAATTATTGAGGTAGGGCTAAGAATGATTACGTTTACTTTTATCAATGATATTCAATGTATATATTATAGATTTAGGGCTAAGGATTAATTAATATACATTTATAAGCTACATATTCAGGGTTGAAATGATTGGAGCAGGTCTAAATATTTTATAATATTTTGATTGATAGATATTCAACGTTGAAATAATTAGGTAAGGTTAACAAATGTACCGGTATATTTAATTTTTATTTGAGAGATAAGGTTGAAATAATTAAAGTAGGGTTAATAGACTTTGTGTATATATTTGTTATTATTTATATATATATATATATATATATATATATATATATATATTTAATGAGAGATATCCAAGGTTGACATAATTGAAATACAGTTAACCCTCTCCGACATATGACGCAATTTTGAGCCTATTAGGGATACCATCAGGGGTATTTAGAAACCTTTAGTTTAGTTACTTCAACCTCTTCAGTTGTCTTTGAGTTAGCTGTGGGCAGAAAACTAATTTTGGAGAGGTAATTAGAAGAGTGAGAGAACTCTATTTCTTATTGCTAATCTGGCAACCTCTGAGTCATATGAGTCTGAAGGGGTTAAGAAAGCCATGACTTTTATGGTGACTGTACACACTTGCATTGTCTAGGGTAATGAACCTTCTTATTCTCTTTGATAAACCTTTCTATTTTTATTTCATTACTTTAAAGGGTAGGCCACCCTTTAAAGTAATGAAATAAAAATGAAGAACAAGTCGAAAAAAATCCTTTGAATAGAAAACCACTTCAACTCTCTTGCATATTGTATGGCAAGTCAAGGTACAATACTGTGTGTGTGTTTTTTTTTTTAAACTTCTTAACTATGTTTGATCGCCATTTTACTCATATATTTTTTAACATTATACATTGACGATTCGGTACAGTACAAACCTTAATTTACGTTTATTAGATCATAAAAATATAAAATATAATACATTTACAGTATATGACAAATCAATATTGTTAGGGCATTATGTACACACACACACACACACACACAGACAAACACACACACTCAGACAGACAGACGCACACACACACACATCCACACTCTCTCTCTTGCTTTTTCTTATACTGTCCCTTTCTTCCACTGGTGTAGTACCGGTACGTGGAACGTGGAAATGATTCGTTTACCGCGCCAGAAATGTTAAGGCCGGATCACCTCGTCGGCACCAAGTGGTCTGTTTAGTATCTCTCTCTCTCTCTCTCTCTCTCCCTGAATCCATCTTCTCCCTCATCCTATGACTTAAATTGCTTCAAACTCCGTGTGTCCAGACATTTTGGCTCGACCATTCCTTGACTTTGGCCCTGTCACTCTTTCAACCCTGGGGAGTCACTCGTTACAGGCAGTTTTGCCTTTTGTCTCCCTCATCCACATAGAAAAAAACTCTCTCTCACTCACATGTGGACAAATATCACAGTGCTCTGATTTCCACATAAGCCTGAATGAAACAATTGAGAACAAATATGTTTACTTTCGAGGATTTAATATTTAGCCCGAAATGCAGAAGGACTTTAACCGTATCTTAACCGAGTGTAGTCCTTTTGGATCTCCCTGTGTCGCCCCATTAGGCTGGCGATGTGTGTAATTACAGCCAAAATTAACAAAGAATACGCCATTGTATTAAAAGGGTTTGCTGTATCTGGTGTGAGGTTGGTCATTTTGGCTCCTCCTCAATTCACTCCATGTTGAAATAGCTTAGAAAAGTTGACAGAATGAATATAAACACCATATGAGGATGAACACTTTATTGACAGCGTTTCGCAGATAGCTTCTTCAGGTCAGTCCTGAAGAAGCTATCTGCGAAACATCAATAATGTGCTCCTCCTCATATGGTGTTTATATTAATTCACTCCATGTTTTAGCTTTAAGAAATTTCATCTCATTTGTGTGGCGATTATAAGATACCTTTCAGGAGTCGATGTTTTGTGGGCGAGCAATACCAAGCCTGCAATTTAGAAGGCGGGGACAATTTTTCTACCGAAAAATGTAGATAATTAGCATGTAGGTTTTTTTTGGGCATTTCTTAGCTTGAAGGGGGCCTGGGGAAGCGTTTTATTTATTAGTCTTGAGGGCAACCTAACAATACATTGCTTTTATTGCTCGAAAATGGCAAAAACAATTAAAACTCTCCATAGTAAGTAAGCAAAATCATAATAGCCTCCTAATCATCGCACCGGTATTCCTTCCTAAGCTGCATAAAATCGTCTAAATATTGCTAGAATAAAACATAACAGACGTCGCTGGTATAGAAAGGGTTAAGGGATCGCCCATATTTGTGGAACTGGCTGTTTTGATTTACAACACAAGAGTCTATAGAAGATTATTGGGTGGAAGTATTGGATTATAATTTGAGGCCCCCTTTATATGCTGAGGTGGGCTCTCTCTCTCTCTCTCTCTCTCTGCATGTATATTTCTGTCTCTACATCAGTCTTTCTATCTATCAGTATATATTGGATTTAATCTGTTACTCTGTCTATATATTTTGTACATAGTCTATTTATCTTTCTAGAAAAATATCTCTTCTCCTATCCTTTTCGGACTACGCTCATCATCGTACTCGAGTATGGTATCAAATTCGGGAGTATAGCGTTGAAGGTCGTCTGCCTGAGGGAGGGGATAGCGAGGGGGGTTTATGATACTTTCCTTCACTGCCCTTGAATTTCCCCGGCTCCACATTTCTTGTAGGGAGCTAGGGAGGGGTAGAGGGGAGGAGATTTTGCGGAGGGGGGCGTAGGAGGGAGGAGAAGGGGAGGAACGACGATGAAGAGGAGAGGGAGAGAGAGGATGAGAGGAACGAACGGGCGAAGGAGAGATAGATGGAGGAAGAGAATAGCGACGAGTTATGGGAGAAGGTGGTGAGAGGGAGGGAGGAGGGAGAGATGAATGAGGAGGAAGAGAGAAGGAGGATTGAGAAGGGAGAGAGGAACGAGAAGGAAAAGAGGATTGAGGAGGTAACGTGAAGGAAGCCGGAAGAGAGAATCGAGAGGATGGAGGGGGAGGGGGGGAGGAGAGGGTGTTGGGGGGAGTGGAGAGGGGGGTGGAGGAGGTGGTTCTCGTAGCAGAGTCGCTTGATACACTGGAGTCCAAGGATATACGTCGTAGTGACATCATGGGGGAATCTGCAAGGGAAAGGGAAGTCACATTGCAGCAAATAGAAAGAGACTGGCTTAGTAAATTAACCCTTTCTGTATTAGAAAACAGTTTTTTTAGCTTTATTTAGGCTATCACTAGATGATTGTATTCAGCTTTGGCAGGCAACTAGGTTAAGTAAAACGTTAACCTTTTCACACAGATGATGCCATTATATACCGTACTGTATTATTCTAACTTACTGAGGACGATTTTGTTCAACTTAGGAAGGGTGTGTCAACTTTAGAGGGATAATTTAGCTTGTATTTAACTCCAAGATAGCTTGAGATCTTTCCCAAGCTGAATAATATCGTTACCAAATAGATAGAAAAGCAGTATTGGCCTCATGATTGAAAGAATTAAGCAGGTATTTCTGTACCGGTATATTATCCTTGGAAGCAAAACGCAAACATTCTGCACTCCAAAAATCCTGACTATTTACTGTACAAAAATCAAGGGTATAACAAATTATACCTGTAGGCTATGTACAATCATTGGGTATATTAATTTGATAAGGATATACTTTTCTACATTAGATGCACTACTACTGGTATACCTGTATAAGGGTGACATCCTTTTTTTATTATATTCTGGCTACTGTTAGACGGTTATACTCAGATAAAAAGGGCCTCCAGCAATTAACAGGCCTCCAACTATCAATGCAGAACTTCTGCTTATCAGAATTCATTTATCCCCAGAGCTACTACTCTTTGGAATTCACTTCCCTCGAATTGCTTTCCACAAACTTACAATCAACAAATGTTTAAATCCAGTTGTTACAAACATTTTATGAATGGAGGATGCCTTTAGGCACATGGACCTTTTTGTTTTATCTGTGTTTTTCCTTCCTCCGTTCATTGTCTCTTAAAAAAAAAAAAAAAAAAAAAAAAAAAAAAACTTAACCCTCTTCACTACCCTAGACCCATCTTAAATTTCATAAAATCGTCTAACTATAGCTACAAAAACATTAACAAGATGTCGCTAACTGTACAGAAGAGGATATATGAAGAACACTTTAATTACCCTTGTCATACCTTTTCTAAACCTATAATTGAAAACTATGTGCCCTGTTTACCTGATATGTAAGTGATGAAGGTATCGGTCGACCACTGGCTGGGGGCGCGGCTCTCCCTCCGCCGCATCAGGGGGGACTCACCCGGACTCGATCTGGGGGGTGTAGGATGTTAATTATGGTCTTTTCTCATACTGGTTTAGGGTTCAACCACTAGTTCTTCCTTTACTAACCTTCTTCCTTCCCCTTAACTCTCATATTTAAAATATAGACAAATAGAACAAAAAGAAGCAAACAAAATTGGTGCGGAATAGATACATTTATGGAGTAGGTAGATTTGTGGCATTCTTAAGAAAGAGAGAGAGAGAGAGAGTAGTAGTAGTAGTAGTAGTAATCACCCTTTTGTTGTTCATGTTTTGTTCAACATGAACAACATTGTAATGTATTTTACAGTAAAGAAAAGTTCATCTTTATGATTGACTTTGGTTATATTGAAACACATACCGGTACAAGATGGTTTGAGATATATGGCCTTCCGAAGCAAATAATTCTTAACCCATTCAGTACCAGGGACGTCCTTTTCATCATATTCTGGCAGCTATTAGACGATTGTAGTCAGCTTAGGAAGGACCTCTAACAATAATAAGCTTCCAATTATCTCAACCAACCCATTTAAGTACCACAGACCCTTCCCGAGCTGCGTAATATCGTCTAAATCTAGCTAGAATAATATGTAACACACGTCGCTGGTACTGAAAGTGTTAAATGTTCCTTACCTTGAGACTCCAGTGATCCTGTAAGGGTGTCTTTGTGTCGGGGTGGAGTGATTGTTTGGGGTGGTGGTGGTGGTGGTGGTGGTGTTGTTGGGGGCTTCATTCCTCCACCACTTCCCCATTTTGTTGCCCGCTACACGCCACCGACTGAGGGAGATAGGAGGTATGAGAGCTTATTATTTGTCATGAGTTGGTTTCTAAATTCAAGTAATATTTAGAGTATAGTGAATATAGAGTATAGTGAGTATATATAGTATAGAGTATAGTGAGTATAGAGTGTAATGAGTATCAAGTATAGTGAGTATGGAGTATAGAGTATATAGCGTATAGAGTATAGTGAGTATAGAGTATGGAATATAGTGAGTATAGAGTATAGTGAGTATAGAGTGTAATGAGTATCAAGTATAGTGAGTATGGAGTATAGAGTATATAGCGTATAGAGTATAGTGAGTATAGAGTGTAATGAGTATCAAGTATAGTGAGTATGGAGTATAGAGTATATAGCGTATAGAGTATAGTGAGTATAGAGTGTGGAATATAGTGAGTATAGAGTATAGTGAGTATTAGTTAGGTTTATTTGTAAATTAATTAGTGAGTTGGTGAAAACAAATATGAAATTATATAACACCTTAATGTTCTCAAATCAATGATATATATATTAAGCAACAGCCCGTTCTTAACATTAATCATCCATTACAAAACCCAATGCACGTGAATAAACTAATGAAAGCATATGTGTCCTCCCGGGATTCGAACTCTAACAGACACCAGTACCTTATTTCATGCACCTCCACATTTATATTAGTCAATGGTGTTTAGCAGTAGGTTTATAATACAGGCTGACATACACACACACAAAACGTTGAGACAAACATCTTGTATGTTTTAAATACATAATTTGATCTTATATCAAAGCATCACACACATTTTGAATAATAAGAATATAGGTTATCCGTTAAGGGGAGACGGGTCGCTTTTCAAGATCCTCTTCTCCCTCATGTTTTGACCCATTAGTTTTCAGATTTTAAGATGTTTGCCCCACTATGTTGTCGATTTTAAGACCTTCCGCCCCATTTCCTTGTCAATATTAAGACGTTTCGTGCTATTTAGATGTCGATTTTTTTCCTGGTGAGCGAAAGCTAGCTTCTAATTTTAGAAGGAAACTGCCTTAGGCCGGGAAATTTTGCTACCGAAAAATGTACACATTGATCTTGAAAGGAGTTCTAGGGGGTGTTTTTCTAAGCTTGATGGAGGTCTAGCGAGGAAACTCAAACATACATTAATAAATAAATATATAGACCAAAAACCGAGCACTACCCCCTTAATATCCGGCTGTACCCTAGAGGAGGGAGAGAACAAATTCCTGCTCCTAATCCATTGCATAATTTGTTACCGGTATATGTTCCTCTTCTGTGGCTGCGGTAATACTGTATTATAACCCTTTGAGTACCAGCGACGTGTGTTATATTATATATATCATGCTAGCTGTATTTAGACGATTGTGTGGCGCTTAGGAAGGATGTGTGGTAGTTAAAAGGGTTGGTTGAGATAGTGTGAAGCCTTATTATTGCTAGAGGTCCTTTCTAAGCTGAATATAATCGTATAATAGTTGCCAGAATACGATGAAAAGGACGTCCCTGGTAATGAACGGGTTAAGTGAATACATGTCACGTATAGCCAGTATTTATTGTAGCCTATTTAATTAACCCCTTGGAGATTTGGACGTGTGTGTGTGTGTACTTACTCTAGTTGTACTTACTCTAGTTGTATTGCGGGAGTGAGCATGCTCGTTATATCCCGCCTCCTATATGTGTAGGTGTTATATGTATCGTTGGAATGGCTGTGGATGTGTGTGTAGTCTGTATTTTTAGCCAATTGGCGACATCGGAAACGAAGGCTTAGGGTGGATCTGTATGGTACCATTCTCACTATAGACGGTACCGTCTCGCCCGAAGGCTTAGGTAGCCATCAGCTTAGGTGAACCATATGATACCCATCTCGCCTTGTACCATTTGTGCCAACCCCAGATGGGACGTCACAACGTCGTCCACTTATTCCAGGTACCTATTTACAGCTAGGTGAACTGAGGCTAACACATGAAAGGAGACAAGCCCAATTTGTCTCCGCCCGGCCGGGGATTGAACCCCCGACCCCTCGTGTGTGAGACGAGAGCTCTACCTACTAGGCTACGGGTTGTGTGTGTGTGTGTGTGTGTGTGTGTGTGTGTGTGTGTGTGTGTGTGTGTGTGTGTGTGTGTGTGTGTGTTACCTGATCCTATAGCTATAACAAATACATATATAGAAACCAGCCTCAAATATTTATCATAGCAGATTCTCAAAGCGAAAAAGGTGGTTTAATATTTCAGTAATTGAGGATAAATCGATACACTTTATTCTGGCTATTATTTAACGATTTTATTCAGCTTAGGAAGAAATCGCGAGAATTAGCTGAGAGTTTTTTTTTACCCGTATGATTCCTAGCGATCCTTCCTAACTCGCATAACATCGTCTAATGATAACCAGAATATAGTGTGTAGATTTTTATCCTCCATTACTGAAAGATTAAGCCACCTTTTTCCCCGTTGAGAATCTGCTATGATAAAAGTTTGAGGCCTTACAGAGGACTGGTTTCTATATTTAGTTTTTGTTTTAATAGCTATAGGATCAGGTAACACACACACACACACACACACGCCCCATGCTCATTCGTCCTCTCTCTCTCTCTCACACACACAAACCCCGCAAACCATACTACCCGAGAGCAGCCCTTTAAAACCCCATCCCCTCTAAAATTCCATCCAGCCAATATACAATTTGTTAGAATTAGTAGCCCCGCCACCCTTGAGTCAAAGGTGTTTTACTTTACTGTTCGTGTTAAGGGGAGATGGGTCGTTTTATTTGCTCATTTATGTATCTTTAAATTATTTGTTTAGTTTATTCCCTAGATCTCCATCAAGCTTAAAAACACATCTGCCCAAGACCCTCCTTCAAGATAAATGTTTACATTTTTCGATGGAAAAATGTCCCGGCCAAAGACCGGTTCCCCTTAAACACTAAACCCCAACTGTATATAATTATATTTGTAAATACTATGTAAGAAGAATAACCACTGTCGGTGGAAATAAACTTTATTATTATTATTATTATTATTAAATTACATGCTGGCTATCTCTCGCCAGGATAAAATCGACATCTAAATGACATGAAAAGTCTTAATATTGACAAAAAAATGGGGTGAAAGGTCTTAAAATCGCCAAACTAATGAACCGAACGTTTTAAAAACTGATAACTAATGGGGCTAAACATGAGGAAGAAGGGGGACCAGACAAACGACCCATCTCCCCTTAATCTGTATATTGCCTCGTTTTCATATTTCTGGGTTGTTGATCTTTCCTGTATATTGAGAGTCGGGGTGAGGTACGGAGTGACTGGCTGACTGTATGATCGACTGACTGGCTGATTAATTGACTAACTGATTGACTGGGTAACTGATTGATTGACTGGGTAACTGACTGGCTGACTGATTGACTGACTGATTAATTGACTAACTGACTAACTGGGTAACTGATTGATTGACTTGGTAACTGATTGATTGGCTGAGTAACTAATTGATTGACTGGGTAACTGATTGATTGACTGGGTAACTGATTGATTGACTGGGTAACTGATTGATTGACTGGGTAACTGATTGATTGACTGAGTAACTGATTGATTGACTGAGTAACTAAGAACTCGTACCAATGGTTTCAAATTAGATAAATTTCGTTTCAGAAAAGATATAGGCAAATATTGGTTTGGTAACAGAGTTGTAGATGGGTGGAATAGGCTACCAAGTGATATAGTGGGATCAAGAACGATAGGGAGCTTTAAGAAAAAATTGGATAAGCATATGGACGAGAAGGGTTGGGTGTGAAGGGGGATCAGCCGGGTTGGGCCAATCAGCGCTCTGCAGACCCCCGTAATCCTGCGTTAATCTCTAACCGGTTTGGTAAGATGATCCTCAGGGTATTAGAGTGTTGAGCCTATAATTGGGCTTTGTAATTGGGGTTGTGTGGGACAGGGATCTGCCTTGCTTAGGCCAATCGGCTTTCTGCAGACTCCCATTTTCTTATGTTCTTATGTAACTGATTGATTGACTGAGTAACTGATTGATTGACTGGGTAACTGATTGATTGACTGAGTAACTAATTGATTGACTGGGTAACTGATTGATTGACTGGGTAACTGATTGATTGACTGGGTAACTGATTGATTGACTGGGTAACTGATTGATTGACTGAGTAACTGATTGATTGACTGGGTAACTGATTGATTGACTGGGTAACGGATTGATTGACTGAGTAACTGATTGATTGACTGAGTAACTGATTGATTGACTGGGTAACGGATTGATTGACTGGGTAACTGATTGATTGACTGAGTAACTGATTGATTGACTGAGTAACTGATTGATTGACTGAGTAACTAATTGATTGACTGGGTAACTGATTGATTGACTGAGTAACTGATTGATTGACTGAGTAACTGATTGATTGACTGAGTAACTAATTGATTGACTGGGTAACTGATTGATTGACTGATTAACTAATTGATTGACTGGGTAACTGATTGATTGACTGGGTAACTAACTGGTTCACTGACTAACTGATTGAAGTGTTGACTGATACCTTGCAGCAGTCGTGTCCGCTTCCTCAATTATCTTGGGTCTGGCAGAGGCGCCTTCGTCAACAACACCGTCGCTGCCGCGCTGCCGGGAATCACTTTCGTACTGCATCCGCTCATCAAAACACCTTTTC
The DNA here is from genome assembly GCA_032716605.1 of Paralithodes platypus. Lineage (NCBI taxonomy): Eukaryota > Metazoa > Arthropoda > Malacostraca > Decapoda > Lithodidae > Paralithodes > Paralithodes platypus. Next base: position 4,872,971 of record CM064570.1, on the reverse strand, counting down.
AACGCGATGATAGCCCCGTGATTGTTGTTGTTGCTATAGTGGTAGTTTTGGTTGCTGGCGGGGTAGTTCTGATAGTTGTTGTCGTTGTGGTAGGCTTCAGAATGGTCGATAGTCTGGTAGTTATGGTCGTCCAGGGAGAGGGCGGGATTGTCGTAACCTATGAGATGGTTGTTGTTGTTGGGGTGGCTTTGGTTGTCTGGTAACGGGTTATGGTTGTGGTGACGGGTGCGTTGGTGGTGGTGGTGGTGGTGATGGTGGGTTGTGGTAGCTCTTGTGGTTGTCCTGGAGGATGAGTGCTCTTTCTGGGGAGAGTAGGAAAAAGATGTCGGAAATGAGAAAGGTAAATACCGGTAGTAATTCTGCAAAAAATATAGGCAATTACTTTGCTAATGAGTTAATTTACTATATCTCACTATTTATGTGAGTAAATAGTTGGTGACAGTCACTTTAATAAAGATGAAAAAGAAAATGTAGAAGCGTAAAGAGAAATTAAGTAAAATATGAAAGCAAACGATAGATATAGATGTACACTATATAGTTTAACTTGGATAAACTGACCACACAGACTTTCGATCCCAGCGAGTTGGCCAGAATTTCACAATTCCAGCACACAGAGATAGATAGATAGATAGATAAATAGAAAGTGTGTGTGTGTGCGTGTATGTGTGTCTGTTTCTGTACATAGTGTATATATTATTTAAATATTATGTGTTTTAGTGAGCTAAATGCGAGTGATAGTACACATATAATATATACCTAGTAAATATATTTTCACATTTCCTCTGAGGTCACGTTGAATGACTAAAATTTAATGAAAATGTTATGAAAACTAAATCTCATATTCTTTGAAGTACGGGAACACTGGAATTTATAATTGGGAGAGAGAGAGAGAGAGAGAGAGAGAGAGAGAGAGAGAGAGAGAGAGAGAGAGAGAGTCAGAGTGAGAGAGAGTGAGGCTAGCAATACGTCATTCATCCGAATGTTGCAATAACTAATTACACGGCAATATAAATCGCCCGGCATTCTTTCGCAATAATACTCAAACCTAGCAACAACAACAACAACAACGTGTCGGAATAATATGATGACATGCTAAACAATTTCACAGCGATATTAGAGGAAGTAGTGATCTTTATGTCTAGTAATTAATAGTCACACACGCTCATACACAAGCAAAATACACACAAATATATATATATATATATATATATATATATATATATATATATATATATATATATATACCGGTATATATATATATATACTGTATATATATATATATATATATATATATATATATATATATATATATATATATATAGATATATATATATATATATATATATAGGTATAGATATATACTGTATATATATATATACACTATATATATATACCGGTATATATATATATATATATATATATATATATATTATATATATATATATATATATATATATATATATATATAATATATATATATATATATATACTGTATATACAGTATATATATCATATTTAAAACTGCATTGAATGTGATTATTAATGGAACATTTTAATTTACTGTATATGTGTGTCTTGTGTGTATATGTATGTGTGAATGTGTAGTGTGTTTATTATTTTTGCTTGCGTTTGTGTGTTGACAAATACATACGCATACTCTTCCGCTTTTACACAGAACGTCCGAGAAGACCACACTAATGTTTTATGTTTCAATTTCCAGTATTTACAGGCATAATAACATTATAGATGTTTATTTTTCGATATTTTTTTCGAATGCTCCCTGTTTATGTATACCGTATGAAATAAATAAATAAATATATATGTATATACAGTATATATATAATTATATATATATATATATATTCTAATTTTCTATGTGTGCTTCATTAATCAGTATATGTATCTATCTACCTCTCTTTCTCTGTCTTTACCTATCGATCTGTTCGCATCCATCTATCCTTCTATCTCTCTACCAATGTATCTAACTCTTTATATCTGTCTCTCCACCCACTTATCAATCAATCAACCAATCAATCAATCAATCAACCAACATTTTTATAAACAAAACCCACCTTTTTTGTGAGACAGTTGGCCAGACGAGCTGGAAGACGGGCAATAAATGCGGTCCGAACACTCTCATTCAGTAGGCAGTTGAAGATTAGCAGCATCACACCCTGTAGGTAGAATGGTAGGTATATTGGTGAGTAGATTGGTAGGTAAATTGGTAGGTAGGAATTGGGGTTAGTAGGTAAAAAGGGAGGGAAGGAGGTTGATTGACTTATAGGTCGGTTGGACGGAAAAGACGGTTATACTATAACGACACGACAGTTTCAACTCTCTCTGGAGTACTCTTCAGGTGTGAGGAATCGAAGCAAGTGAAGGAAGGTGTGAGGAAGTCGAAACTGCGCATAGATACAATAAAACCCTTTCCCGTGCTATGGGTATAATTTCTTCATACAGTTATTCATGGCACTGTGTATTTTCCATTTAAAATATTAACTTAGACACCAATATTACCTGTGAGGCGTTGAAGATGGTGAAGAGGTAGGCAAAGAAGTAGACAGTGTTCATGTAGATGAGTCCGAACACCCAACTCACACCCAGGACACAGTTGAGGGAGAAACTGCCTCGTACCCACACCCTGGAAGTATGTTGGTAGGTAGGTAGGTTGGTTAGTAGGGGGAGATGAAGATACAGTATGTACAATTGGCCTAATGCCTAATAAGTGATGTCTCGGCACCAATTATGATTTGATCAATAATTGGTATCACCACCATTACCACTATATGGCTATCTGGTCTTCTGCCAATTACCATGCACTATAACCACAACACTAATACCAACTACCACAACAACCACGACTATAACTACCACAACAACAACAACCACAACTACTCACATTGCCCTCTGATATCTGCTCTTCTGTCTGTTAACACGCAGTGTCGCCGCCGCTCTCAACGCCAGGATCATTATTACCGTGTTCACCTGGGGATTTGGCAGTACCTGATTAGTGTGTGTACGTGATTGCGGTGTTTACGTGATTGGTGTGTGTACGTGATTAGTGTGTGTACGTGATTGGTGGGTGTATGTGATTGGTGTGTGTACGTGATTATTGGTTGCACGTGATTAAATGGTGTACGTGATTATTTGGTATACATGATTTATTGTATAGGTCTACGTGATTATTTTCGGTTCGTTTTTAGTTGATGTACGTGATTGTTTGGTGTACGTATTTTGTGTGTATTCATGATTGCTGTGTGTTTGTGTGTATATGTGTGCGTGTATGTTTGTGTATTGGTTTGTGTACGGTCTGCGGTTGGAATGTGTACATGATTCGTCTATGTATCCTAATTGGTTGTTTTGGGTGCGTGATTTATTACATTGTGTACGTGATTGGTATACATCTTAATATGTGTACGTTATGGGTCTATGTACACTGTCATCCCGTCCCGACTATTAACACAAATATATACTTTTCTTAACAAAGCTCAATTGTTCTGTTTACTCACCACAATCATGACCACCAAGGGACCAGTGAAGGCCCATATATAGCCTTGCTCAGTAGATAACCAGCAGCTGTAGAGGAACAAGAAAAGGGGTTTGGAGGAAATGGGTTTGAAGAAAATTAATTTGAAGGAAGTAGTTTTGAAGGCAATGAGTGTGAGGGAAATGAGGTTGAGAGAGATGGGTTTGAAGGACATGTGTGTGAGGGAAATAAGGTTGAGAGATATGGGTTTGAAGGAAGTGGTTGTCAAGGAAATGGGTTTGATTGATACGGGTTTGAATGACATATATTTGTTGGTAATTGGTTTGAAGGAAATGAGTTTCGAAGAAAATTTGTTTGATGGAAATTAGTTTGAGGGAAGTAGGGTTGAAGGAGGTTTGAAGGAAGTGGATTACAAGGAAATGGGTTTGAAAATGTATTGGTTTGATCAAAATGGGTTTGAACGAAATTGGTTAGTTGAAAATAGGTTTGAAATAAGTGGGTTTGAAGGAAATGAATTTGAAGGAGTAATAGATAATACTGTACGGGGACATCTTTCCTCTTATTCCGGCTAATAATAGACGATTTTATGCAGCTTTAGTACGACTATCTAGATATGTAAGGCTCCCACAGACCTTTCCTAAGCTATATAAAATCTTATAAATATAGCCACCAGTACTGAAAAGGTTAAAGCACATACATGTGTGAAAGAGAGAGGGAGATATATTTTGCCTGAGTATGTAACATTTATTTATGTAATTATTTATCAAATATAAACTGTTGCACGTACTTATTTCATATTTGACATAATAATAGTTATGGCAAAGCATATTAATTGTTTTTTTATAAAATAAAATTATATTTACATTTAATATTTGACTATTCACTAATTTATGTCATATTAATACAATTCTAAATGATTTGATATTGTGTTTATATTATTCTTAATTTTTGCATGTTACTCAATCACCTAATTTTGTTTTCATAGATTACCGGTATTTATCTTTTTCAACCCTCAGCGAGCATAACCTGTAACTATTCTATTAAAACGTTTTAATTAGTTATGTTTAAATGAACGGAACTCCGAAGTTTGACCCTAAGTTTTGTTCGTGTGTGTGTGTGTGTGTGTGTGTGTGTGTGTGTGTGTGTGTGTGTGTGATTTAGAGTTAGTGCCATTATTTTTCCTAGCTATGATTATTTATCATGGATCAGTTTACTCCCACTTAGGCTACTCAAGGAAGCATTATAATAGGTCTGTGCCATACAATCGTGGTTAATTATACTTAAGCCAGTATCACACTAGAGCTTTTGTAGTCAACATTCGATATTCAACATTTTTCTGGCAACATTTTTTAAATATTTTATACTGGTATCGGAAACTAGACTAATGATAGATGAATGTAGGTACCTGAAAAAGTTTAAATGTTGATCTCATGAGCTGCCAGACCAGTATTAAGGATAAATGTTGAGGGAATAGCGCTCGTGTGATACCGGCTTTACTATTATCTGCCTTGTAGAGCATAGGCCTCTCGAGTGATCCACCCCTCTATACTATAGAGAATAAGTAATGAGACCGTCATCCCCCCGGCTGGTACACCATACTCAATTAGCCTGATATCATTCCTTTATTTTGATATAGTCTGCGTAACTGTATAATTATATGCTTTCGTCTTTGTTTTTTTATTGGCAAGCGATAGTGAGCAGTACCGTGGGGACATTTTTCTACCGAAAAATGCACACATTTAACCTGAAGGGTGTCTGTGGGAGCATTTATTAGCTTGAGAGGTTGTTTGGATGGCAGGCGCATTTAAGAAGTATGTATGTATGTATGTATTTACTTAGGCCCATTCCCCATGTTTCCTATTTATTTTTCTGGGGGGGGGGGGGGGGTGATGTGTGTGAACTTTTGTTTTGTTTTTACGTGTTCATTGTTTTATGTTGTGTTGTGTTGTCCCTATTCGGTCTCTGTCTTGAGTCAGCATTTAAGAAGTAATAATGAAAAACACTAAGTACAAAACAAAATCCCCCCCAACAATCTCTGACAACCTATAGTGGGTATATTTTGGCACTGGTTTGGTTGGTCTGGGTTAATTTGGCACTGGTTGAGAGCTACTGGTTGAAATGGTCTAGTGGTTGAGATGACATGTACTTACTATTCACTCCCTTGTGGAGCATAGGCCTCCTGGGTGATCCATCCCTCGGTACCATAAGCGATGAGTAGTGTGACCATCACTACCACGGCTGGCACACCATACCCGCCTAACCTGTGGGAGAGAATATGATTAAGGGGACATTTTTTTTTTTTTTTTTTGGTCTATTTTTATTCAGTTATTCCTATATTGTTTCCTCGCTAGACTTCCATCAAGCTTAAAATAACACCCCCTAGACCCCCCTTTCAAGATATATTTGTAAATGTTTTCGAAGGCCGGTTCCTCTTAATATTACAGGTTCGCTATCGCTCGCCAGCTAAAAATCGACAGGTAAATAGCATGAAAGGTTTTAAAATTGACAACGAAACTGGGTGAAAGGTGTTAAAATCGCCAAACTAATGGGCCGAACGTCTTAAAATCTTTAAATCTCAAGACTAATGGGGGTAAACACGAGGGAGAAAGTGGTCCAGAAAAACGACCCATCTCCCCTCTAAGGGATTTAATGAAAAGTATAAATAGTTAGCATTATTTAACAAAGATTGCATATAAATCGGCTTTAGTCTCTGTACACATTCCCCTTACCAGTATAGCGGCTGTAGTTGCGCCGCTGATAGGACCGTGTGTATGGTGTGCAGCAGATGAACCCCCTCGGCCAACATCCAACACACTCCAGCGGTGGCGAGGTAGTGCATCAGGACGCTACTGGCCGCGCACATTATCTGGGGGGTGGGGGGGGGGGGGGAATTAATGAATGTTAACCCTTTCATGATCCAATACGCATTTGACTATACTTCATGGATTGTATATACAGTATATATATATATATATATATATATATATATATATATATATATATATATATATGGTTAGACTTGAAAGGTTTTTAGGTAGAGGTTATGGAATAGAGCATAACCCTTTCATTATATCGTGACGCCTCTCTTCCTTATATTTTTGGCTATCATTATTCGATTTTTCTGCAACTTAGGAAGGGCTTTTGGGATTGAAAAGGAAATAATATAGTTAGTGTTGAGGCCAGATGTTGAAGGGCAAATCGTTCGTGTGATACCGGTTCTATTAGTCTTTACAGATTAGCGCCTAGCAAAACACACTTGCTCTTTATCGGCAAATGAAACTAAATATCGGTAAATGAAGCTACATATCGGTAAATGAAAAAAACATATCGGTAATACCAGAAATTACACGGAATCTATTCAATATAGTATTTACTGGGACTATAAAAAACGGATTCCGGGGATTTTGTTAGATTTGTATATTTATTCATATGTTTGCAATTTGTTGATATTCGAGGTCAGGTTAAAGTGCCAGTTTTTTCGGTTATTTTTACATGATTTATATATATATTATTTGCTTTGGCTTCTTTCATATTTATTTCATTTATATCTATCTCATACTTTTATGTTTAATGTTTGTAGAGTTCTCTTTATGCCCTATTTAACTTTCTTTTTTATTTTCTCCACCCTCAACCTTCCATATTCGTTCATCTCTCTCTCTCTCTCTCCCCCTCGCTCATCTCTCTCTCTCTCTCTCTCTCTCTCTCTCTCTCTCTCTCTCACTCTCTCTCTCTCTCTCACACACACACACACACACACACACACACAGACAGACACTAATTTCCTTTTCACCCCTCTCTCTCCTCTCCCCTATTGCTTCTCATTCTCTCAAACTCCACTCTTTTTGTTGTGTTCCTCTCTCTCTCTCTCTCTCTCTCTCTCTCTCTCTCTCTCTCTCTCTCTCTCTCTCTCTCTCTCCATCTTTCCCCTCAAGCGATGCCTCTATTTATACTGTCCCCTTCTTCCCCTCTCCCTCTTACTGGTTGAGCAAGTATCTGTCCAGTATAGGAGAAATAGACAGATGTTCAGTAATAGACCGTTGGCGAGACAGGAGATTGGACAGGTGTGATAGACTCTTCCTTAAGGGTTATGGGCCGTTTTTCTGGTCCCTTTTTTTCCCTCGTGTTTAGCACCATTAGTTTTGAGATTTTAAGACGTTCGGCCCATTAGTTTGGCGATTTTAACACATTTCGCCCAATTTCTTCGTCAATATTTAGGTTTTTCGTGCTATTTAGGTGTCGATTTTTTCCCTGGCGAACGATAGTGAGCCTGTAATGTTGGAAGAACCGGCTTTCGGCCGGGACATTTTTCTACCGAAAAATGTACAAATTAATCTAGAAGGGGATCTAATGATTTTTTTTTTTTAAATTTGATGGAGGTCTACGGAGGAAACTAGAAAAATAATGAATACATGCAAAAATCGCCCAAAAAGTGAACCATTCCCCCTTAACTGTGTTGGTGGTGTAATGGTTTAGATTCTTACTTACAGTTTCTTACAGTAGATCCTCTGGAAAAAGGCAAACTATGCCTGTGTATCCAGCTCAGTACCAGTACTTGCACTGCTGCGGTCGTTCACGGTGTTGGCGGCGGCGGTAGCAGACGCAACATTTTTACTATTCTGTATTTTTGTTTTATAATCAAACTTCAAATCTTGTCTTCCCCATGCTTTATCAAGATTACTTTCAAACTCCCTTATTGATTCGGAATCGACTACATACTGGGGCAGTGCGTTCCACTCATTTACCACTCTATCACAAAATGAGTTCTTCGCCTTCTCAAGCCTATTTCTTTCTTTGTAAATTTTCTTAGAGTGTCCTCTCGTTCTTGTTCCCTCCCGCATCAAGAAGATACCTTCACACACATCCTCATCGTACTTTCCTGACACTATCTTAAAAGTCTCTATCATATCCCCTCTCTTTCTCCTATATGCCAGTGTCGGAAGTCCCAGTGTCCTCAACCTCTGCTCATAGCCCGCGTTCTTCAACGTTGGTACCAGCTTGCTAGCTCTTCTCTGCACTTTCTCCACTGCTTCTATATCTTTTACCATATATGGAGCCCACACCTGGTTTGCATATTCCAGGTGTGGCCTAACCAGCGCTGTATATAGATTCCTGAAGATTTCTTCGTCAAGTGACACAAATGTCCTCCTTATCAGCCCTACAATTCTATTGGCTTTGTTTATCTTTTCCGCTAAATGTTCTGAGAAATTTAACTTATTATCTATCACTACTCCTATATCCTTTTCTGCACTCACTTCCTCCATCGCTTCATACATACTGTTAGATGCTTAGATGCTTATGTTCTGGGTGTGGTGTTCCGAGTTCGAATCCCGGGAGGACCATATGCTTTCATTAGTTTATTCAAGTACATTGTGGTTTGTAATTGATGATTAATGTTACTTATTTATTCCCTCTTTCATAGTTTTCTGTCTATTTCCTATTTTTCTGTTTCGTTCTCCTCTCCTTCTTTCTCACTGTTTCTCCCTTTTCTTTCGTTTATTCTCCACTTTTGTTTCGCTTGTGAAACCACAGTCATAAAATCTGTTTATGCTTTTATTTTGCCTCATTTTGAGTATTGCTCTCCTGTTTGGAATTCGGCTGCTGACTGTCATTTGAAATTGCTTGATAAAGCTCTTAATTCTATTAAATGTATTCTCCCTGCTCTATCTCTTGATCTTCATCATCGGCGTCGGGTTGGTGCCCTTAGTCTTTCATTTAAAATGTTTAACAATACTCAGCATCCATTGCATAGTGTTTTACCAGAACCTTTTATTCCAATTCGCGCAACAAGATTTATGAGGAGTCTTAATGACCTTGCCATGACTCCAATTAATGTTTCTACATCTCAGTTTTCTCGGTGTTTTATTCCTTCAATGATTCCCTTTTGGAATCATTTGCCAAACGAGGTTGTAGAGTCAACCCATATCTCAGCTTTTAAGTCCAGAGTTAATGTTTTATTGCAGCAGTACATTTTTGTTTTAATCATGACTTGCTTTTATTCTTTTTAGAATGGTGTTTTAATTGACAAACTGATCTTTTCTTCTGGGCTCTCTAACTATTGTAGCCCTTTTCCTTTTTCTTAGTTGTCTTAGTCTCTCTCCAGTACTTACGGGTATTTTGTGGGTATTCATCTTTTATAGGTGTATCTGCACCCTGTTGGGAGGCTTAGACAGCTTCTACAATAATAATAATAATAATAATCTCTATGTTTCGTTTCTCCTTCCTCCATTTTCCAAACTTATACAGCCTCTTCTTCTTTTCTTCCCTCTTTCGTTTCGTCTATCGTTCATTTCTTTCTTCCCTCCTTTCACTCTCTGCTTTTACCTCCGACTGGTTGTGGAAGTCCTTGTACAACAGAAGAAGGATACTACTACTACTACTACTACTACTACTACTACTACTACTACTACTACTACTACTACTACTACTACTACTACTACTACTACTACTACTAATACTAATAATAATAATGTTCAGGTTACTTATATAGCGCCATTTCTCGCTCCGAGATTCAATAGATGAGATGAGTTGAGAGGAGTTGTTTGGTGATGAGGATATATTATATTACTCGGGGGCGGACATATTTATACCTCTCTCTACCCTCTCTTTTCTTGACCTCTCTGTATTTCCCCTCCTTTCTTTTCCCCACTTTATATCTCTCTCTTCTTGAGTGGTGGGTGGAGAGAGAGAGAGAGCCTTCTGCTTTGCTAGCCTTACCTTCCACTTAATATAATGTTTTTGTTTTAATTAAGTTCGGACTGCCTAGAGGGGGCCCCAAGGTCTGCGCAGTCTGTGAATATATGTAACGTTATGTAACTTTCATCACTCCACTCTATCCTTTCTCTCCTTTTCCCTTAACTTTACTCCCTATTCTTCCTCCATCCTTCCCACCCTTCTTTCCCTCCTCCCATTCTTCTCTCCCTCCTTACCTCTGACTGTTTGAGGAAGTCCCTGTCCAGCAGGAGAAGGATGGACAGATGAGACAGACCGATGACGAGACAGAGCTGTTTGGTGATGGAGATGCGCTGGAGGGAGACATCGCTTCTGGAAAAAAAAGGCGGGGGGGGGAATGTCTTAGTTTTATAATGGAGCCCTTGCGAGTTTTGGGCTTTAAGGAAGTTTGTAGACATGATTCAGCAGCAATACAAAGGCATGTACAAGCAATCACACAGACTAAGTTATTTAGCTGTGTGAAGAATGAGGAATGCAGAGAAGAAGGGGATACAGGAGAGGCAGATCACACACACACTCACACACTCACACACGAGTGTGTGTGGTCCAGTGGTTTAAAGCACTGTGTTTTGCGCGCTGACCACGAGGGCCAGGCCGGGGCGAGGTCTCGAGTCCCCATCAGAATGCTATAGTTTTTTTCCTCGGCCATAGCGACGGAGAGAATTGTATCGTGGTTCCTCCCTAACCAAGCTGCTATTAGCTTGTGTTAGCCTACATATCTCACCAATTCAAAGTGCATCTGCGTATGTACTTGGTGGGAAGCCAGGCACCTCACGGTCACCAAAGGTCGCATGTGACCTCGTAGTTAAGATAGAATAAGTATTGTACTGTACCTAGGTCTAAGAAAAACTGCCTTTCAGCCTCAGGGCTGTAATGAACAATAAACCAACAATTATATATTATTATTTACAAACACACACGTACTTGGCAGTGTGTAGTATGAAGAAGGTGGCAAAGGAGGCGATGCAGGAGAGGCAGGTTAAGCAGGTCCCCAGGAGGTCTAACACGGGGTCACGGCCCTTGGGGGGAGTAAGGAAGGAGAGTGAGTAGCGAGGCATAACTTGGTGAAAAGTTTACCGTTATTACTAGCTGAGTACTCGATAGTGAATGGAAAAACAAGAAACTTATGTCTTTATTATACTTGAGGCCAGTTTTTCACAATGCTGTTTCACAATAGTATTTGGCTATAGAAACTTAAAATAGTTGAATAATAGCGCAAACAAACTAGAAAAAAAGTAAATGATAGGAATTGTATATACTAAAAAAAAAAAAAAAAAAAAAAAAAAGTAGGAAAAGTGGGGATTGGGCCTGAGTATATAGATATATAGATATACTAACGACGAATCCATGGACGTCGGTGATGATGGCAAACATGGTGAGGTGGTAACAGCGGCAGTAGGTCACCTCCCGGGTACTGTTGATGGTCTCACACCCGTCAGGAGCCCACACACTGAGTAAAGGGGGGATGGGTAACTTTGGGCTCGATTTTTTAATTTATTATTTTGAGTCTGAGAAAAAAAAAAAAAAAAAAAAATGGGGTAAGTGCCAGAGTATATACATATACACATACATATATTATTTTTCTAGTTTCCTCCCCAGACCTCCATCAAACTTAAAAAAAAAAAAATCCATTAGATCCCCTTTCTAGATTCATTTGTACATTTTTTGGTAGGCCGGCTCTTCCAAAATTACAGGCTCACTGCTCGCCAGAAAAAATTGACACCTAAATAGCACGAAAAGTCTTAATAATGCCAAATATAATGGGGCGAAAAGTCTTAAAATCGACAAATTAATGGGGAAAACATCTTACAATCTGAAAACTAGGGGGGCTAAACATTAGGGAGAAGAGGGTCCAGAAAAAGGGCCCATCTCCCCTCAACAGAACAAGTACACAAGTCTAGGATATACCTTCTGTCGGTCCCATAAATAAATCGTATTCATAACCAATTTAGACAAGCCCGTGAGCTAATAGACGTCTCCTATGTGATTCCCATGTTGATACTACTCATTTGAATCAGGTACTTACACAAATAGACTTTTTATTCGTAAACACCATATTCAAATGAGTGAAATCATCATGAAGGTCAATGAGAAATGTCTATCAATTCTCTGAATTGTCGAAAGTGATTATAAAAACATAATTTGGGACCGATAATATAAATAGCCATGTTCTCATCTTGATTGCTTGACTATTACGAAGATTAACCCCTTCATTACCGGTGCCGTCCTTTTAACTTTATTCGACTACTTTTAGACGATTTTATTCAGTTCAAATAGGGCCTTCAGCAATTAACAAATAAACTTTAGATAGCTACCTTTGGTCCAGGTCCCAGTAGACACAGGTGGCACTGCCCGGCACCCTGGAGGGCACCTTATCATCCGCCCGTTGGTCACGATGGAGCTCCCTGGGGAATTAAAAGTTACAAATGGGTTTTAAGAAGAGTTTTATGTACAGTAATACTTTGTTATTAACCCCCTCAGACAGGATATATTAACTTACTGACGGATTGGCAGACCACCCAGTGTTTCCCCTACAACAGTCTTTCTCACACTGAGGTACCGTTAGAAGTTGGAGGAATTTGGGGTTGCCATCAATCGACAGATTCTGATCTAACTTACCTAACTTACTGAGCTCAAAATGACGCAGAAGCGTCATATAACTTATTATTGAGCTATTTCACTAGCCTCATATGACGCGATCGCGTCATATGAGACGGAGAGGGTTAATATTGTTGGAATTATTATTATTATTATTATTATTTCTGATAGTGGTAAAGATGGTGTTGTATGCTGTTTTATATATATATATATATATATCCTGTTTACATATAAAAATCTATAATTTTCTTGTAATATTTTGTTAGCTTACCATTTTATCATATACGGTACACGAAGAAAGTAGTCTTACCTATATGCTGGGCCAACTTCCTTGAACGCATGCTCCAAACGTATGATCACGCTCTCTTCTCCTCCTTCTCCTCTGTTCATGCTCCCTTCTCCTCCCTCCACGCTCCGTCCTCCTCCCGGCACGCTCCCTCCTCCTCTTCCTCCTTCCACGCTCCCTCCTCCTCCCTGCACGCTCCCTCCAGCTTTTCCTCCTCCCCCTCTTCCTCCCCTGAAGGTGACTCTCCTCCCCTGCTCCCCAACGCTCAAGCTTACCACGCCACTGTTGACTTCCTTGGAGCGTGGATGGGGAACGTCCCTGGGGATGGGGGGTGGAGGAAAAGAGACGTGAAAGAAGGGATACGAAGGATAGGATGGAGAAGTAAAGGAAGGAATAGCAAGGAGAAGAAACAGGGGAGAGAGACAATGGAGTAAAGGAAGGTATAGAAAGGAGAAGTGAAAGGAGGGGATAACAAGAAGTAAAGATAGGGATAACAAGGCGAATTAAAGGAAGGGCAAGGATATATGTATATTGTATACTACTGATAGTGAAGAGGGTATAGTACTGAGTAGTGATGACACCCAATACTTAGGAAGCTTGTGTTATAATAGCTGAGGAGGGATACCGAAGATAGATATACTGTATGTAGATAGATAAATGGATAGATAGGAAAGATTTTAAGATAATTGTGCAGAAAGGTTATGTAAATTGAGAGAGAGCGAGCGCGCGAGAGAAATTATGTAATTTGGCGATGATGGCGAGGGATGTGTGTCAGAGAGAGAGAGAGAGAGGAAGTTAGTGTTGTTGCTGATCTATATTCTGGGAAGTCAAACCGGTAGAAAACACTGGTGGTCTTTTGTTATCTCTCGCTCTCTCTCACTCTCACTCTCTCTCTCTCTCTCTCTCTCTCACACAGACACACATACACACACCTATACATACAGCTGCTCACACACACACACACACACACACAGGTGAATCAAGTCATTATCTACCCTAATTACCTGTCCACACCTGGGTCAGTCCTCGTTATGGTACCTGGAGGCCTACACACACACAGGTACACACACACCCATACATAGACGTAGACACACACACGCATACCCTACACCTATACACATATGTTTACTCACATTCATACGCACACATAATATACAAACACCTACACACACATATACAGTGTACATACCTACACCTACACGCACACATACTTTAGAGAGAGAGAGAGAGAGAGAGAGAGAGAGAGAGAGAGAGAGAGAGAGGAAAGAAAGAATGGCTAAACTAATGGTGCTAATCATCATTAAAAATACATGAGTGCCCGCATAAACTAATATAAATGAAATGACAAAGTTATAATTGAATAGGGCCATTATATCAGCGCTATATGATTAGGAACCAATGTCTGTAACACATCTGGTACAGTACAAATACGCTGTTCTTCGCTTTATGTATGCAAATTAGAACACTTGAATGCTTATGTTTATTTTATTTTTTTATAATTTTTCGTTTAATTATTACAGTGTAGAATACTATATATACTTTATTTCTTAAGCAATGGTGATTAACCCTTTGAGTACCAGCGACGTGTGTTATCTTTTATTGTAGCTATATTTATACGATATTATGCAGCTTAGGAAGGATCTGTGGTAGTGAAAAGGGTTGGCTGAGATAGTTTGAAGCCTTATTTATTGCTAGAGGTCCTTCCTAAGCTGAATGAAATCGTCTAATTGTTGCCAGAGTATGATGAAAAGAACATCTCTGGTACTGAACGGGTTAACAATGAAATATTTCCTTCCTAACCAACCATCCTAACCCGATATACTGTAACTCGCTCGTAACTAATGACTAAATTATTCAACAACTCCCCCTCAACCTATTTTGCCAACTCATCAGCGGCCCTTAACTTTGTGCGGGAGTCAATTACCCCCTATACACTGAAGGGAACGCCTAATCTTTATTCTTTACATTAAGGGGAGATGGGTCGTATTTTCTGCTCCCCCCTTCACCCTCATGTTTAGCCCCATTAGTTTTCAGATTTTAATAAGTTCGATCCGTTAGTTTGGCGATTTTAAGACCTTTCACCCCATTTCTTTGTCAATGTTACGACCTTTCGTGCCATATATTGTAAGTGTCGATTTTTTCCTGGCGAGCGATAGCAAGCCTGTAATTGTAGGCGGGACCGAGACATGTTTTCTACTGAAAAATGTACAAATTTATCTCGAAGGGGGGGGTCTAAGGGAGGTTATTTATTGATGGAGGACTGAGGAGGAAACTGAAAGATAATATAAAGATAAATAAATTAGCAAATATATAGCCCATCTCCCCCTTAATGGAGGTGAAACAAGGTGTGCACTCCGCCACTGTTCAACAATATTGCCCCCCCCCCCCCCCCCCCCCCCACACACACACACACCTACTGACCTATTGAGTGCTCCAGGGAGGATGGGACCAGTGATGTTCCGGGGCACCAAGTAACCAACCACCCTCACCTGGGGATCGGTCTGGGTCCCCGGTGGCTGGTAGAGGGTGGCCAGGGGGGGCAGGAGGATGTGGGTGGGGGCGAAAGGGGACGGGAAGTACAAGCTCTCGTCCTCTATATCCTCTCTGGTTCGGAGGGAATGAGAGCGTGTGGTAGATTATGATTAGATTAAAATAAAATGGTACCGGTGAGCTTGAAGTAAATTCAAGGTTTAAATTCAAACTAACAGATTTAATTTAGAAGATTAGGTTTAAGAAAGGAAATGTTTGGGAGAGGCCTTGTCCTGCTTATGACTAATCCACTCTGAAGGTGATATTGGATATATTATGCAAAACTTGTACATGCATAAATACAATTTAGTGTGTAATGTAATATACATTTCAATTTAAGTCCCCCTTCTGTTGGGATCACGAATCAAACTTGACTGGAGCTGACCTGGGGTAAGAGTAGACGGTGAGGTCCAGGTCAGGGTCACTGAAGGGGATGGTGCCTCGAGTGACCTGACCTGCCAGAGTGAAGCCGGTGTGCTCCAGGTCACCCAACAGCGATGACCCTAGTTCCGCTGCCTTCACCTGATTAGTAAAATAAGAAAAATATTGTGAATTATTTCAATCGAGGTTCCCTGCGATAAGCTTGAACCCCTAATAATAATACCAATACCATACTGTAATGGTAGAAGGTGAATCAAACCGAGAAGAAAGTAGGAATGAAAACATCACGCTACCATTGGACCACGCATCCCTGACGGAACTATTTTCATTAACTGCTTTACACTTATCAAACCACTCTCTTGCTCTACATTTTACCTAACTTACTCGTGTCGTCCCAGGCCCTCGTCTTTTTATTCACTACTCTATCACTCACCAATCTCTATATTCACTCACCATCCCACTCACTCACTCAAATGTATTCACCTTACTCGTGTCATCCCAGCTCTACTTAATCACTCACCAATTATTCACTCTCTCTGTTATTCACTACTCAATCACTCACCAATCTCTATAGTCACTCACTATCCCACTCACTCACTCAAATGTACTCACCTTACTCGTGTCATCCCAGGCCCTCGTCTTTTTATTCACTACTCAATCACTCACCAATCATTCACTCTTCCTTTTACTCACTACTCAACCACTCAACAATCTCTATATTCACTCACCATCCCACTCACTCACTCAAATGTACTCACCTTACTCGTGCCGTCCCAGGCCCTCGTTTTGCTAATGACGTTACCGACCAGGGCCACGAACTCTGACGTGTAGTTGGTGGCCAGGCCTTCCCTCTCACCCTCCTCAACCTCCTCCACCTGGGCCAGAGCAAGGGTGTCAGTTATTATAATACAGTGAGAGAGAGAGAGAGAGAGAGAGAGAGAGAGAGAGAGAGCGAGAGCGAGAGCGAGAGAGACAGACAGACAGACAGACAGACAGACATGCAGAGAGAGAGAGAGAGCAAGGGTGTGAGTTAACTATAGTCTATTTATTATGATTAGGCCAGAAATGTTTAACCAACTGGCCCGTATAACTAAAAAAGGACTAAAGTTCGCTAGCTAATAATCCTACTATTTGGAAAGGTCAGCCAGGGATAAAGTAGGTGTGGACATAAATTATACAGCCAATTTGCTCTAGCCCCCTTTTTCTTTTGAGGTTAGGGGTCAAGAGTTCTGGCACAATTATAGTGATAATTACAATAAAAAAGTTTGTCATCGTAATTTTTTAGGGGAATATGGGGATGGGGTTAGGGCAATGCTCAAATCATGTCCCAAAGTTTATTATTGTCTTTTGGGTGTTTATAGTCTGTTTGTTTAGAGCTGGCGGTATATTGAGTCCCTTAGCCACTGATTTATCGATGTTTAATGGTAAAATATCTAACTACTATGTCTCCTTGTCATAGTAATATCCAGTCCTCACAAATTAACGGCGTAACTCGCAATAAAATAATCGAAAAAGAGGTATAATATAGATGAGGACATGGCAATCTACCGTCAGATAAAAACAAAAAATAATTAAGGTTTGGTCAATGATCGTAACTGTTTTCATACGTTGTTGATATATTCTGACAAACAGATACATGCCGTTGATTGCGTAATATCCCCTCTTTGTGTGTGTATGGTAAAGACGTCATGTGTGTACATTATGTCTGTATGAGTGATATCAGCTGTTTGTGTGTGTATAATGGTAAAGACGTGTGTATGTGTCTGTAGGAGTTAATGTCAGCTGTTTGTGTGTGTATAGTAAAGACGTGTGTATGTGTCTGTAGGAGTGATATCAGCTGTTTGTGTGTGTATGGTAAAGACGTGTGTATGTGTCTGTAGGAGGGATATCAGCTATTTGTGTGTGTATGGTAAAGACGTGTGTATGTGTGTGTGGGAGTGATATCAGCTGTTAGTTTGTGTATAGTTAAGATGTGTGTATGTGTCTGTAGGAGTGATATCAGCTGTTTGTGAGTGTATGGTAAAGACGTGTGTATGTGTCTGTAGGAGTGATATCAGCTGTGTGTGTGTGTGTGTATAGTAAAGACGTGTGTATGTGTCTGTAGGAGTGATATCAGCTGTTTGTGTGTGTATGGTAAAGGTGTGTGTATGTGTCTGTACGAGTGATATCAGCTGTTTGTGTGTGTATATTGAAGATGTGTGCATGTGTCTGTATGAGTGGTATCAGGTGTTTGTATGTGTATAGTAAAGACGTATGTATGTGTCTGTATATATAATATTAGCTGTTTGTGTGTATAGTAAAGACGTGTGTGTCTATAGATGGAATATTAGCTGTTTGTGTGTGTATATTAAAGGTGGGTGGTGGACTTTCCAAATTAGATTATAGAGAGCTATTCTCAGCTTCACGCACTTTGCCCTAAAACCCTTCGCTTAATCTAATTTTACTCCTCCCTGTTCCCTTGAATTTATACAATGAGACACCTACACCCACCCACTTTTTTTTTTTTTTTTTTTTTTTTTTTTAAATTTATTAAGGTGACAGTTACAAAGTGGTGTACAATCTATCTTATTCTAGTTACATTGTAGTTTATCTTATTGTACCATTACCTCCCTACAATCAACCTAGTTGTTCCCCAATTTGTCCCTCCGCCACGACCATTTCAAAGTCCAAGTCTCTCACTCTTGTCCTCTGTAGCGGGGAGGACCTTGTACCCCTGAGACATAGGAGTGCAGACCTGAGAAGAGAGAAAGAGAGCTGGCATTTCATCCAAGTTATGACTTGGCTTCTATGCTGGCGCTTTTTCTCCGATATTTGTTCAGCTAATCTGGCATAGAAGACACTTGCAGAAGGTCCCATACCTCCCGATGATGAGAAGACCAGAGGAGTAAAGCTTCCTTGAGCCCTGTTCAAAATTCTTTCTTCATAAGCGCGTTTTTTCTCACTTTCGTTTCTCAAGTATGCCGCCTTGTGTCCTCGCTCACGATATGTTTGTGCTCTTGGGTTGAAGATTCTGATGTCGAAAAAAGCCTGTTGTCCCCTCGTCCAAAAACCTCGAGCACTTACGTCCACTCTTGCTTCATTTGAAGTATTTGCAGTATTGTGGGCCAAGCGCTGTCCCGTCCATAGGCAGAAGTTCCGGTTCGATTCTGATATCATGGCACACCTCGTCTAGCATTTGTGCAGTGATGTCTCGTACTTCATCATGCCGGATACAGATGAATCCTCCTTTCTTACAGGTCATACAGTGGTCTGGGTTGTTTATTTCACCGCATGCACATTTCAGCGGCAGGTTCGAAACTGGCCACCCATACCTCAAGGCTACGGCATCATTGAATTCTTGTTTATTTAAGCTGAAGCCTTTTTCCTTTATTGGTAATGATGTGAGCCAATTTGAAGCCCCCGTGTCTTGTGCCATCTCAACTCTCATTTTCAGTTCTTCCCATCAGTCGGTCTTAATTTGTTCTAGTCTATGTTTCTGTCTCTCTTCTCTGCTCTTTGTAATTTCCTGTCTTGCATTTTGTTGTTCCTCTTCGTCCACCTCATCATTTTCATTTTGCTCCCGTATTTTTTCTGTCGGAGACGTAGTAAGTTTAAGGAAATTTTGGTACTCATGAGGTGCCGCCTTCACTGGGTTTATGATCCCCATACCTCCGAACCTTGGCGGAAGAGCTAATAGATCTCTTGCTCTTGCGTGACGCCTTCCATCTCTGTTAAAGTTAAAGACGGTATGAATGCTCCTCTGATTGCTTCTTCCAGCGGTTGGAGCATCTGTCCAATGTCAGGCACTGTTCTCATAAGAAAGGTCCATCTGTGCTTAACACCATATGTGAAGGCAGTATATGCAGCATGTGGTTCAGATTTCGCAATGTCTGCCAGGGTTTTCACTTCCTTTACCCACTCCGCTACCTTTTTTCGCACATAGTCTCTCTTGCATTCTTCTGTGCCTATTACTGCTCCCAAATGGCGTTGACCCTCCTTTGTAATCTTCACTCCTGTCCCATCAAAAGTCCGCACCACTTCTTCATACTTGTTTTCTTTCACTATTAGTACAGATTTACTAGCATTCGGATGGTACCCAGTGACTTCGCCCACCGATTGTACTCTCCGCCACCATTCTTTGAGATCCCCTATTTTTCCTGCACGTGTGAGGTCATCTGCATACGCCACTTGTTTCACTCGGGTTACCTCATGTTTTATTTTCTGCTGCAGAATAGATAGTGCCAGTGCGTACATTGCCATTGCCACTGGATCTCCTTGCGTTGTTCCTTCATTTGATTTGAGAATTTTCATTTCTTCCTTCTTTGTGCTTCCAACTATATACAGGTTAGCTGGCTCCTTATAAGTATTTTCTATGTACTTTGCGATGCTCGGGCATTTGATCTTGATGTTGTGCATAGCTGCCTCCCTATTAATGGTTTTAAAGGCATTTGTTGCATCCACTAGCAGTACCGCTTCACAATCTTCCTCATGATACACCTTCCCCATTGCATGTATTGCTGCTTCTCCTCCGGCTTGCTGTCCTGCACATACTTGTAAGTTGCCCACTGCTCTTTGTACATCTTTTCCAAATACGGACATGATTGCTTTTCCTATAATTCTTCTAAGAACTTCCCCAACACCTACTGGTCTAACTCCTGGATTCTTATTTAAAGGTATAAGGCGACATGCTGTCAGAGCTTCTATGTTCACGCATGGTGATGATGCAAGTTTCTTTGCCAGCATTGCTATTGCTTCACAAAGGTCACTCACGGCTGAACCAAACTTGTTTTGACTTAGGAAGATCCTCAAAGTTTTAGCATCTACACCTGATGGACCTGCTCCTCCCTGTGTTCAGCGCCTTTCTCCATACGAGGTCTCCAGTTATATTCTCATATATCACCGGGTCCGGAGGAACATATTCCCCGTCTAGTTTGGCCTCATCAATTGCTGGTTTTGCTTCTGGGTGTTTCTTCTTTAGCTGGTCCAAGATGCATCGATTCACTTCCTGCACCCCACTTGAGGCTTCCCCAGTGACCATTCTGACTGCCTGTGCCACTTTACCAATCCTCATGCTATTTCCCACTAATCGTGCCATATCATCTGGCTTCCTCTTTCTTTGTTGTTTTGTTTTCAGTCTTTGCTGGATTGCTCGTACTTGGCTAAGAATTTTGTCTAACTCCCCATTTTTCCACCACTCCATTCTCTGTTTCAGCGCTTTAATGTTCTCATTCAGTTTTCCCTTTGGTCTTTTTCTTTGAAGGAACAACTGAGGAATGAAAGAAGCTATCTTGATTGCCACGTGCGCCAAAGGGGCATCCTGAACATACCTTAGGATCATACGTCTGAGTTCCCCCAGCATGTCTTTTGCGGCTTCACATATCGGTAATTCAAACTTATTATGTTGCCATTGTATCACTTCTGTATAAATTTCATTCACTAATGTTGTGAGTCCGTCACCAGAATGTCCCATCCATTCTCCACCATTCATGTTTACGTTACGAGGTCGTTCGTTCTGTTCACGATTTTCGATTATTTCTCTCTCATTATCTTCGTTTACACCATTTTCATTATTTTGTTCCACACCTCTGTTGTCTTGCGAATTATTGATTCCTGCATTTTCTTCTGCGGGCTGCAGTTGTTGATTGTTATTTTCTGCATTTTCTCTAACAGGGTTTGCTTGTACATCTCCATTAACTACATTGTTTGTTTCACGGTTCATTTGTACTGCATCTCTCACTGCGTTTTGTCTGTCATCAGGATTATTCCTCGACTGGGACCGAGTTAATATCATCTTGTCTTATACACACACACCACACATACTCACACACACACACACACACACCCACCCAAACACACACACACACACCAGCACACCAGCACACCCACACCCACACACTGGTATATTTTAAGCTCTAATGAGTATACAAAGCCGTTCAAAGAGGACCAGACAAGAATAGATTGTCTTTGTCTCCCTTTGTTATATTCATTGTATAAGTATGTAGTGAGAGGATATATAGATGAAAGCTCTCCCTCTCTCTCTCGCACACACACACACACACACACACACACACACACACACACACACACACACACACACACACACACACACCCACACACGCTCACTCGCTCTCACTCTCACACTATCTCTCTCTCTCTCTCTCTCTCCTACCATATCAATCATCTGTTGCCAGCTGAATGATACTCTCTCAACCCATCTATCCACCTAAGGCTTAATAATTATAATAAGCCCAAGTATTTTTACCATTAACTTCTATAACTATAAAAGGACTAGAGTAATCAAACTCATTTTTATACCATGGGTAGAGTCAACCAGGGAGTAGGTGTGAAACTAAATATCCCACATTCTTATAACCTCTATAACCATAAAAGGACTAGATTAATCCAACTAATTGTTCTACCATCTGGGAAGAGTTAGCCAGGGGGTAGATGTAAAAATGTATAGCCCACATTCTTTATCTCTTTTTAAGTTTACCCCCACGAAGTTTTGAGTCAAGATTTCTGGTCTTATTTATATTAAAAGACTGTATCTATGTAACTCCATGTATTTTGTTTTTTGTTTTTGATGTGGTCAATAAACTATCTATTTATCTACTTATCTATCTATCTATCTATCTGACCTACTTACCTGTACATCCAGCAGGAAGGTCAGGTTGCCAATGACCCCTACTAGCTCCCTCAGGTCATTAGAGGTCAACTCCGCCTCCCCCTCCGTATAATTCTTGGCCTCTACTACCAGGTCAATGGCCGAGTAGTTGCCTGATGTCACCTGAAAACAAATTCATGCTGTGTACATTTATTATAGTTATTTGTTAATGCAGATTTGTGCTACAGTATATTAGAGATGAGACTTTTTTTATGTCACCTGAAAAAACAAATATATGAATGTATTTTGAATATTGTACTATAATGATACAATGTTTGAGGTGGCCTACTTTTCTTCTGATTGGTCAACGAATGTTTATAGATTATGATGTAAACAGGTACCATTTTAGATTGCAATATTTCACTCCAGTTAGATTATTTTAACATTAGATAATATATCATTAGTATATAAGTGTTAAAGGTTTATATGCAATCTTTGTTAAATAATGTTCAATGTTTTTACTTTTAATTAAATCCCTCTGAATGATATTAACGATACAACCAACATAAACTACTAAAAACAAGTCTATCGAAGTCTGTGTCTCCGTTAGTTAATAACAAAATATCCTGTCATTGTATCATAATTTCCATATCAAATACACTACACATTTTTGGTCACGATCAAACATTTAATTTCACAACTAGATGGTACACTACTATATTTTGCGTTTTAAACTGCTCTTATTTACTTCTTCTGTACCGGCAACGTCCTTTTAATTATATTCTAGCTATATTTAGACGATTGTGTGCAGTTTAAGAAGCATGTGTGGCAGTATAAAGGATTGCGTGAGATAGTTCAAAGTCTCTTAATTGCTGGGAGGCCCTTTATAAGCAGAATACAATAGTATAATAATAACCAAAATAAAGAGAGAACACCGCTCTTCATGAGGCTTCAAACTGTTTCAGAAGTGATAATCGCGACTGTACATTGGTGACTCACCTTGTCCCCCACATTGTTAATCCACACGGCCACACAGTTGTCGATGCGGGTAAGTGTCCCGTTCTTGTCACACTGTATCTCCACCCACCCGTCGTACCCCTCCTGACACCTTTCTTTGTGGTCCTCACCTGGGCATAGTAGGGGGTAGTCGACCTGGGGAAAATTGGGGATGGGGATGGAGGGGGGGGGGGGGGGATGGAAGGAATTAGATCAATGCCAGGTGGGGTTTAGTGCAAACAATTTCATTTTATGCAGTTTATGAAGTACAGTCGTAAGCATATAAAAGCTTATGCCAATTCGAATCTTTGAATCTATAATCCAAGTTCTGAAGTATCTGGGTTATTATATAGCATTGTATCGTCTCATTTGAATTCGATACTTATATGAGTGTGTCACCATTTATGCTCTTGACTGTACCAATGAGATGGTTTAATTGATATAGTCTACTCCCCTTTCATAAGCTAATAAAAGAACTAATCTACAGGTATCCAGATGAGTATTTTGCCTAGCTCGCACCTAACGCCACGAACCCATCGCATTTCTTCTTGTAACCCTCCTTGTGGTCCTCTTAGCTCAATAAGGGGAAGGGGTGGGGTGGAGGGATGATTGACCTGAGTGTTAAAGGGGTTGGGGGGGATTAGCGTCAGGTCAGGGGATTATGGGCAACTCAATGGCTGACTGGTCAGTTAAGTACTTAACTCCTTCAGCTGTCTCTCAGCCATTACTACGGCAGGGATCTTGTGTTACTTTGCACTTTTACTTGGAGGGGAAGAGGGGTTGGGGGTACAGAATTTGTCCATGAAGGTTTATCCAGGGAAATTATGTTGTAGGTTATAATGCCCTTCCTTCACTGTATTGTACCTTGATCCTGAAACTGTTCCTTCTATTATTCATTAACCATTTCATTATCTTCTGTTTGACCCCTATACAGTAATGGCCACTACTGATGTAGGCTAGTTAAACTATTGAAGTTATTTCAGATACAATTAAATATCTTATTTTATTATTTACTTAGTACAGTATTAGCATTATAAAGTTTTGCTTAAGACAGTTGATAGGTCATAATGCAAATTGAGCCCTCTTTCTGATTAAATGCAAATATAAGCCGCAGACATGGCACCTTTAACCACTAGTTGTTTATAATATGTATTGCAATAAAATTGATCCTATGATTTCTAATATAGTAATATATCATATTAATGTAAGATAATCTTTAGATTATATAAGACCACTTAAATTTGCAAGAAGCCATCAGACGCACACAAGGCATATCTATTATATTCTCCCTGGCCTTCACTTTGGCCCTGAAGTTTATCTTTAGTACAAACTAACTTATTATATTTTGCTTGCGACTCACCTCGATGATGCAACAATCTGTAAAGCAAAAGAAAATATATATTGATGTCATAATTTTACTTTATGATCTATGGCATATATAAAATTAGGTATGTAGCCATTATTATAGTTTCAATTGATACCTTTTTTATTACTATCCTTTCAATGTTAGACAGATAGTTTGCTGAAAGATGTATATATTATTATATTTTACGCTTAAATTCAATAATTTGGAATGTACTACATCAGTTAGTCGTAGTTATTGGACCTTTAATGACTTACCAATATCTGGTACTGGTGTGGTAGTTGTGGAAGTTGTAGTTGTGGTGGTTGTCGTAGGTGTAGTAGTTGTGGAAAATAATGTGGAGTCAGTCGTTCCCGTTGTAAGATTTGTGGCCTCAGGTTCAGTAGTAGTTACGGTAGTGGTGTTGTTTGTTGTCGTCGTCGGTTTCTTAGTAGTTAAGTTAGTGGTTTCTGTTGTTACCGTCGTTTTCTCAATAGTTAAGGTAGTGGTGTCGTTTGTCGTTGCATCCGTCGGTTCTGCGATAGTTAAGGTAGTGCTTTCGTCTGTCGTTTCATTTGTTGGTTCCTCGGTACTCTCGGGGAAATCTGTGGGGTCAGCTGTGGTAGGTGGGGGATCTGAGATGTGTGGGGTAGAAGTTGTATAGAACTCCTCACAAATGACGTATCCGGCGCGCGAGACAGCTTCACCCTGGGCGTTGTAGGAGAGGAGGCCCCAGGTTTTATATGTGCTGTCATCTGTTGGGGAGAAAGTTTAACCGCTTTGAGGATTATGAGTAATTTTAATAAGTTTATTCTGGGTACCATTGGACGATTTTTTTTTCTTCAGATTAGTAAGGGTGTGTGTGTCTTTGTGAGTCAGAGGCATAATTGGTTTGGTTGTGTCTCATTAGATTCATAGCTATCCTTCCTAAGGTGCATAAAATCGTCCAGTGATAGCCAAAGTAAAAGGAAGAAGTGCGTCCCCGAATACTGAAAGGGCTAACTGTTGATAGTAGGTCAGGTCAACTAAATCCCCCCCTTGCCTACTTTATAATTATTCATTATGTCGAGTGTTGAAATCCTGATTTTAAACCTTTCATAAATTAAAAATGACTAGCAAATGATCCCGATGTTTTTAACACTTGAAAAAGTCAAGCAGAAAAATGGTGTATACATTTTCCGTCCATTTGTTTCGTCCCTCTCCGAGTTACAAGAGGCTCACAATATATATATATATGTATATATATACTGTATATATATAATTTTGTATTTGGTGATTAAAAATGTGTTATTGTCTATTTATGTAGTCTACTTCTATTTTAGCATATCTTCCTACCTATTTACTTATTCATCTATATATTTATCTGACTATCCATCTATCTATCAATCTATCTACCAATCTATCTATCTATCTATCTATCTATCTATCACTCTATCCATGTACTGACCTTGACAACATGACTGGGTGTTGGAGCCTATGAGGACCGATGGTGTAGTTCCCGGGCGGCACCGTAGTGGTGGAGTAGTAGAGTGATGGTCAGGGGGGGGGGGGGGGTCTAGGAGTGCTACCGACCGGGCCACCCCCTTCATTGTGTCTAGCTAGCTCTATATCAAGTTGTATCTATCTATTTATCTATCTTCTAGTGTATTATGGTGACAATTTTGTATTTTTTTAGTTTGCTCCCATAGACCTCCATCAAGCTTAAAGAAACACCATCCCAAAGATCCCCCTTCGAGATAAATGTGTACATTTTCGGTAGAGAAATGTCCCGGCCGAAGGCCGGTTCCTCCTAAAATACAGACTCGCTATCGTTCGCAAGGAAAAAATCGATACATGAATGGGGAGAAACGTCTTAAAACAGTAGACTATATGGGGTTGAATGGATAAAACTAGAGAGAAAAAAGCAGGTCGGTCCCCTTAACGTACTATCGTGAGATTATCTATCTATCTATCTATCTATCTATCTATCTATCTATCTATCTATCTATCACTCTATCTATCTATGTACAGACCTTGAGAGCAGGACTGGTTGTTGGAGCCTATGAGGAGTACAAAGGAGTACAAAGGAAATCAAGCAACAACAGATCTAGTGACCCTTCTAGGCTGCTTGTCCTCCAAAACACTGAGGATCAAGTGTCCAAACAGTAGTTTAGAGTGGGAAAGGGAACATTGGAAAGGGAACTACTGCCCTGGAACTAATGTCCGTGGCAGGATTAGGAAGTTAGTAGGGGACAGATGGGTTAGTAACTGAGGGGAGATAAAATAAAGTTATTCATTTACAAACGCAGTCAGTCGCGGGTTTGATGCGAGATATTTGTCTAGGCGAAGTTTAAATGAATCAACGGTGCTGCAGTCTATAACGTCGCGGGGAAACCCATTCCACAAGTTGACAACTCGATTGAAGAAGAAATTTTTAGCTTCGTGTGAGTTAAAAGATTTA
>CM064570.1:4805600-4843100 GCA_032716605.1 Paralithodes platypus | reverse complement strand
TGTGTGTGTGTGTGTGTGTGTGTGTGTGTGTGTGTGTGTGTGTGTGTGTGTGTGTGTGTGTGTGTGTGTGTGTGTGTGTGTGTGTGTGTGTGTGTGTGTGTGTGTCGTAACCCCATCATATTAAACCTTTCAGTGTACGAGGACGCATATCTTCAGCATGCGTTGGTTAATAATTGCACTATATTATTCAGCTTAACAAGACATTCTAAGAGCAAAAGGGTTAATTGAGATGGCTTTCCCCCCTCTGATTTCTAGATGTCTTGCCTAAACTGCATGAAATCGTCTAATGATAACCGTAATACAATGTGAAATAGCATCTTTGATCCTGTAGTGTTTAAGTTGACTCTAATCTGCATTATTTGAGATAGTCAGTAGCCTTTTTTAATGGGTAGACATCCTTTCTGTATGGTTGGCTGAATAAAATCGTCCAACAGATGCCAGAGAGTATTGAAAAAGGATGTCACCGGTACTGCATTATTTGAAATAGTCTGTAGCCTTTTTTTATGGGTAGATATCCTTCCTAAGCTGAATAAAATCGTCCAGTACTGCATGGGTTTTAATATGCTGAGAACTGTACTGCACTTACCAATCTTGGATTTTATGACGTCTTCCAGTTTCATGTTGGTCTCTCCGACTTCGAAATAGGCTGATGTCAGGATGTTCGTCTTGTTTTTGGATCCTGGGAGGGGGCGAAGAAGAAGGAGGGTGAGATTTATTATTAGAAGGAGGGCGAGATTAGATTGATTAGATTGGTGATTAGAACAAGGAGGGCGAGATTAGATTGACTAGATTGATGATTAGCAGAAGGAGGGGTGAGATTAGATTTGTTGATTAGAGGAAGGTGGGTGAGATTAGATTGATGATTTGTAGGTGGTGGGTGAGATTAGATTGATGATTAGCAGAAGGTGGGTGTGATTAGAACAAGGAGGGCGAGATTAGCTTGATTAGATTGATGATTAGAACAAGGAGGGCGAGCTTAGATTGATGATTAGGAGGGTGAAATTAGATTTATGATGAGAAGAAGAAAGAGGGTGAGATTAGATATATATGATTTGAAGATGAAGGGCGAGATTTGATTTATGATTAACCCTCTCAGTATTACGAAGCTTATTTTTAATTTTATTCTGGCTATAAATAAATGTGCCCATTTAATAATATACCAACTACAAGTAGCCATTTCATAACCATCATTCCTTTTTTTTTTTTTTTTTGCTGTCATCAGACGATGTTATACCGCTTTGGAAGGCGCCCTATGAGTCAAAAGGGTAAACTTGATTTCAGTTAACCCTCAGATTATAACAGCTCTTTCCTAAGCCGAATAGAATCGACTAATAGCAGCCAAAGTAAAGGAAGAAAAGCACCATGGTGTACTGAAAAGGCTAACATTATCTGGTCAGACGTCTTTGGGGTTATTAGGATATTTTGTTGACTTATTATTGAGGATTTTTGGTTGCTTTTGCCGTTGTTTAGTTTAATAGGTTAAAACATATCAACATTCACAAACTAATGGGTAGTTCCAAAAAGACCCCTCTCGGGTCAAATAGGGTTAATAGCAATAGATATTGGAGTTGATATGGACACTTTTCTCATAGCCAAACATACGACACTCAAATACTCTCACAAACTTTCAGACATTTCCCACGAACATACAGGCAGGACAGACACATACGCACTCACGCATATACGCACACGCCTACAAATATGCTAACACACGCACACACTGTACACATACACACACACACACACACATACATACTGTACACACACACACACACACACACACACACACATACTGTACACACACACACACACACACACACACACACACACACACACACACACACACACATACTGTACACATACACACACACACGGACCTGATACAATCTCACCTAGAGTTCTAAAGGAAGCTAAGGATGAACTCTCCAAACCACTGACATTGCTATTCAATAAATACTTGCAGTCTGGAACTATGTCTGATCAGTGGAAGCTAGCTAACGTAACACCGATTTTCAAAAAAGGCAGCAAATCCCTACCCAGTAACTATCGTCCAATTAGCTTAACCTCAGTTGTATGTAAAATGCTAGAAACGCTCATAAGAGACAGACTCGTAAATCACTTAGAGGAAAATAACATACTTAAAGATACTCAACACGGCTTTCGTAGCAAACGTTCCTGCTTAACAAATCTCTTAGATTTCTTCCACGATATCCTCAATCTCTATGATAAGAGTAAAGCTGTAGATATTATATACCTTGATTTTCAAAAGGCCTTTGACAAAGTTCCCCACAAACGTTTACTGCTAAAACTAAAAGCGCATGGAATACAAGACGGTGTGTTGAAATGGATAGAAAATTTGCTCTGCGACAGAAAGCAAAGAGTAGTCATAAACGGTAAGGCATCTAAATGGACCAATGTAAGCAGCGGGGTACCCCAGGGATCGGTACTAGGACCAATTCTCTTTCTAATTTACATCAGCGACATAGATGAGGGTCTCACCTGTACAATCTCAAAATTTGCTGACGATACAAAAATTGCAAATAGCGTACTCTCAAAAGAACAAGTTGACGATATGCAACACAATCTAGAAAAGTTGTCACGTTGGGCCCAAATTTGGCAAATGAGTTTCAATGCGGATAAATGTAAAGTACTACATATCGGATACCAAAATGAGAAAGCAAACTATTCGATGAATGGCACTCGGCTCAAGAATGTAAACAGAGAAACCGATCTGGGAGTAACAATATCGAGTAACCTAAAACCGAGTCAACAATGTTCAGAAGTTGTTAAGAAAGCAAACAAAATAATTGGCTTTATAGGCAGGTCATTTGAGCATAAATCCAAAGAAGTAATTCTAACCCTTTACAATTCCTTAGTCCGCCCTCTTCTGGAATACTGCGTTCAATCCTGGTGCCCTTATTACCAAAAAGATATAGACAAGCTAGAACGAGTTCAACGTAGAGTTACCAAAATGATACCTAGCCTAAAGAACAAACCATATGAGGAGCGTCTTAGATAATTAAATCTATTTCCTTTAACCCAGCGCAGATTAAGAGGCGACTTAATTCAAGTGTTCAAAATCATCAAAGGCATAGACAATATGAACTGTAGTAAGTACTTCACTATCGACCAATCTAATTACATGCGGGGAAACAGGTGCAAAATTATCGGCAAATCTTTTAACTCGCACGAATCTAAGAATTTCTTGTGCAATCGAGTTGTCAACTTGTGGAATGGGCTTCCCCGAGACGTTATAGACTGCAGCACCGTTGATTCATTTAAACTTCGCCTAGACAAATATCTCGCATCAAACCCGCGACTGACTGCGTTTGTAAATGAATAACTTTATTTTATCCCCCCCTCAGTTACTAACCCATCTGTCCCCTACTAACTTCCTATTCCTGCCACGGACATTAGTTCCAGGGCAGTAGTTCCCTTTCCAATGTTCCCTTACCCACTCTAAACCACTGTTTGGACAATTGATCCTCAGTGTTTTGGAGGACAAGCAGCCTAGAAGGGTCACCAGACCTGTTGTTGCTTGATTTCCTTTGTACTCCTTTGTACACACACACACACACACACACACACATATATACTGTATACTATGCCATAATTTCCTTTTGTCACATAGGTTAGGTATAGTTTAGTTATAAGCAGCCTCGTATGGATCATTATACCTGGTGTTGCTAGTTTTCCTGTGTACTCCATTCTACACACAAACACACCTACATGGAGCTGGCAATGTTGTAAAAAGAACTGCAAATTATGCACAACATTAATTTTACAATATTATGTCCTAAGTTCTAATTATCTCCCAACCAAAATTGTTACTCTAAACTATTTTTTTTTCTTTCTATTCCACAGGTAAGTGAGAATTTGTACTAGCGAAGTGAACCTATGGTGGTTCTGGGAGTTATAATGGTGAGTAGATGAGGGTATTATAAAAAGGTATGAACAAAGTATATAAGATTAGCGGGTATAGTGATAGTGCTTTACCCTTCTGTCCCTGTATTAAAGTTTTTTTTTTTTTTTTTTTTTTTTTTTTTTTTCTATATACCAACTTACTTCCTCTCGGGCATAGGCTGAGAGCCTTAACATTCACCGCTTTACAATGAACAGTGAAGCCCGTGAGGTCTTGTTCCAGTCTAGGGAGTGAGACATGTGAAGCACGTAGAGTACAACGAGCACCTGCCATCTTGCCTTCACATGAGGCACGGTGCTCACTCATGGCCCGAAACGACCCCATCTCTGAAGCCATCTCGTTCCCGTGCTTCACTGTCTCACCCCCTACACTCGGACTCTCACACTTACACACACACAACGCCACCTGTTGAGCAGATAACTCACCAGGCATTGCACCCCTATAGCATATTTTGAATATGGGAATATTCATACAGTGCTATTTAATCAGGGAACAATGAGGGTATTTTATTGACGTTTCGGTGGGCTTGTGGTAATGCACTGATACTAGGTACAGCACAAATTCCATCCCAATAATATCTTCCCATTGATACATCGGGATTTGAACCCGGGACCTTTGGATTACCAGGCCAGTGGCAAGACCACTCCACCACACCTCCCCAATATTACCATATTGTGTGAGGTGAAGCTGAATGGTCAGGCTATGGAGATCGTCAACTCTTTTAAGTATCTGGGTAGTGTGTTGAGTAAAGATGGGACTATGGATGAAGAAGTGCGGGAGAGGGTACAACAGGGGAAGAGGGTTGTAGGAACGCTGAAAGCAGTAACAAGAAATAGGGTGGTCAGTATGGAAGTGAAGAAGTCCTTGCATGACAGTGTGGTAATCCTGACACTGACTTACGGAAGCGAAGCATGGACGTTGATTGAGAGACTCAGACCAAGAGTGAGAGCAGTGGAAATGAATTACTTAAGAAGTGCGTGCAGAGTTACATGGAGGGATAGACAGACTAATGAAGAAGTAAGAAGGAGGTGTGGTGTGGAGGTAGATGTGCTGGAAAGTGTGAAATGGAACAACTTGAGATGGTTCGGCCATATGGAACGTATGGAAAGCGAGAGAATTACTTAATTAAGAGGGTGTACGAGAGCGAGGTGGAGGGACAGAGAGGGAGAGGTAGACCGAAGGAGAGGTGGAAGGATGGAGTGAGGAAGTATATGAACGAAGGCGGTGCTGGTTGGGGGGAGGGGCGTCGACTGACTGGGGACAGAGGTGCATGGGGGCGTTTCGTTCGTGGCCACCCCTTCGGGGATCACGGCGTCAGGCAATAGATAGATAGATAGATTACCATCAATGTACAGTTGGCCTCATATTTACTGTTCCTCTCGGTGATCTTGTACAATGAAACATAATGTGCATTATTGAATTACGAGTGTAGTTTCTTATGCAGTGGTTAAGCTCATACTAATTCATACTAATACTACATACTAATATTTACTTTCATACATACGATCACGACGAGGAACAAAATTTTCTGGGCAACTTTAACTTTAAATGGGTAGATTATTATGGACACTTTAGATACCCTTTTCATACCCATTATATGTAACAGTGTAGCGTATCTTGTTGATCATTCTGTCGTGGGAAGACGCTTCTATTATCTGAGATATATCTATCTATCTATCTATCTAACTATATCTATCTATCTATCTATATATATATACTGTATATATATATATATATATATATATATATATATATGTATGGATTATGCTGTCCAATTTTGGTGTCCTTATTACAGAATGGACATAGATTCATTGGAGAGAATTCAGCGTAGAATGACAAAAATGATCCATAATATTAGAAATTTTCCGTATGAAGAAAGGTTGAAGAAATTAGGTTTACATTCGTTAGAGAGACGCAGAGTTAGAGGGGATATGATAGAGGTGTTCAAGTGGGTTAGTGGGATTAACAAAGGGGACATGACAAATGTACTAAAGCTCAGTGATAGCGAAAGAACTCGTACCAATGGTTTCAAATTAGATAAATTTCGTTTCAGAAAAGATATAGGCAAATATTGGTTTGGTAACAGAGTTGTAGATGGGTGGAATAGGCTACCAAGTGATATAGTGGGATCAAGAACGATAGGGAGCTTTAAGAAGAAATTGGATAAGCATATGGACGAGAAGGGTTGGGTGTGAAGGGGGATCAGCCGGGTTGGGCCAATCAGCGCTCTGCAGACCCCCGTAATCCTGCGTTAATCTCTAACCGGTTTGGTAAGATGATCCTCAGGGTATTAGAGTGTTGAGCCTATAATTGGGCTTTGTAATTGGGGTTGTGTGGGACAGGGATCTGCCTTGCTTAGGCCAATCGGCTTTCTGCAGGCTCCCATTTTCTTATGTTCTTATGTTCTTATATATATATATATGTATATATATATATATATATATATATATATATATATATATATATATAGTATACCTATATATATATATATATATATATATATATATATATATTATTATGTTCTCTCCACTAACCAACTTCACTCCTAAACTCGATTAATGAAATTAACAAACACATGTGGCAGTCCGGGGATTCGAACCTAGGATGCTCACACCGAAAATCAACACACTTATGCATTGCACCACGAAGACAGTTAAAGAATACTGCACAAGCCTACGATTTATTATGCAGTTTCGAATCCTGCATACCAATCTAAGCATGTACCGTACAATATCCCAACTGCACTATCGAAGGCTATGCATAGGTGAAAGGAAATAGTAATTAATGGGGCACTTAACCCTATATTTATATAGAGAGAGAGATAGATAGAGAGAGTGAGAGTGAGAGTGAGAGAGATAGTGAGAGTGAGTTAGTGTTAGAGAGGTCGAGTTAGAGGTAAAGTTATATATACATAGCCACAACCAGTTAGTAAAGACGAACAAAACAAAAACAAAGGTAATCCACTCCAACATTACGTCCAAATATGGTGGTAGTTGTACACAGGATACAGGCAGTCAGGTACCATAGTTCGGCAAAGGACTCGAACCCGACTCTGTGCTTGCCTTGGTTGCAGATCGCATCGTCCACGTAGGTCAGTTTTTCGGCCAGGCTGTTGTATTTATTGATTGGGGGCAGGTCTGGAAAGGGAAAAGGGATGAAGATGTTGAAGATTGTTATGTTAAGGGGGGTTACCGGCTTTTTTGTTTTGGTCTTTCTCTCATTTTCTCTCTTTCTCTGGCTTGTATCCAGTCGGCCCCATTCAGCCAACTGTTTTAATACGTTTATCCCCATCCAGGTGTCGATTTCTCCCTGGCAAGCGATAGCTAGGCAGCATTGTATGAAAAAATCCGGCTTTGCCGGAGAAATTTTTCTATCGAAAAATTTACAAATTTAGCTTGCGTCTTTAAATAGTAGGCTGAATGGGGCCGAATGTATACAACCCAAAGAGAGAGGGAGAAAAAGAGAAACAAAGCGAGGTGGGCTATGTTAATGACAAACCTACCTAACTGATAATACAAACCTTGTGTTTGGGCTGGGCTGGGAATGGGAAAGGTATAAGGATGAAGATGATGATGATTGTTATGTTAATGATAATATTTATACTGATAATACAAACCTTGAGTTTGGGCAGGGCTGGA
Organism: Paralithodes platypus; assembly: GCA_032716605.1. NCBI lineage: Eukaryota > Metazoa > Arthropoda > Malacostraca > Decapoda > Lithodidae > Paralithodes > Paralithodes platypus. The sequence goes on along the minus strand of CM064570.1, from coordinate 4,835,540 downwards.
AAGGTATAAGGATGAAGATGGTGATGATTATTATCTTAATGATAATATTTATACTGATAATACAAACCTTGAGTTTGGGCAGGGCTGGAAACGTATAAGGATGAAGATGGTGATGATTATTATCTTAATGATAATATCATTACTGATAATTCATTATTATTATTATTATTATTATTGTGCCGTTTCTAAAGAAAGCGCATTATATTTTGAAGCGAAAAGGATATAACATTCTAGATTGAAACGAGAAATGTGGCATAATTAATAAATACATGTATCCTGTTATATTAGAGATAAAGGTTCGAATTAAGCTGCCTCAATTATTGCAGTCTCTGATTTCACAAAGGTACCTCAGGAATCGGATATATTATTAATAACGCTATCAACAGCGATCATAAAGGCCGTTTGGTCACCCACCGACCATATCTAGAAATTATGTACATAGAGAGAGAGAGAGAGAGAGAGAGAGAGAGAGAGAGAGAGAGAGAGAGAGAGAGAGAGGAAGAGAGAAGGAGAGAGAGAGAGAGAGAGAGAGAGAGAGAGAGAGAGAGAGAGAGAGAGAGAGAGAGAGAAGAGAGAGAGAGAGAGAGAGAGAGAGAGAGAGAGAGAGAGGAGAGAGAGAGAGAGAGAGAGAGAGAGAGAGAGAGAGAGAGAGAGAGAGAGAGAGAGAGAGAGAGAGAGAGAGAGAGAGAGAGAGAGAGAGAGAGAGAGAGAGAGAGAGAGAGAGAGAGAGAGAGAGAGAGAGAGAGAGAGAGAGAGAGAGAGAGAGAGAGAGAGAGAGAGAGAGAGAGAGAGAGAGAGAGAGAGAGAGAGAGAGAGAGAGAGAGAGAGAGAGAGAGAGAGAGAGAGAGAGAGAGAGAGAGAGAGAGAGAGAGAGAGAGAGAGAGAGAGAGAGAGAGAGAGAGAGAGAGAGAGAGAGAGAGAGAGAGAGAGAGAGAGAGAGAGAGAGAGAGAGAGAGAGAGAGAGAGAGAGAGAGAGATAGAGAGGAGAGAGGAGAGAGAGAGAGAGAGAGAGAGGAGAGATAGAGGAGAGAGAGAGAGAGAGAGAGAGGAGAGAGAGATAAGAGAGAGAGAGAGAGAGAGAGAGGGGAGAGAAGGAGAAGAGAGAGAGAGAGAGAGAGAGGAGAGAGAGGAGAAGAGAGAGAGAGAGAGAGATAGAGAGAGAGAGAGAGAGAGAGAGAGAGAGAGATAGAGAGGGAGAGAGAGAGAGAGAGAGAGAGAGAGAGAGAGAGAGAGAGAGAGAGAGAGAGAGAGAGAGAGTTATTTAGCAAACGGCATAGACATCATTTATATAAATTATTATGTTACCGCCACCAACCGACTTTACTCCTAAACTCAATTAATGAAATCAACAAATACATGTGGCAGTCCAGGGATTCGAACCTAGGACCCTCCACATAAGTTTAGTCTCGCCAGAGTGACTAAACTTATGTGGAGGGTTTGGGTGAGCTCTGAAACCCCTTATCCCATTCTGTACTGGCGACGTCCTTTTTTATTTAGTTCTAGCTATATTAAGACGATTGTGTACAGTTTAAGGGGAGGTATTTAGTTTCTTCCCTTGAACTCCATCAAGCTTAAAATTACACCCCCTAGACCCCCTTTCAAGATAAATTTGTACATTTTTCGATAGAAAAATTTCCCGGCCAAAGGCCGGTTCCTCTCAAATTACAGGCTCGCTATCGCTCGCCAGGAAAAAATCGACACCTAAAAATGGCACGAAAGTTCTTCAAATTGACAAATGGGGCGAAAGTTCTAAAAATCGCCAAACTAAAGGGGGCGAGCGTCTTAAAATCTAATAAGCAATGGGGCTAAACACGAGAGAGAAAGGGGTCCAGAAAAAAATCCCTCAAGTGGAAATCTCCCCTTAAGAAGGATACGTGGTAATAAAATGGGTTAAGTGAGATGGTTGTAACGCCTGTCACTTCCTTGAGGCCATTTTGAAACTGAATAAAAATCGTCTAAATAGAATATAATGTAGAAGGGGTTAGTACTGAAGAAGCTCCATTCTGTACCTATCCCACAGGTTTGTTCAGTTTCATATGACAGCTGATGGCCAACTACGTCAAAATAAGATGAAAGTTTAGACCGTTGACGTGAGAGCTATCACCAGGTGTACGGTCAAGGTTAATAAAGTGTTGTCAGATATTTCACAAAGTTTCGGACACTGACTAATACTCTGAGGGATAAGCAATTTTACCAGTAACTATAAAGATACCAATAACACTTCTTGAGCGAAAACCACTGGAATCCATGACAATACTTAATACCCCCGATTGTACATGTATGATATGTTGAAGAAGTTATTTGCGAAACGTTGTCAATAAAGTGCTCCTCCTCATATGGTGTTTATAATCATTCATGTCTGACTCCCCCAGCAGACAGCTTCAACCAAAGAATGACCAAATGCGGGTACAGACTTTTCTTTGTGGCATATCAGAACTGCGAACAGCTTTTCAGATCCATTATCAACACTATAGTTCCTTGCTTTTTGTTTTATTATAAAATCGCCGAATGTTAGCTAGAGTAAAATGCAAACAGCTTCATAGCACTAAGAATGCCGTAAAGGGTTTTCCTAAGCTGTATCAAATCGTGTAATATTAGCCAGAATAATATGGGTCATAGTCCCCTGAAAGAGCTAAGAAATAATGGCCTCGAGGGTCCTCTTAAGCTGTATAAAATCGTCTAATGTGAGCCAGACTAACATGTAAAATTATGTCATGATACTGAAAGGGTTAAGGGGGAGGATGTTTTTGTTTTGGTCTATTTATTTATGTATTCATTTGTATTGTAGTTTCATCACTAGACCTCCATCAAGCTTAAAAAAAAACACTCCTTAGACCCCCTTTCAATATATATTTGTACATATTTTGGTAGAAAAATTTCCCGGCCGAAGGCCGGTTCCTCCTAAAATTACAGGCTCGGTTTCGCTCGCCAGGAAAAAATCGACATCTAAATGGCACTGAAGGTCTTAATACTGACAAAGAAATGTAGTGAAAGGTCTTAAAATCGCCAAACTAATAGAAGGAACATCTTAAAATTTCAAAACGAATATGGTTAAAAATGAGGGAGAAGGGATTCCATAAAATGTCCCCCTCCCCTCTTTAAGACTACCGGCGGAAGGTACGTACCTCTGACCGTATACGATCTATTAAGGGCGGTGCTGATGAACGGTCCATTCCCGGACTCTTTACAGGTCAGCGGCTCTGAAATTGACAGCTGATATTAAGAGAATATATATATATATACTGTATATGTCTATCCTCTAACGTCTTCCCTTCATGCTGGAAGTTTGCTCTCATTCAACCTGTCCCAAAGAAGGGTGACCGCTCTCAATCCTCCAACTATCGTCCAATTGCTCTCATCTCTTGTATTTCTAAAGTTTTTGAAACTATTCTTGCTTCCAAATTTCTTAAGCATTTCTCTTCTCATAATCTGCTCTCAGATCGCCAGTATGGCTTCCTTAAGGGTCGCTCTACTGGTGATCTTCTTTCATATCTTACTAACTATTGGTCATCCTCCTTTCGGGACTTCGGTGAGACTTTTTCTATTGTACTAGACATATCGAAAGCCTTCGATAGAGTCTGGCACAAATCTTTAATTTTTTGTTTTTGTTTTTTTTGTTTTTTTTAAGAGACAATGAACGGAGGAAGGAAAAACACAGATAAAACAAAAAGGTCCATGTGCCTAAAGGCATCCTCCATTCATAAAATGTTTGTAACAACTGGATTTAAACATTTGTTGATTGTAAGTTTGTGGAAAGCAATTCGAGGGAAGTGAATTCCAAAGAGTAGTAGCTCTGGGGATAAATGAATTCTGATAAGCAGAAGTTCTGCATTGTGGAGGAGAAAGTGTAAATTCATGGGCGCTCTCAGCTGCCCTAGTTCTACGGGGAAAGATGTGGAGAGGCGACACAATTGAAGCAAGTTCCTCGGAACAATTGCTGTGAAAATATCTGTAGAATAATGCAAGGGATGCAACGTTTCTTCGTATGGCTAATGTAGGAAGGTTCTAAACTACCCTCCTTTGGTTTCTATCCCTCCATCTGTGCCTTTGTCTCTAATTTCCTCTCCGGCCGTTCCATAGCTGCGGTTGTGGACGGCCATCGCTCACTTCCTCACCCTATAAACTCCGGTGTTCCTCAGGGTTCTGTCCTATCTCCTATTCTCTTTCTAATTTTTATAAATTACCTTCTCAACTGTACCTCAACTCTCATCCATTCATACGCAGACGACTTAACCTTACACTACTCCATTAGTTTTTCAGAACGCCCAAGCCAGCGATTCCTCAACGACAAACGGAATGAAGCCATAGAACACTTAAATTCTGATTTAACTACTATCTCCAATTGGGGCAGAGAAAACCTTGTTACCTTTAATGCTTCCAAAACCCAATTTCTCCATCTATCTACCCGTCAGGAACTCCCTGCGGACTATCCCTTATCCTTCAACAATACAAAAATCAATCCTTCATCTTCTCTCAATATTCTTGGTGTCCCTTTTTCTTCTGCTCTCAGTTGGAAGGACCATATTATCAGTCTTGCTAAGGCAGCCTCCCAGAAGCTGGGTGTGCTCAACCGCCTTAGGGGGTTCTTTACCCCTGCACAGCTTCTATGCTCTGTACAGGGGCATAGTGCGTCCTTGTATTAAGTATTGTTCACATGTGTGGGGAGGTTCCTCTCACACCGCTCTCCTAGACAAAATTGAAAGGAAGGCCTTTCGTATCATTAACTCCCGTCCACTCACCAACTCTCTGTAATCTCTCTCTCTCTCTTCGCCGCAATGTTGCATCTCTCTCGCTATTCTATCGCTACTATAATAATCAGTGTTCCTCAGAGCTTTCCCAGTGTATACCACCTCCTTTACGTAGGGCACGTGGTACCCGTCTTGCAACACAATCCCACCCCTACTCTGTGCAACTCTCCAACCCAAGAGTGAAACGTTACTCTCAGTCTTTCTTCTATTCAACAGCTGAGCTCTGGAACTCTCTCCCAGAATCAGTCTTTCCCTCTTCCTATGACTTAAATTGTTTCAAACTCCGTGTGTCCAGGCATTTTGGCTCGAACGTCACTTGATTTTGGCCCTGTCACTCTTTCATCTTTGGGGGACTCGCTATAGGCAGTTCTGCCTTTTGCCTCCCTCACTCACATAGGAAAAAAAAAAAATATATATATTATACTTATTTATATATACAGTATATACTGTATATATATATTCTGTTTAATTTTAATTTTCTCTCCATTAATAATGAATATACATATATAGACACTTGAACAAGAGCTTCATATTAGATTGGAGACGTGAACAGACAAAGACAGACTCATAATAAACAGAAAGACGAAAAAAAGGGATAGAGAAACCCGTACATTTAAGCAATCAGGCATACAGACACATGCGAACAGACACAGACACAATGTAATGACAAACATACAGACACATAACAAACATACAGACACGTGACAAACATACAGACACATGGCAAACATACAGACACATGGCAAGCATACAGACACATGACAAACATACAGACACATGACAAACATACAGACATGTGACACACATACAGACACATGACAAACATACAGACATATGACAAACTTACAGACACGTGACAAACATACAGACACATGACAAACATACAGACACATGACAAACATACAGACACATGACAAACACACAGACACATGACAAACATACAGACACATGACAAACATACAGACACATGCCACACATACAGACACATGACACACATACAGACACATGACAAACATACAGACATATGACAAACATACAGACACATGACAAACATACAGACATTTGACAAACATACGGACACATGACAAACATACAGACACATGCCACACATACAGACACATGACAAACATACAGACACATGACAAACATACAGACACATGCCAAACATACAGACACATGACAAACACACAGCCACATGACAAACATACAGACACATGACAAACATACAGACACATGCCACACATACAGACACATGACAAACATACAGACACATGACAAACATACAGACATATGACAAACATACAGACACATGCCAAACATACAGACACATGCCACACATACAGACACATGACAAACATACAGACACATGACAAACATACAGACACATGGCAAACTTACAGACACGTGACAAACATACAGACACATGCCACACATACAGACACATGACAAACATACAGACACATGACAAACATACAGACACATGACAAACATACAGACACATGGCAAACTTACAGACACGTGACAAACATACAGACACATGACACACATACAAACACATGACAAACAGATAGACACATGCCATACAGATAGACACATGCCATACAGATAGACACATGACAAACATACATACACATGACAAACATACAGACACATGACAAACATACAGACACATGGCAAACATACAGACACGTGACAAACATACAGACACATGACAAACATACAGACACATGCCATACAGATAGACACATGACAAACATACAGACACATGACAAACATACAGACACATGACAAACATACAGACACATGGCAAACTTACAGACACGTGACAAACATACAGACACATGCCACACATACAAACACATGCCAAACATATAGTTACATGACAAACATACAGACTCATGACATACAGACGGACACATGGCAACTAGACAGCAAGACAGACACATGACAAACAGACATATACAATATAAACAGACAGAAAGACAGACACATAACAAACATACATTTTATATAGAGAGAGACATTGGCATGACAAACAAAGACAAGCACAGACATAGAGACAGACACAGAGAAACTCCTTACATTAACAAGAACAATATACAGCACACACACACATACAAACACCTCTGTCGCCCCACACACACACACACACACACACACACACACACACACACACACACACACACACACACACACACACACACACACACACACACACACACACACACACACACCAACACCACACACACCCACACACACACACACACACACACACACACACACCACACATACACACACACACACACACACACACACACACACACACACACACATACACACACACACACACACACACACACACACACACACACACACCTACGGTACTCCCTCCTATGATCTGCGCCGTTGCCGTAGACAGGAACAGCAGCAGTAGACAGCAACAGACAGACCTGGACAGAGCCACACAGACCCCCGGCATAGTGTTGGGGCAGGAGAACTGCTTGGTGGGGATGAGTGCAGGTCTGGAAGGAGAATTATCGGTATTTATGTATTACATGGCGCGTGTCTTCATTTTATTCTGGCTCAGTAGACACTTTTATTAAGTTTTTGGAAGAAATTATGGGAGTCTAAAGGTCAATTGAGATTTACTTACAAAGTTGTTTAAAATTGGCTAATGATAATCAAAATTGAAAGTGAAGTGGCGTACTTGTTACTCGAGTGGTTGGTAACATTTATAGTATTTATTACGTTCTCTCTTTCTTATCTTTCTTTCGCTTGGGGGCTGAGTGCAGGTCTGTAGAAAGAAACATGAACATCCTAATTGGGCATGATAGAATTGTAGTTACGATTGTTTTGGAAAACAATCATAAACAAGAAACATGTATGATTAACCTTGCAATCCAGTAGGTTAAACAAGATATATCGGGAATAATATAATACCCTCTTAGTTGTTGTTGTTGTTGTCGTTCCCTAAGCAGCCTGGCCGAACAGCCCCACCTAAGGAAGGCCATGGCCACGGTCGGGCTTTCCCACAGGGCTCTCAAGGAGTGTAGATTTTGTTGCTGGCGTAAGTGATTGTGTGAAATGCAGTCTTCTATGATGTGTTTAATGGTATGGGGTGCTGTGTTACATCCCGGGCAGGTTAGGAGTCATCCAGTCTCTTCTGATCGCTCAGAAGAGCTGGATGGTGTCCGCATCTCAGCCTGGCCAAGTGGACTCTATCCTCGCGAGGAAGGGAAGATTCAGAAGGAGGGATTTCTGGAGGTCTTGCTTGCAGCTGCGTGTTGTCTATGAGTGATTGGATGGAACGGCGAGAGATACGAGTATGGATGTGTTTCTGGAAGCTGGTTTGGGGTGGGCAGGGAGGGAGAGAAGACAGTATTTGTGTGTGATAACCCTCTTGGTTAGCTATAATAGTTCCTCCATTACAGCCTCCAGTTCCTCAATGTAAGCATATAGGCTATTAGTCAACGGTTTATTTAGTGGTCGATATATTAAATTTTATAGAATATATTTAACAATTTGTTTAGTTTCCTCTCTAGACCTTCATCAAGCTTACAAAAACATCCCCAAGATCCCTCTTCAATATAAGTTTGTACATTTTTAGGTGAAAACATATCCCGGCCGAAGGCCAGTTCCTTCTAATTTACAGGCTCGCTATCGCTCGCCAGGACAAAAAATTACACTTAAATGGCACGAAAGGTCTTAATAATGACAAAGAAAGAGGACGAAAGGTCTTAAAATCGCCAAACTAATGGGCCGAACGTCTGAAAAGCTGAAACATAGGAAGGATATGTGGGAATGATTAGGGTAACAACTATCTCAATTAACAACTTGCGAGTTTTGGTCTATAAGGAAGTTGGAGCCGTGGCCATCAATACTTAGCAGAATTGTCCGCTAAAATACGGTCATAAGACATTTATACAGATACAAAACCAAAATGATTCACACTTTTAATCCATCAGAAACCCACATTATTATTGCATTTCTCTTTAATATCGATGTTCACGGCTCCAACTTCCTTATAGCCTGAAACTCGCAAGTGGTCAATTAACCCTCTGACTTCCATATGCCCTTCCTAATCTGAGTAAAATCGTCTAATAATAGCCAGAAAACAAAAAAACAAAAATGCATCACCGTATCTTCTAAGGGTTAACCCTTTTTAGCTTTCAGTTTAAAAAGGGCACTCGTCAATTGACAGGCTTCGAATTATTATGGTTCACTTTTTGGGCGATTTTTGCATGTATTCATTATTTTTCTAGTTTCCTCCCTAGACCTCTATCAAATTAAAAAAAAAAACATCCATTAGATCCCCCTTCTAGGTTAATTTGTAAAATTTTCTACCGAAAATTGTGCCGGCCGAAGGCCGGTTCTTCCAACATTACAGGCTCACTATCGTTCGCCAGGGAAAAATTCGACACCTAAATAGCACGAAAGGTCTAAATATTGACAAAGAAATGGGGCGAACATTCTTAAAATCGACTAACTAATGGGGATAAACATGAGGGAGAAAGTGGTCCAAAAAAAAACCGGGCCATCCCCCCCCTTAACCCTTTTTACTACCTCAGATCCTCCTTAAGCTGCACAAAATCGTCTAAGTATAACAATAATAGAATTAAAGGGTAAATATGGCCTGGAATAATACCTATGACACAGAACCCGTATATTTCATCAATGTTGTTGGGGGAGGGGCGAAAATTCCGAGAACAGATTTTCATGCGGAATATTGGTATTAACCCTCTCCGACATATGACGCAATTTTGAGCCTATTGGGGATACTTTGAAACCTTTGTTACCATCAGGGGTATTTAGAAACCTTTAGTTTAGTTACTTCAACCTCTGCAGTTGTCTTTGAATTAGCTGTGGGCAGAAAACTAATTTTGGAGAGGTAATTATAAGAGTGAGAGAACTCTATTTCTTATTGCTAATCTGGCAACCTCCGCGCCATAAATGCGTGAAAGGGTTAAGGGGAGATGGGCTGTTTTTTCTGGTCCCCCCTTCTCCCTTTTGTTTAGCCCAATTAGTTTTAAGATTTTAAGACGGTTTGTTCTATTAGTTTGGCAATTTTAAGACCTTTCGCCCCTTTTCTTTGTCAATATTTAGACTTTTCGTCGTCCTTGTTGTTGAGGAAATACCCTGAACGTCAATCCACTGATAAGACTAATGCTTTCATGTTTCGTATCATATTACCAGTTATAATGAAATACTCGCTACCATACTCGACCCCGATGTACTCAAGGGGTTGTAATGTGTGTGTGTGTGTGTGTCTGTGTATGTGTGTGTGTGTGTCTGTTTGTGTGTGTGTGTGTGTGTGTGTGTGTGCCTGTGTGTGTGTGTGTCTGTGTGTGTTTGTGTAAGTTATCTCGATAATTAATTACTAGATTTTGACAAAACTTGGCCAGTATATGTACTTGTTACCCAAGTAGATGACATTAACATTCAAGTTTGCAATTGATTACATCCCCGCTCCTCACTCCGCCCATTGCAGACTCTTATGAGCCTAATAACACGAACATTCGGCCACAAACATAGCACTTGCACGCAGATAAAATTAACACATTTTGCGTGTGTAATGCTTGTTGAGATATTTAAAAAAAACAAAAATACTCACTTAAAAAGATATAAAGCTAGTTTTCTCTCTTTCTCTAGATTTCACAAAAATTATGATCAGGAGATTTAGTATAATAGGCACGTGGCCCACCTCCCTGAAGTTGAACCTGCTCATGTTATGGTTATGGTGGGAAACAACCCTGAGTGGAGACCTTGGGGAACAACACGTGTCCACTGGATGATAAACGAGCATTCATGTCAAGAACTACTTGGAATTGATTGACCTGCAGTATTTATGCACTACATTTGTTCCAACTTTCCCTCCTCCAGACATAAGCTTTCTAATACCTGTAGATGCGATCAGTGAACAAGGTGAAATTTGGAGGTTTTATTGTAGATATCGACATTGAAACTGGCTTGATGCAAATTTAACTTCCCAACCTAGCGACGTCTTAGTTCCCTCATCTCAGACTGGTAATACTGGTAAAATACTTATGCATTGGAAACAGAAAGGGTGATTTTACAGTGTGTCGGTGGGCTTAGTGATAGAGTCCTAAGTACAATACATATTCTATCCCAATACTATAATTCGTCGACACATCGGGATTGGAACTTAGGACCTTAACGTTACCAGGCTCGTAGTAAGACCACTCCACCACACACATCTCCCTGTCTTTGTCTCTCACCTGTCTCCTTCCCCCTGCCTCCTCCAGTCTCTCTCTCTCTCTCTCTCTCACTCTCTCACTGTTTTCCACCACTGCTCTCTCTCTCTCACAGCGATATAAGAACTGACGAAACCTTACCTGTACCTCCTTGTCGCTCTCTCTCGCTATCTCTCACTATCTCACTATCTCACTATCTCTCGGATCTTTATCGCGTTTTACCTCCTTCACGAAAACGCGGTGATATATATATGTCGATCAGGGGAGCAGCCGTCCACCACTCTTAACCAGTACAGAACTTAATACAGTACCGGTGACGTCCTTTAATTAATATTGCATATACAAACACACACACTAGAACACATAGAACACACTCATATGATCACTAAAATCCACACGTGCACAATACTCACACAGACCTGTACACACACCACTACACCACAGTTGCACACTAAGGCACACAATACATACTTACCGCACTATAATGTACACACACGCCCACGCACATGCTTGTACAACCGTGTGCTCAATTATGGGGACTGCACTGTATACTTCATCGTAAGCTTCAGACAAATAACTAGACTTTAAGAAACCCTTCGTTTTAATTATGTGTGACCTGATTCAATGTTTACAAACATTACGTTACGGTGTCAGATATTCGGTGCAAAATATATAGCTCACACTTACATCTATATATCTACAGTATATCTAAAAAGAATACAGTATATATATATATATATATATATATATATATATATATACAGGGTATATATATATAATTATATATATATATAATTATATATATATATATATATATAAAAGCAACTACAACAATCCAGTAAATCTTTTGATTATGTAAGAATGCTGATCGGGTTTGTTCTTCATTTTTGTGTGGTTATCGGCAAAGTAATTATTAAAAAAAGAAGAAAGAACAAAGAAGCGAGACCGGTATGATTCGAGAGGTTATGGAAATCGGTTTATGCCTTCATAATGGAACGCGATGAATAATTTGGGGAGGCCTATACAAATGCAAATAACGTCGGGGGGTTCACTAGTATGCCGTTATCAGTAAAGTAATAGGGATAAGAAGGGGTCTGGTGTCGGGGCCAGCTGATAACGTTATGGTGTGTGTTTGTTATCTGTCCTTAATAGAGGGGGAGAGAGAGAGAGAGTGAACGAGTGTGTGTGTGAGAGAGAGAGAGAGATAAATTAAGAGAGAGAGTGTGTAAGAGAGAGTGAGAGCGAGATACTGTGTGTGTGAGAGAGAGAGATAGATAGATAGATAGATAGATAGAGAGAGAGAGCGAGTGTGTGAGAGTGAGTGAGAGATATAAACAGAGAGAGTGAAATTTAGAGAGCGAGAGAGAGAGCGAGTGTGTGTGAGAGTGAGTGAGAGATATAAACAGAGAGAGAAATTTAGAGAGAGAGAGTGAGAGCGAGTGTGAGTGAGAGATATAAACAGAGAGAGAGAGAAATTTAGAGAGAGTGAGTGTGTAATAGAGAGTGAGAGCGAGAGACTGTGTGTGTGAGAGAGATAGATAGATAGATAGAGAGAGTGAGAGCGAGTGTGTGTGAGAGTGAGTGAAAGATATAAACAGAGAGAGAGAGAGATGGAGAGTGTTTGTGTGTGAGCTCTCGTAGAGAGGCATACGTCATAGCTAGCTAAGTAAAACAAAATTATTGGAAAGCTGGACTTGCATTGGGTCGCTACCGCTCGCCAGGAAAATATTGACACCTGGATGGGGGTAAACGTCTTAAAACAGTAGGCTGAATGGGGCCGAATGAATACAAGCCAAAGAGAGAGGGAGAGAAAGAGAAAAAAAAAGCGAGGTGGGCTCCCTTAATTAAAACTATCTATCTATGTGATTGTATAATTTGATATATATCTCTCTCTCTCTCTCTCTCTCTCTTTAAACCATTATTGTACACCCACACCACCTCAGTAAACGACCTATAAAACGCCAAAATCACATTAATCAGAGAAGCCAAACAATTAAATGGACCACTTTATCCCTCGCTCATTCATTTTATATCTATTTATCTAATTAGTTATCTATCTATTCATATACACCTATTTCCAAACATATCTATAAAAAGCCCTCATTCATTATATATATCTATCTATCTAACTAGCAATCTGTCCATTCATATACATCTATTTCCAAGCATATCTATCAAAATCCCTCATTTATTATACACATATTTCTTTCCCGATATTGTCAATGCTATCAAATTCTCCTGGATGACCTAGATGTGTGTGAATTTGTATTTTGTTATGTGTTCATTGGTTTTTGTTGTGTTGTCCTTATTCTGGCTCTGTCTTGAGTCGGGCACCTCCCCCCCCCCAAAAAAAAAAAGAAAAAAAAAGAAAGAAAAGAAAGTGGGGATTGAGTCTGAGTATATAGATAGATAGATCTAATTCCCTTGTTCACTGTATACCTATTAAATTCATAACACATCTAACAATCTGTTATTCATTGTAAACACATACAGTATAATTATTTCTTAGCAAATCTTTCAATTCCCCTCAATCATAAATATATTATGTCTATTTCATACTATATTTATCAAGCTTCCATAATCAAAATGGGTGTATAACAATATGTTTCAACTCTCTCTAAACACCTTGTTTACACTGGGCACACGCGCGCGCACACACACACACACACACACACACACACACACACACACACACACACACACACACACACACACACACACACACACGTCGGCCGTAGTGATTGGGTTAAATCATGGAATGGGTAGGAACTCGTGCGGTCAGCTGTACAGGTGGATAGCCCAATATATAGCCTATCGGACTATCAGTGTTCCGGAGTGATGTGTGTATATCGTTTCCACCAGGTTATCACAGACCGTCAAACTTTATCTCTGTAATCAGTTAAGGGTTGGAATTTGTTTCTTCTGGACCCCTTTCTCCCTCATGTTTAGCCCCATTAATTTTGATATTTTAAGACGTTCGCCCCATCAGTTTGGCGATGCTAAGACATTTCGCCCCATTTCTGTCAATTTGAAGACAAAGGCCAAAGCGAAGGCCGGTTCCTTCTAAATTGCAGGCCAGCAAAAAATCGACACCTATATGGCACGAAAGGTCTTAAAATTGCCCAAAACGGGGCGAATGTCATAAAATGTCAAAACTAATGTGGCTAAGCATGAGGGAAAAGGGGTCCAGAAAACTGCCCCTTAAGGGACCTCAGACGACAGTGTGCAGCATAATTTACTGGTTCGGCTCAATGGTTTAAGGACGGGGTTTAGTTGCTCTCTAAACCTTTATCAAACTTAAAAACACACCCACAAGACCCCCCTTCGATATAAAATGTGTACATTTATTCGGTAGAAAAATGGCCCGGCCAAAGGCCGATTCCTCTTCAAATACAGGCTCGCTATCGCTCGCCAGGAAAAAGATAGACACCTAAATGGCACGAAAGGTCTTGATATTGGCAAAGAAATTGGGCAAAAAGTCTGAAAATTGTCAAACTAAGGAGGGAGGAGGAGGACTCGAAAAGACAACTGCCTCCGTTTGATGGGTTCTATACTGGGGCGACGATTATGTAACTCGGATTCAACATGACATGTGTACGATGTGTAAGATTTGTATTTTTTTGTAATTACTGTAACTAATAAGATTATATGTAGCAAGACAATATTTTGTTAAATTTGTTTACAAGTGATAACTAACCTAATTTAGGGATCATGGCTTTATTGAGGATATAATATGAGGACAAGCATATTAAAAGATTGGGCTCCTTATCACTTGTTAGAGTCAAGTGGGTTGACGTGTGTGTGTGTTGGTGTGTTCCTTCGATTTACGTTTATATCAAGACTTAGTTGTGTAATTAGAAGATGAATAATTTACCTTACATAATTTCTGTTTTATACTGTTCAATTAAAATGACCCTATACCCTGTTTATTGTAAGTATTACAGAAATCCCGACCTCTCTCTCTCTCTCACACACACACACACACACACACACACAACATTTGTGCTGTACCTAGTATCAGTGCATTACCACAAAGCTCACCGAAACGCCAAATAAAAACCCTCATTGTTCCCTTATTTAATAGCACTGTATGAATATTCCCATATTCAAAATATGCTACAGGGGGACAATGCCTAGTTTGTTCATTGCTCAATAGGTGGCGTTCTGGCGTTCTGAGAGTGAGGGTCCGAGTCTAGGAGGTGAGACAGTGAAGTACTGGAGCGAGGCAGCTTCAGAGATGGGGCTGGTTCGAGCCGTGAGTGAGCAACTAAGCCCCATGCATCCCGCGAAGGCAAGACGGCAGGGACTGGTTGCAGCTAAAAAGTGCTTCACATGTCTCACCCCCTAGACTGGAACGAGACCTCACGGGCTTCACCGTTCAATGTAGAACAGTTGAATGTACAGGCTGTCAGCCTATGCCCGAGAGGGAATAGTTGGAATATAGAAAGAAAAAACATACACACACACACACACACTTAGATATTCCATGAAAATATCTTACAATATCTTTAACATACTATATTTTCCTTGCAACACCTTGCATTATCTTTACCTTAACAGCTCACAAAACAGGAAATACCCTTCAAGATTATAACCCGCCTATCTTACTTTGTCCCTATAATTAATCTGTATTCTCTATCTCTTATCTCCCAGCCCACACCATGCCTCAGTTATCTGTGGCATGTTGTTGAGTGACGTCAGGGAGATAGCGAGAGAGATAGAGATGGAGATGTATAGCGATATAGGTGTTGTATATGGCAGGGCGGTGTGCTTTGTGATGTATAAAGTACAAAGGAAGTCAAGCAACAACAGTTCTAGCGACCCCTCGAGGCTGTTTGCCCTCTTAATCACTGCTGTTCAGAGTGGTCAGCAGTGGTTCAGAGTGGGTAAAGGACATTTGAAAAGGGAATTACTGCCTTTGGGATTAATGTCCATGTCAGGGTTAGCTATAAGTTATCTTTTGTATGTCTGGGGAAAGTAAGTAATATATTAGGTATTAACATATACAATTAAATGTAATGATCCTAGATGTGTCTGAGGGGAAAAAAATATATAAAAGTTATTACTTTACAAATGCAATCAGTCGCGGATTTTAGGCAAGGTGTTTGTCTAGGGCATCTATGCGATGTTCGCAGAAATCTACGGTAACCAATTATCCAATTTGAACACTCGATTGAATATAACATTCTTAGACTTTTGTAAGTTAAATGATTTCCCAATGATTTTGCAACCATTTCCCAGCGTGTAATTTGATTGATTGATTGTAAAGTACTTCTTTCAGTTTATGTTGTCGATGCCTTTGATTATTTTGAACACTTGAATTAGGTTGCCTCTTAATCTACAATGGGAAGGAAATAAATATAATTCTCTAAGACGCTCCTCGTATGGTTTGTTCCTTATACTATGAATAATTTTGGTAACTCTACGTTGAACTCGTTACAGTTTGTTAATATTTTGTTTATAGTAAGGGCACCAGGATTGAACGCAATAATACAGAAAAGAAAGGACTAAGGATTGTAAAGAAAGAGAATTACATCTTTGGATTTATGCTTAAATGACCTGTCTGTAATGCCAATTATTTTGTTTGCCTTCTTAAACAATTGCTGTACATTGTTTACTGGGTTTTAGGTTACTCGATATTGCTACTCCCAAATCAGTTTATATATGTACACTCTTAATCTGGGTGCCATTCAATGATTAATTTGCTTTCTCAATTCAGTTTCTGATATGGAGTACTTCACACTTATCAGCGTTAAAACTAATTTGCCAAATATGAGCCCAATATGATAACTTATCTGGATTACGGTATCTAAGGTAAGGTATATGTAGTTTTTGTATCGTCACCTAACTTTGAGATTGTACAGGTGAGACCCTCAACTATGTCGCTAATGTACCGTAAACAAGGGAGATAACTGGATTTAGTACCGATCCCTGGGGTACCCCGCTAGTTACACTGGTCCATTTGCATGCTTTACCGTTTATCCCTCCCTTCATCCATCTATTCCTCTCATCCACATTCCCTCCCTCTCTCCATCCCTACTTCCCTCCCTTCATCCATCTATGCCTATCACCCTCACTCCCTCCCTCTCCCTCCCTTCAGCCATCTTTCCCTCTCACCCTCCCTCCCTCCCTAGTTCCCTCCCTTCATCCATCTATTCCTCTCACCCTCCTTCCCTCCCTCCCTTCACCAATCTATCCCTCTCACCCTCCTCCCTTCCCTCCCTTCACCCATATATGCCTCTCACTCTCACTCCCTCCCTCTCCCTCCCTACTTCCCTCCCTTCACCAATCTATCCTTCTCACCATCCTTCCCTCCTTCCCTCCCTTCACCCATCTATCCTTCTCACCATCCTTCCCTCCTTCCCTCCCTTCACCCATCTATTCCTCTCCCCCTCACTCCCTCCCTCTCCCCCTCACTCCCTCCCTCTCCCTCCTCACACCCTCCTTCGCTCACCTTTCCCTCCCTTTCTCGATTAGAGGTGAAACATTACTCCACCAAAAATACAAATACATAAATAGATTAATAATAACAGAAAAACAGTATATAAACAAGTCAAACAATATATACATAAATAAATATAAAAATATATAAATATTAATTAAATAAATATAAAAATATATAAATATTAATTAAATAAATATAAATAGGCTATATGAAGACACACAACAAATATAAACAAACAAGTGAAACAAAGCCTGAAAATCAAACACTCAATCATGGACAGCCGGCGAACAAAGCTATACGGTAATGCCTCTTGACATTGTTTTGGAAAAGTGATGGACAGGTTAAAAAATATAACAGCGTTTATCTTCGAGCATGAAGATTGACAGGCGTATGTGTATGTGTGTGTGGGTGGGGGGGGGGGGGGGGGGGAGAGGGATGTGAGAAGTGAGAAGGGAGGACAGCAGAGGGGACGTGGAGAAGGGAGGGGCAGGAGAGGGGAGGAGAAGAAAGGAGAGATAGTAGTGGGAGAGGAGGGGATGGGGAGAAGGGAGGGAAGGGGAGAGGGAGGGGTGATAGTGTTGAGAGAGGAGAGGGAGGGGCGAAGGAAGGAAAGCAGTCGGTGAGGGGAGAAGGGAGGAAAGGAGGGGGCGAGGGGAGAGGGAGGGGAGACAATGGTAGCAGAGGAGACATTGGTAGGAGAGGAGAGGGGATGGGGCGAAGGGAAGAAAGGAGGGGAGGGGGAAAAGGGAAGAAAGGAAGGGGAGAGGCGAAAGGGAGGGGAGATAGGGGTGAGAGAGGAGAGGGGATGGGGAAAAGGAAGTAAAGGTGGGGGAGAGAGGAGAGAAAGGGAGGGAAGGGGGACGGGAGAAGGGAGGGAAGGAGGGGACAATGGGGAGAGGTAGAGAGTGGGTAAAGGATGGAGAAGGGAGAGAATGAGGAGAATGTGAGAGAGGAAGGGAGGAATAAATTGAGATGATGGTAGAGGAAAGAGAGAGAGAGAGAGAGAGAGAGAGAGAGAGAGAGAGAGAGAGAGAGAGAGAGAGAGAGAGAGAGAGAGAGAGAGAGAGAGAGAGAGAGAGAGAGAGAACAAAGATATTATGACTCACAACAGAAGAAGCCTCATCATCTTGGGGTGTTCCATGAGGAGTTTTGAGTGCTTCATTGGCAGGTGTTGCTGAGGGGGTAGGTTTGGTTTGTTTATTTATTTCATTATAGCTCTTTGTTTGTTTATGTCTTTTATCCGCCGGTTTCCGTCTTTATTATTCCGTTTAGCTTTTATATTATTTGTCTGTTTTTGTTTTATGTTTTTGTTTCATGGCTTATGTCTGCCAGTTCCTATCTTTGTTATTCCGTTTTCTTTTAGTGTCTGTCTGTTTTTGTTGATATCTTCAATCTGCCGGTATCTATTTTTGTTATTCCGTTTGTCTTTTGGTATATTTTTCTGTTTTTGTTTATGTCTTTTATGTGACGGTTTCTGTCTGTTATTCCGTTTCTTTTAGTGATCGCGATTGTACATTAGGACTGTTTGAAGGAAATGAATCGATATAAAGAAACAGAGAGAGAGTGAGAGTGAGTGAGTGAGTGAGTGAGTGGGAGAGAGAGAGAGTGAGAGTGAGTGAGTGAGTGAGTGAGTGAGTGAGTGAGAGAGAGAGAGAGAGAGAGAGAGAGAGTGAGTGAGTGGGTGAGTGAGTGAGGGAGGGAGGGAGAGAGAGAGAGAGAGAGAGAGTGAGTAGTATCGACATTCTATCAATACATCACTCCCATAATGAAGTTTGGGCTAACCATATAACCTTTTTCTATTCTTTCTTTCATTTCTTTAGCAAATTATGTATTTTTCGGACAATTTTCTAAGGGTACATTGATGGGTACTTAATAGGGAGATTCTTAGCTATATAGATAGATGGGTATACACATAGATGCAGTATACATAGAGATTGATAGATATATAAATCCATAAGTAGATTGGATAAAGGTGTGGAAGATACTTAGAAATATACAGTTAACCCTTTCAGTAATAGATGACGCCATGTTTTATGATAATTTTGTTTCATTAAACATATATTACAATAATCAGTGTTCCTCAGAGCTCTCTCAGTGTATACCACACTCTCTTCGTAGAGTACAAAGGAGTACAAAGGAAATCAAGCAACAACATATCTAGTGACCCTTCTAGGTTGCTTGTCCTCCAAAACACTGAGGATCAAGTGTCCAAACAGTGGTTTAGAGTGGGTAAGGGAACATTGGAAAGGGAACTACTGCCCTGCCACTAACGTGGCAGGACTAGGAAGTTAGTAGGGGACATATGGGTTAGTAACTGAGGGGAGGATAAAGTTATTCATTTACAAACGCAGTCAGTCGCGGGTTTGATGCGAGATATTTGTCTAGGCGTAATTTAAATGAATCAACGGTGCTGCAGTCTATAACGTCTCGGGGAAGCCCATTCCACAAGTTGACAACTCGATTGAAGAAGAAATTCTTAGATTCGTGCGAGTTAAAAGATTTACCAATAATTTTGCAACCGTTTCCCCGCGTGTAATTAGATTGGTCGATAGCACTAGCTATCGATAGTACGTAGCACTCGTCTTGCAACACAATCCCACCCCTTCTCTGTGCAACTCTCCAACCCAAGAGTGAAACGTTATTCTCAGTATTTCTTCTATTCAACAGCTGAGCTCTGGAACTCTCCCAGAATCAGTCTTTCTCTCTTCCTATGACTTAAATTGCTTCAAACTCCGTGTGTCCAGGTATTTTGGCTCGAACGTCCCTTGATTTTGACCCTGTCACTCTTTCAACTCTGGGGGAGGCACTCGCTACAGGCAATTCTGCCTTTTTGTCTCACTCACGTAGGGAAAAAGAAAAATAAGAAGGGAGTGTGGGAGTCAAAAGGTTAAACACAAATTTCTGGATCCCATCCCCCTCATGTTTAGCCCCATTAGTTTAAATTTTTGAAAACGTTCGCCCCATTAGTTTGGCGACTTTCAGACCTTTCATGTCATCTTGTGTTGATGTTTTCCTGGCGAGCGAGAGCGAGCCTACAGTTTAGGAGGAAGGGTCATAAGATAGAGTCAACCATAATACTCTTGGCCAGCTGTGCAGACAGATAGACAAACAGACAGACAAACAGACATACAGACAGATAAACAGACAGACGGACATACCTTCAGATAGACAGACAGCATTCGTGTAGGTACTGTAGGTATTTGGACGGGGGGATATTGTGTTAGAGCTCTCACTCTCTCTCTCACTCTCACTCTAACTCGCTCACTCTCACTCACTCAATATCGCTCTCACTCTCTCTCTCTCTCTCTCTGTATGTGTTTCATGTACTAATTTTTTCCATTCTTCATATTCGGTTTGGCTCATATATATTTATTTCGTCGTTTGCCTTAGAAAGTCTTCATTTAAAATTCATAGCTACTTAATTATCCAATTAGGCTTTTCTCTGAAATATACGTAAGCAAAATAATTTTAAATTGCCAAATATTATATATTCTAGGTATTTTTATGTTTAATTATCATATTTAGTTGACAAATGTTCAAGTAATTATTTGTCAGCTATGCCTAATCATGCAAATAGACAGTAGGCCTATTGATAAATGTGTTCAATAAATTCATAGCCATCTGAATGTATATTAATTTAATTGCAGTTATATTAATATATACCATCCTCTCTCTGGTTCTTTAATTTATGCACGTTTTGTCGTGACAATACAATATTTATACTCTCTCTCTCTCTCTCTCTCTCTCTCTCTCTATATATATATATATATATATATATATATATATATATATATATATATATATATATATACTGTTAATGTATATTTTTTCGTCTTTTGCCTGAAAAGTTTACTTTTTAACTCAAAGCCAGTTAATTATTTCGTCAGACAAACTTATCAAATATTTATCTAATTAGTCTTTGCTCTGAATTTATGAAAACTTGTATTAATTTTTTATTTTACTCAATATTTTAAATATATAGGCCTAGTGTTTTTCTTTGTTCAATTTTCATATTTAATTTAACTCTTTCATGTCATTAGTCTTAATTAATGCGGAATAATACAAACTAATATTAGTATGTGCGCCTGGTATATATCTTAATTTATTGATTGTACGTTAGATTAATGATATGATTTCTTGTTTTAGTGACAACGAAATATATAATATGTTAGCCTCTTTCTATTTCTTTATTTGTCCATGTTTATAATTTAGGTAACAATGTTCTTCTCCAGTATTTGTGTATTTTTCATTTATCCCCCTACTACTTATTATGCCCCTCCTCTCTCTCTCTCTCTCTCTCTCTCTCTCGCTCACTCTCACTCTCTCCCTGTCCCTCTTTCTCTCTCTCATACACACACACACCCACACACTCTCTCTCTCTCTCTCATTTCGCAGCAGCATGTTAGTCTTCACACATGATAGCCAGGGATATAATTGGATGACTCACTTTCTCTCTCACTCTATCTATATATGTCTATGTCTCTTTCTCACTCTCACTCTATCTATCTATTTATCTCTTTCTCACTCTCACACACTCTCTCTCACTCACTCTCTCTCGCACCTTTATGTTTTCTTATTCCTCCACTTCTCCCTCTTTGTATGACTCAGATAAATTATTACTGTATATTTATCCTGCGTTTACCATAAATATCAAAATATGACTATTAAATTTGGTTTACCCTTTGAAGATTATGACGCATTTTGACACTTTATTCTGGCTATCATTAGACGCTTTTATTTAATTGAAGAAGGATCTTTGGGAATGTCTCATTTAACCCTCTGACTTCCACATAACCTTCCTAATATGGTGTTTGGTGTTGTGGTGAAATTAATAAAAAAACAATTATATTAATAACATCGTCTAATAATAGCCAGAACAATAAATGGGTCATCGTATCTTCTAAGGGTTAACCACCTGCGAGTTTCGTTCTATTAGGAATTTGGAGGTGTTGACATTTATTTTGAGTAGAATTACTAGCTATAATGCTGTTTGTTGTATCGCATTGGTAAACACACACAATCAAATTAACCCCTTCACCACCATGACGTAATTTCCATCATATTCTGGTTACCATTAGACGATTTTCTTTAGGTTATGATCTACCTCTAGGGCTCAAAGGGGTAACATCGATCTCCAATAACCCTCCGAATAGCATAGGTTCTTCTTAAACTGCATAACATCGTGTATTGTTAGCCAGATTTAAGGTTAAAATGACGTCATGGTGCTGAAGGGGTTAAACATATATTTTCATCCTCCAGAAACCTAAATAATTATTATTGTACTTCGTTTAAATATCGATGTTTAACCCCTTCTGTACTGGCGACGTCTTTTTAATTTATTATAGCTATATTTAGAGGATATTGTGCAGTTTAAAAGAATCTTTGGAAGTAAGAATGGTTAAGTGAGATAGTTCGCATTATGTTAACTATTGGAGGCCCGTTTCAAGCTGAATAAAATCGTCTAATAGTAGCCTGGATAAGGCTAGAAGGACGTTATCAGTACAGCAAGAATTAAGGCTCCACCACATACCCAAACACTCGCAAGTAGTCAATTGGGAGGCTGCAGGTGTGCCAGTCAATAGCGAAACATAGTGGCCAAATAGAGACGTGATCATAAGTTGGGTGCCAGTTGATAACGAAGCAACAGGTATGCTATTTTGATAACATAACACTACAACCAGTTGATTACAACATTTTTGTTACTGCCAGTTGATAATGCAGCAGTATTGGTATCAGTTGAAACCAAAACGTTAGAGCCAGTTGGAAACGAAGCCCCCCAACCTGTTGATGATGAAGTTGGTGGATTGGTGAGTGAATGATTGGTGTTGAGGTTCCGTAGGTGTATAGGTGAATGAATTGGTGTCAAGGTTTAGAGTTGTACAGGTGAATGGATTGATGGTGTTGAGGTTCAGAGGTGTATAGGTGAATTAATTGATGGTGTTGAGGTTCAGAGGTGTATAGATGAATGAATTGGTGGTGTTAAGTTGTATAGGTGAATGAATTGATGGTGTTGAGGTGTATAGGTGAATTAATTGATGGTGTTGGGATTTAGAAGTGTATAGGTGAACATATTATTGGTGTTGAGTTAGTGGAAAAAGTTAAAATAGGACTTCAGAGGCTATCAAACCCTATTGGATTATTAAGCCAGCACACTTAAAGTCAAGAATAACGTCAGGACTGGAGCCCCTTTTTGAGGACTCCAGTCCCTTGTGGTGTTGAGGTTCTGAAGGTGTGTTTGTTTTTATTTACTCTGCACTGTCTTGGCGAAATGGACCCAATGCGAGTGGAGGCTGGTGGTCTGGGTGATGTCTAATTGGTTAAGTGATGAGGCATTCCATATCTATCTATCTATATATTCTCTCTCTCTCTCTCTCTCCCTCCCTCTCTCTCTCTCTCTCTCTCTCTCTCTCTCTCTCTCTCTCTCTCTCTCTCTCTCTCTCTCTCTCTCTCTCTCTCTCTCTCTCTCAATTATATTAAATCTTACACTTACCTGGCCATAAATTATCTACCTACATTTGAGAGAGAGAGAGAGAGAGAGAGAGAGAGAGAGAGAGAGAGAGAGAGAGAGAGAGAGAGAGAGAGAGAGAGAGAGAGAGAGAGAGAGAGAGAGAGCTAGAGAGAGATTCACCAGAGAGCTAGAGCAAGAAACTGAAAACCAATCTGTCAGAGTAGAAGTGAGTGGTGACTATATGGCATAATTTGAAGATATTGTTTACAGAAGTAGGATATTTGGAGAGTGAATGGTTTCTTGGTCAGGCTCCCCGGTCGGGTCATTCACTTTAAGGGGAGATGGGCCGTTTTGTTGGCCCCCTTTCTCCCTCATGCTTAGCCCCTTTAGTTTTCAGATATGAAGACGTTCGGCCCATTAGTTTGGCGGTTTTAAGACTTTTCGTCCCCTTTCTTTGTCAATATTAAGACTTCGTTTCATTTAGGTGTCGATTCTTTCCTGGCGAGCGATAGCGAGCCGGTAATTTAAGAGGAACCGGCCTTCAGCCATGACGTTTTTCTATCGAAAAAGTGCAAATGTACAGTATCTTGAAGGTGGGTCTTGGGGTGTGTTTTTTAAAGATTGGTGGAGAAAAAAAAATACTATATAAATGAGGAAATAAATACGCCCATCCCCCCTTAAGAACAGTTAGGTAGGTAATGGTTAGGGTAAGATATGATCAATTATTATTCATATTTCCTTATTAGTAGATTGATACTCTCTCTCTCTCTCTCTCTCTCTCTCTCTCTCTCTCTCTCTCTCTCTCTCTCTCTCTCTCTCTCTCTTTTTTCTCTCTCTCTCTCTCTCCCTCTCTCCTCTCTCTCTCTCCATTCTCTCTCTCTCTCGATCTCTTTCTCTCCTCTTCTCTTTCTCTTCTCTCCCTCTCCTCTCTCCCTCTCCTCCTCCTCTCTCGTCTTCCCTCCGTCGCTTCTCCAGCTCCATCTTTTTTCTTTTTCTCTCCTCTCTCTCCTCTCCCCCTCTCCTCTTTCTGACAGATTGGGCTTTCATCAATTTCTTGCTCTATCTCTCACGCGGGCCTGTCTCACTTTCCTGTGTGGAGTCCCTCTCTCTTCATTTTTTTTCCGTCTTTTTTTTTTTTTTTTGTTTTTTTTGTCTCTCCCTCTCCCTCCTCTCTCCCTCTCTCTCGTCTCTACTCTCTCCTCTCCTCGCTCCTCGACTCTCTCTCGAGCCTCTCTCTCTCTCGTCTACTCTCTCTCCTCCTCTTTCAAACAAGCCCCACACACACACCGCATACCTCAAAACACACCGACACACAATCATTTTTTCCACACCAATCTAACCCAACCCCCATCTCTCTACTCACACTCACTTACATTCTTACTTGTATTAGTTTATCTGTTTCCTCCTCGGTCCTCCCTCTCCGTCTCCCCCCTCCCGCCCCCTCCCTCCATCTCTTCGTCCCTCCAAACCACTCCTCTCAAACCCTTCACCGTCATCTCCCTCATCTCTCTCCCCCTTCCCTCTCTCTCCCTCTCCCCCTCCTCAGCCTCCTCCCGTCGCTCCGCTCTCCCTCACCTCGCCTCGCTCGCTCCTTCCATACTCGCCTCTCTCCTCACGTTCTCTCTCTCTCTCTCTCTCTCTCTCTCTCTCTCTCTCTCACCATACGTCCAACACTCACTCACACACACACTCTCACCCTCTATCTCACTATATGTTCAACACACACACACTCTCTCACCATATGTCCAGCACTCACTCTCACACACTCTCTCTCTCTCCCTCTATCTCACCATATGTTAAGCACTGACTCACACACATTCTCTCTTTCACCATATGTTAAGCACTGACTCACACACTCTCTCTCTCTTTCACCATATGTCCAGCACTCACTCACACACAACCTCTCTCACCATATGCCCAGCACTGCCAATCGTACTCACGATCTCAGAACTCTATCCCTCTACCTCACCATATGTTCTACACTCACACACACTCTACCTCACCATATGTTGAACACTCACTCACACACTCTCTCTCTCCCTCGTTCACTCTCTCACTCTTGCTCCTTCCCCTTTAACCTGCTCAAAATAGCTCGCCCCGTCCCCTCCTCTCCTTGCCACCAGGGGATAGTCGGGGATAGTAGATTGTGAGAGGGGGGTAGTATGTCTGAGGATAGTAGGTGAGAGAGAGATCGAGAGAGAGCGAGTGGGTGATACTAGTGTGTGTGTGTTGTATGGGTGGTGTGATTGTCGGTATAGTAGGTTGTGATATGGGGATGTCTGTCTGAGGAGAGTATGTGAGAGAGGGAGTGGTGTGTGCGGCCTTTGATTGTGTGTGGTGGTGTGGTGTGTGATAGTCGGGATAGTATTTGTGAGAGGGGGATAGTATGTCTGAGGATAGTATATGAGAGAAGAGAGAGAGAGTGTTTGTGCGTTTTGTGTGAGAGATCGAGTAGAGAGTTGAGAGAGAGATAGTATGTTGTGAGAATAGTAATGTTGTGAGGATAGTATGTTGGGGTGGCTAGCAGGTTTATAAGGAATAGTATATTGTTAGGAATAGCAGGTTGTGTGGGATAGTATGTTGTGAGGGATAGTATGTTGTTGATAGTATATTGTGTATCGTATGTGTAAGAATAGTGTTTGTGAGAATAGAATGTAACGATGGTTTGTGGTGGGGGATAGTAAATTATTATGCTGTAGAAAAATTTCCAGATATTACATCCTCGAGCATAGATTTATCCTTTAATTAAAGTCACCAGGCAACAACAAGAACATCATCAACAACAACAACAACAACAGCAGCAGCACTAACACCATATCATCAGTATCTAATTCTAAAAGCCTCCAAAAGCCTCAACATTAAATAAACCTTATGGTAATAACATTGACGAAATCGATAGATACCGGTATATAAACAAAGACTAGTAGATACATTAATTATTATAAAGAAAAATATATTAAATAAGTACAAAATATGTCACAAAATATATCACCATATCATAAATATGATAACACATTATAATTATCATCATCCCACTTGCATCAAACCACTACACCAGAGCCTTATAACAGTAATAAAGCCCAAGTAACAAGGTTATTAACAACATGAAGAAACAAACCAAAAAAACGAAATCAATCACGACAAAGCACAACAACAATAATATCAACAACAACAAAACCACAACAACAACAATTCGAACGAAACAAAGGAACAACAACAACTCCAACATAGCAACAGCAACCAAACCAGAGAAAAACCCGTAACTAACACTAAAACAACCAAGATACATCAACACAACCCTTAACTAAACGAAAACAATGCAAGCAAAAAACAAAAGCAAATCCATCCTTCAAATTGAAAACTACACGACTAAACAAAACCAAAATTAAAGTCATAGCGATAACTACATAACAAAACAAAGAACAACCAAACCCAAGCAACACAATAGAAACAAACGAGAAAGACACGAAGAAACAACATAAACAATCACCAACAACACAAACACAGTACGGCAAAACAACAACAACAACAACCATTAAGGGGAGATTTCTAGTTTGTTCCCTAGACCTCCATCAAGCTTAAAATTACACCCTCTAGAACCCTCTTTCAATTTAAAATTTGTACATTTTTCTTTTCTACCGAAAAATGTCCCGGCCAAAGGCCGGTTCCTCTTAAATTACAGGCTCGCTATCGCTCGCCAGGAAAAAATGGACCCCTAAATGACACGAAAAATCATAAAATTGACAGAAATGGGGCGAAATTTCCTAAAATCGCCAAACTAATGGGGCGAACGTCTTAAAATCTCAAAATCAATGGGGCTAAACCTGAATGAGAAAGGAGTTCAGTCAAAAATCCCTCAAGTGGAAATCTCCCCTTCAACACAAGAAAAACGAACAACGAAATGAAAACTGTGCGACAAGGCAAAAGCCCAAACCCAACAAAGAACACGATAAAAACAACGAAAACAACAACCACACAACGAAAACAACACGAAACAAACAACAAATAAAATACAAATATAATTATGTAAACAGTGACAGCAATATCGTCCACCTTAAAATATATAAAATGACAAATAATTATTGACCTTGACCTCTAACATATAAATCACTACCAATGACAGAATCAGTCGTACGTTCTATATTTCTGTTTATGTGCATGAAGGAGACAAAAGGCAGGCTGACTGTAACGAGTGTCTCCCTCAAAGCCAAAAGAGAGCCCAATTCAAGGGACGTTGGGGTCAAAATGCCTGGACACACAACATTTAAACAAGTTTAAATCATAGGATGAAGGAAAGATTGACTGAGGGAGAGAGTTCCCGAGTTCGCTTGTTGAGTAGAAGGAAGACTGGCAAAAGTTGCTTATTCTTGGGTTGGAGAGCTGGTCTTGTTAGATCGGTATTTTTTTATCTGACAACATTTCAGGGCGCTTTTACAATGGTATCGGTAACTAACTGTATTAATGAAATTACTAAATATTTACACTGGGCTGTCTGAAACTAAAATACGATTAAGGGGACATGGGCCGGTTTTCTGGACCACTTTCTCCCTCATGTTTAGCCCCATTAGTTTTCGGATGTTAAGAGGAATGTTGTGTCCGCCATTAGTACTGGAAGAAAAAAGATCGATTTTTAAGACCTTTCACCGCCCATTTCTTCGTCAATATTTAGTACCTTTCGTGCTATTTAGGTGTCGATTTTTTCCTGGCGAACGATCGTGAGCCTGTAAGTGGAAGAACCGGCCTTCGGCCGGGAAAATTTTCTACCGAATAATGTACAAATTAATCTAGAAGGGGGATCTAATGGATGTTTTTTTTTTTTTTTTGGTGGAGGTCTAGGGAGGAAACTAGAACAATAATGAATACATGCA
Source organism: Paralithodes platypus (assembly GCA_032716605.1). Taxonomy (NCBI): domain Eukaryota; kingdom Metazoa; phylum Arthropoda; class Malacostraca; order Decapoda; family Lithodidae; genus Paralithodes; species Paralithodes platypus. Next base: position 4,806,819 of record CM064570.1, on the reverse strand, counting down.
AAAATCGCCCAAAAAGTAAACAACACTAATAGAAACAGCAAAGCGAACACATGACCAATCAAAACAACAATGATAACAACCCGAACACAACTCAAAAAGACCAAACGACCAAACAAAACAACAACATGAAGCTCAAACAACAAGGCCAAGTAAAGCAACACCCACATAAACAACATCAACACAACAACAACAACAACAACAACAACACAATATCACCGCAGCACCAATAATATCAGACAGTAATATAATGCCTAGTGAATGTTGACCTTGGACTTTGACCTCTAACATTTATCACTACCCATGTCAGAATCACTCGTACGGATTTTCTGGTAATTTTGGTTTTTATTTCTCTTCGTGGACAGCATTTCAGGGCTTGAATCGTGTACCGTACTGTTTACAGATTATAACGTACTTAAATAGTTTTTAATGCCATTAGGTGGAGATATTTCCCTGGGCGCGGCCGACAGTGCTCCTGTAATTCTGAGGGCCCGGCCTTCGGCCAGGGCATTTATCTAACGAAAATTACACAAATTTATCCCGAATCCCCCCGCGCCCCTGATAATTTTGGTATTTTCGTTAGCTAAATGCCCTGGCCGAAGGCCGGACCCCCTACATGACAGGACACTGTCGCTCGCCAGGGAAATATCTACCACCTAAATGAGCATAAAAAATATTTAAATACTTTATAATCTTGTAAACGAGTACCGTAACCTTCATCCCCTGAAAGCTTGCCACGAAGAAATAAAAACCAAAATTACCAGAAAATCCGTACGAGTGATTCTGTCATTGGTAGTGATAAATGTTAGAGGTCAAGGTCAAGGTCAACATTCACTAGGCATTATATTTACTGTCTGATATTATTGGTGCTGCTGTTATATTTGTTGTTGTTGTTGTTGTTGTTGTTGTTGTGTTGATGTTGTTTATGTGGGTGTTGCTTTACTTGGCCTTGTTGTTTGAGCTTCATGTTGTTGTTTTGTTTGGTCGTTTGGTCTTTTTGAGTTGTGTTCGGGTTGTTAGCATGTTGTTTTGAGTTGGTCCATGTTTTTGCGCTTTTGCTGTTTCTATTAGTGTTGTTTACTTTTTGGGCGATTTTTGCATGTATTCATTATTGTTCTAGTTTCCTCCCTAGACCTCCACCAAAAAAAAAAAAAATCATCCATTAGATCCCCTTCTAGATTAATTTGTACATTTTTCGGTACACAAATTTCCCGCCCGAAAG
>CM064570.1:4793032-4805500 GCA_032716605.1 Paralithodes platypus | reverse complement strand
TCACCATATGTTAAGCACTGACTCACACACTCTCTCTCTCTTTCACCATATTGTTCAGCACTGATACTCCTTCCATACTCTCTCTCTCTTCCATCCATCACCATATGTCCACTAACTCACTTCCATACACACAACCTCTCTCACCATATGCCCAGCACTCAATCACGCACTCTCTATCCCTCTACCTCACCATATGTTCTACACTCACACACACTCTACCTCACCATATGTTGAACACTCACTCACACACTCTCTCTCTCCCTCGTTCACTCTCTCACTCTTGCTCCTTCCCCTTTAACCTGCTCAAAATAGCTCGCCCCGTCCCCTCCTCTCCTTGCCACCAGGGGATAGTCGGGGATAGTAGATTGTGAGAGGGGGGTAGTATGTCTGAGGATAGTAGGTGAGAGAGAGAGATAGAGAGAGAGCGAGTGTGTGTGTGTGTGTGTGTGTGTGTATGTGTGTGTGATGGTCGGGGATAGTAGGTTGTGAGAGGGGGATGTATGTCTGAGGATAGTATGTGAGAGAGGGAGTGTGTGTGCGTCTTTGATTGTGTGTGTGTGTGTGTGTGTGATAGTCGGGGATAGTAGGTTGTGAGAGGGGGATAGTATGTCTGAGGATAGTATATGAGAGAAAGAGAGAGAGAGTGTGTGTGCGTTTGTGTGAGAGATAGATAGAGAGTGAGAGAGAGATAGTATGTTGTGAGAATAGTATGTTGTGAGGATAGTATGTTGGGGTGGCTAGCAGTTTATAAGGAATAGTATATTGTTAGGAATAGCATGTTGTGTGGGAGAGTATGTTGTGAGGGATAGTATGTTGTTGATAGTATATTGTGGATAGTATGTGTAAGAATAGTGTTTGTGAGGATAGAATGTAAAGATGGTTTGTGTGGGGGATAGTAAATTATTATGCTGTAGATAAAATTCCAGATATTACATCCTCGAGCATAGATTTATCTTTAATTAAAGTCACCAGGCAACAACAAGAACATCATCAACAACAACAACAACAACAGCAGCAGCAATAACACCATATCATCAGTATCTAATTCTAAAGCCTCAAAAAGCCTCAACATTAATAAACCTTATGGTAATAATATTGACGAAATCGATAGATACCGGTATATAAACAAAGACTATTTAGATACATTAATTATTATAAAGAAAAATATATTAAATAAGTACAAAATATGTCACAAAATATATCACCATATCATAAATATGATAACACATTATAATTATCATCATAACACTTGCATCAACAACTACAACAGAGCCTTTAACAGTAATAAAGCCCAAGTAACAAGGTTATTAACAACATGAAGAACAAAACGAAATCATCACGACAAAGCACAACAACAAGAATAGCAACAACAACAAAACAACAACAACAACAAGTCGAACGAAACAAAGGAACAACAACAACTCCAACATAGCAACAGCAACAAAACAAGAGAAAACCCGTAACTACACTAAAACAACACGATACATCAACAACACCCTTAACGAAACGAAAACAATGCAAGCAAAAACAAAAGCAAATCCATCCTTCAAATTGAAAACTACACGACGAAACAAAACAAAATAAAAGTCATAGCGATACTACATAACAAAACAAAGAACAACCAAACCAAAGCAACACAATAGAAACAAACGAGAAAGACACGAAGAAACAACATAAACAATCACCAACAACACAAACACAGTACGGCAAAACAACAACAACAACAACCATTAAGGGGAGATTTCTAGTTTGTTCCCTAGACCTCCATCAAGCTTAAAATTACACCCTCTAGACCCTCTTTCAATTTAAATTTGTACATTTTTCTACCGAAAAATGTCCCGGCCAAAGGCCGGTTCCTCTTAAATTACAGGCTCGCTATCGCTCGCCAGGAAAAAATGGACCCCTAAATGACACGAAAAATCATAAAATTGACAGAAATGGGGCGAAATTTCCTAAAATCGCCAAACTAATGGGGCGAACGTCTTAAAATCTCAAAATCAATGGGGCTAAACCTGAATGAGAAAGGAGTTCAGTCAAAAATCCCTCAAGTGGAAATCTCCCCTTCAACACAAGAAAAACGAACAACGAAATGAAAACTGTGCGACAAGGCAAAAGCCCAAACCCAACAAAGAACACGATAAAAACAACGAAAACAACAACCACACAACGAAAACAACACGAAACAAACAACAAATAAAATACAAATAATATATTAAACCAGTCGGACAGCATTCTTGTCCACCTTTAAATATATAAATGACCAATTATTATTGAGCCTTGACCTCTAACATATAAATCACCTACCAATTGGACCAGAATCAGGGTCGGTACGTTCTAATTATTCCTGTTTATGTGCATGCTAGGAGACCAAAGGCAGGCGGACTGTAACGAGTGGTCTCCCTCAAAGCCAAAAGAGAGCCGCAATTCAAGGGACGTTGGGGTCAAAAATGCCGTGGACACACAAACATTTAAACAAGTTTAAATCATAAGGATGAAGGAAAAGATTGACTGAGGAAGAGAGTTCCCGAGTTCGCTTGTTGAGTAGAAGGGCGACTTTGGCAAAAGTTGCTTAGTCTTGGGTTGGAGAGCTGTCCTTGTTAGATTCGGGTATTTTTTGATCTGGACAACATTTTCAGGGCGCTTTTTTACAATGGTATCGGATAACTAACTGTATATAATGAAATTTACTAAATATTATCACAACTGTGGCGGTCTGAAAAACTAAAATACGGCGTATTAAGGGGACATGTGCCGATGTTTATCTGGACACACTTTCATCCCTCATGTTTATCGCCCCGATTAGGTTGTTTTGTCGCCGGGAATGTTAAGATGTTTGCCGCCAATTAGTTTAGGGTCGATATTGTTAAGACCCTTATTCCCGCCCCATTTCTCTTCGTCAATATTTAGACCCTTTTCGCTCTATTTAGGGGTCGATTTTTTTTTCCTGGCGAACGATAGTGAGCCTGTAATGTTGGAAGAAACCGGCCTTCGGCCGGGGAAAGTTTCTAACGCAATATGTACAAATTAAAATCTAGAAGGGGGATCAAACTAAATGGATGTTTTTTTTTTTTTTTTTGGTGGAGGTCCGAGGGAGGAAACTAGAACAATAATGAATACATGCAAAAATCGCCCAAAAAGTAAACAACACTAATAGAAACAGCAAAGCGAACACATGACCAATCAAAACAACAATGATAACAACCCGAACACAACTCAAAAAGACCAAACGACCAAACAAAACAACAACATGAAGCTCAAACAACAAGGCCAAGTAAAGCAACACCCACATAAACAACATCAACACAACAACAACAACAACAACAACAACAACAAATATAACAGCAGCACCAATAATATCAGACAGTAAATATAATGCCTAGTGAATGTTGACCTTGACCTTGACCTCTAACATTTATCACTACCAATGACAGAATCACTCGTACGGATTTTCTGGTAATTTTGGTTTTTATTTCTTCGTGGCAGCATTTCAGGGCTGAAGGTGTACCGGTACTGTTTACAAGATTATAAAGTATTTAAATAGTTTTTATGCCATTTAGGTGTAGATATTTCCCTGGCGAGCGACAGTGCTCCTGTAATTTAGGAGGGTCCGGCCTTCGGCCAGGGCATTTATCTAACGAAAATTACACAAATTTATCCCGAAGGGGGGTCTTGGGGGTAATTTGGTATTAAGCTTGATGGAGGTCTTGGAAGGAAACTAATCTATCTATCTATCTATTGCCTGACGCCGTGATCCCCGAAGGGGTGGCCACGAACGAACCGCCCCCATGCACCTCTGTCCCCAGTCAGTCGACGCCCCTCCCCCCAACCAGCACCGCCTTCGTTCATGTACTTCCTCACTCCATCCTTCCACCTCTCATTCGGTCTACCTCTCCCTCTCTGTCCCTCCACCTCGCTCTCGTACACTCTCTTAGTCATTCTCTCGCTTTCCATACGTTCCTTATGGCCGAACCATCTCAAGTTGTTCCTTTTCACACTAATAAATAAATAAATATATAAATATTATAATTAAATATATACGGTACATATTAATAAATCATTCCCCAAACTATTATCCCCACTCATACCTAGCGTCTGCATAATTGGTGGGACTAAAGGTGGATACGCTCTTAGTGTGGATGGCGTGTGTTGGTTGGAGACCTTGTAGTGACAGAGACTGGCTAGCTTATTAGTAGTTTTGGCATATATATATACAGTATATATATATATATATATATATATATATATAATATCTAATATATATATATATAAATATTATATCTCTATATATCTATATATTGTATATATATATATATATATATATATATATATATATAATTATACATATACCGGTATATATATATATATGATGGATATTTGATATAGTTGATAATATAATAGAATGGATGAACAGATAGATGATAAGCGATAGATAGACGATAGATGGATAGATAACTGCACTCGAGGTACAATCGAGGGTATTAAGTGTTGTCATAGATTCCAGGGGTCTTCGCTCAAAAAGTGTTATTGGTATCTTTATAGTTACTGGGAAACGTGCTTATCCCTCACAGTATTAGTCAGTGTCCGAAACTTTGTGAAATATCTGACAACACTTATTAACCTCGACCGTACAATTTATGGTTGAGTGAGTTGATGAATAATTGCTGGATAAGAGGGTTAGGGTGGCAATGACGGATGGATGATTAATACAAGCGTTAGTGGCGGGGTCAGCGAGAGATGGATGACAAATGGACGGGATGAATAAGTGGATGGATTGATTATTGACAGACAGATGGATGGATGGATATATATATAGTCGACAGATAGATGGATAAGTGCACAGTTTGTACAGTAAATGGATCAATGACGGTTAAGGGGAGATTTCCACTTGAGGGATTTTTTTCTTGACCCCTTTCTCCCTCATGGTTAGCCCCATTGCTCTTGATATTTTAAGACGTTCGCCCCATTAGTTTGGCGATTTTAAGAACTTTTGCCCCATTTTTGTCAATTTTAAGACTTTTCGTGCCATTTATTTGTCGATTTTTTCCTGGCGAGCGATAGCGAGCCTGTAATTTAGGAGGAACCGGCCTTCGGCCGGGACATTTTTCTACCGAAAAATGTACAAATTTATCTTGAAAGGGGGTCTAGGGGCTGTAATGTTAAGCTTGATGGAAGTCTAGCGAACTAACTAAAAACCTCCCCTTAATTGATAAGTGCATAGAGATACATAGAGTTACACAGAGTTACACATAGAGTTACATAGAGTTACACATAGTACTACATAGAGTTACACATAGAGTTACACATAGTACTACATAGAGTTACACATAGAGTTACACATAGTACTACATAGAGTTACACATAGTACTACATAGAGTTACACATAGAGTTACACATAGTACTACATATAGTTACATAGAGTTACACATAGTACTACATAGAGTTACATATAGTACTACATATAGTTACATAGAGTTACACATATTACTACATAGAGTTACATACAGTACTACATAGAGTTACATATAGTTACACATAGAGTTACATAGAGTTACACAGAGTTACACATAGTACTACATAGAGTTACACATAGAGTTACACATAGTACTACATATAGTTACATAGAGTTACACATAGTACTACATAGAGTTACACATAGTACTACATAGAGTTACATAGAGTTACACATAGTACTACATAGAGTTACACATAGTACTACATATAGTTACATAGAGTTACACATAGTACTACATAGAGTTACACATAGTACTACATAGAGTTACATAGAATTACACATAGAGTTACATAGAGTTACACAGAGTTACACATAGTACTACATAGAGTTACACATAGAGTTACCTAGAGTTACACATAGTACTACACAGAGTTACATTGATAGACATAGGCGGCCTTGCAGGAGTAGTAGTATATACTCTGTTCCAAGTAAGTAGTAGGCCGCCGCGACTCTTGAACATTAAGGGGGTGACCTGCTTTTTTTATTTGTCTCCTTTTCTCTCTTTCTCTGGCTTGTTTCCATTCGGCCCCATTCAGCCAACTATTTTAAGACGTTTATCCCCATCTAGGTGTCGATTTCTTCCTGGCGAGCGATAGCGAGCCAGCATTATGTGAAGAAATCCGGCTTCGCCGGAGACATTTTTCTACCGAAAAATGTACAAATTTAGCCTGCTGTCAAAAACATGTTAAGAATATGCTGGCTCGCTACCGCTCACCAGTAAAAAATTGACACCTGGATGGGGATAAACGTCTTCAAACAGTAAGCTGAATGGGGCCAAATGGATACAAGCCAGAGAAAGAGAGAAAAGGAGATAACAAAAAGCAGGTCACCTCCCTTAAGGGGGGATGGGCTATTTATTTGTTCATGTATTGATGTTTGTCTTATAATCTTAGTTTCCTCCCTAGACCTCCATCAAGATTTAAGAAACACGCCTCCTAAGACCCTCCTTCAAGATTTGTTTGTACATATTTCGATAGGAAAAAAATTACACCTTAAGGCCACGAAAGGTCTTGATATTGATGTAGAAATGGGACGAAATGTTATAAAATCGACAAACTAATGGTGCGAGCGTCTTAAAATCTGACAACTAATGGGGCTAAACATGAGGAAGAAGTTGGACCAGAAAAACGGCCCATCTCCCCTTAAACCTCTATAACTCACAAACGACTGGAGTAATCGAGCTAATATTTCTACCATTTGGGAAGGGTCAGCCAGGGAATAGGCTTGACAATTTACAGGCCATTTGCTCTAGCCCTATTTAAGTTACAGAGGTTAGGATTCACGATTTCTGGGCTACCTAGCAAGAATAACGTGATAATGGCGTCCTAGAATAATTAAATGGTCAACTACTTTATCTCTATTATAATATTATATGAGAGAGAGAGAGAGAGAGAGAGAGAGAGAGAGAGAGAGAGAGAGAGAGAGAGAGAGAGAGAGAGAGAGAGAGAGAGAGAGAGAGAGAGAGAGATACCTTCCATTAATACATAAGGTGGATTACGTAAGAGTCTGAAAGAGAGCGTGAGAGCGAGACAGAATGTGTGTGAGGTATAAAATGATGTAAGTGTGTGTGTGTGTGTGTGTGTGTTGGAGCGTTTTTGTGTGTATATGTGTGTTGGTGCTTGTGTGTGTGTTAGTATGTGTTGGAGTGTGTATGTGTGTGTGTTTGAGTGTGTGTATGTGATGAAAGGTGTGTGTATGTGTTGGAACGTGTGTGTATATGTTAATGTGTGAGTTAATGTGTGTGTTAGTGAGTGTGTGTGTGTGTGTGTATGTATGTGTAAGAGAGGTACCTGTAATTAATTTAAGGCAGCGTCATTCAAACTAAAAATCCGATATATTTTTTTGTTTACCTTTCTACTGGTTTTGCTGATCAACCTTTACCACCTTTTTCCTCAGTTTGCCTTCCACTATTATATTTATCAACCATAATATCATCAACTCTAGGATCTAACTTCATTCTAGAGTCAATTATACCATTCATCACTTGAGGACGAACTTTGAACTTAATTTTGGTTATCAGTAGACGATTTAATAAAGTTCACGAAGGATTTGCGGGAGTTGAATTGTTAAGGGGGGAGGGCTTATTTTTATGTCGATATATTCTTAGTTTCTTCCCTAGACCTCCATCAAGCTTAAAAATACAACCCCGAGATCACCTTTCTATATAACTTTGTGCTGGTTCCTCCTAAACTGGGGGCTCGCAGTCAATAATCGACGCCTAAATGGCACAAAAGGTCCTGCAATCGCCAGACTAATGGGGTGAATGTCTTAAAATCTTAGTATTAATGGGGCTAAACATGAATGAGAAGGGGGCCCAGACTCCCCCCCCCCCCTCCCCTCTTAAATGAAAAACCCGCCACGCTACTGAACATAATAATAACGTATACACAATAACGTATAAACAATAACGTAAACAATAACGTATAAACAATAAGGTATAAACAATAACGTATAAACAATAACGTATAAACAATAACGTATAAACAATAACGTATAAATAATAACGTATAATCAATAACGTATAAACAATAACGTATAAACAATAACGTATAAACAATAACGTATAAATAATAACGTATAATCAATAACGTATAAACAACGTATAAACAATAACGTATAAACAATAACGTATAAATAATAACGATAAACAATAACGTATAAACAATAAAGTATAAACAATAACGTATAAACAATAACGTATACACAATAACGTATAAACAATAACGTATAAACAATAACGTATAAACAATAAAGTATAAACAATAACGTATAAACAATAACGTATAAACAATAAAGTATAAACAATAACGTATAAACAATAACGTATAAACAATAACGTATAAACAATAACGTATAAACAATAACGTATAAACAATAACGTATAAACAATAACGTATAAACAATAACGTATAAACAATAACGTATAAACAATAACGTATAAACAATAACGTATAAACAATAACGTATAAACAATAAAGTATAAACAATAACGTATAAACAATAACGTATAACAATAACGTATAAACAATAACGTACTAAACAATAAAGTATAAACAATAACGTATAAACAATAACGTATAAACAATAACGTATAAACAATAAAGTATAAACAATAACGTATAAACAATAACGTATAAACAATAAAGTATAAACAATAACGTATAAACAATAACGTATAAACAATAACGTATAAACAATAACGTATAAACAATAACGTATAAACAATAACGTATAAACTATATAAACAAAATATACACAATGGTCCGCGGGCAAGCAAGGTTCTCACTTTAAGGGGGTAGTGCTTGTTTTGGGCTCTATATATTTATTTATTAATTTGTTTCTGAGTTTCCTCGCTAGACCTCCATCAAGCTTAAAAAAATACCCCCTAGACCCCTTTTCAAGACACATTTGTACATTTTTCGTTAGAATAATGTTCCGGCCGAAGGCCGATTCCTTCTCAGATTACAGGCTCGCTATCGGTCGCCAGGAAAAAATCGACACCTAAATGGCATGAAAGGTCTTAATATTGACAAAGAAGTGAGGCGAAAGGTCTCAAAATCGCCAAACTAACGGAACGAACATTTTAAAATCTCAAAAAATATTATGCTAAACCTGAGGGAGAAGGGGCTCCAGAAAAAGCGACTTCCTCCCCCTTAAATGGTATTGTTTGAATAGTTACACTTTTTATCATAATTTTTGTTTAATTTGAATGCAAAAGTTATGAGAAAGAGAAAGATAGAGTGAGAGTGAGAGTGAGAGAGAGAGAAGGGGGGAGGGGGAGAAAAAGATAAGAGAGAGAGAGAGAGAGACACTTGTTGCTGTGTTGTACTCGCCTGTTGCATTCCCTTTATTGTGAGAGAGAGAGAGAGAGAGAGAGAGAGAGAGAGAGAGAGAGAGAGAGAGAGAGAGAGAGAGAGAGAGAGAGAGAGAGAGAGAGAGAGAGAGAGAGAGAGAGAGAGAGAGAGAGAGAGAGAGCGAGAGAGAGAGAGAGTAGGCGAGCTGTTACCTTAGTTTATTTATATGACGAATTACGTAAGACTATCTGGATGAGAATGGGAGTTACACAGATATATATCGATACACTTACCACACAGGCATTGCTGTCCTTACTAGGTAGCCCGGCCATAAATCCATCATTCCCTCCGACTTTTGGGTTGGTAAGAAACATAGTTGGGATAATAATTATGAGGAAGAACATATCTACTGGAATAGTATCATAAAGAAACGGACTGAAAGCAAACTACAAATACTTTCTTTTCTGCCCCAACTTCCTTTAGATAAGGGTCTAGGGTTTATTTAATTATTTGTGTATTAATTCTGTTTGTTAACTATCTAAACCTCCATAAAGATAAAAAAATAATACCCTCTTTGAGATAAATGTGTGCATTTTTGGTAAATAACTGCAATGGCCAAAGGCCGGATCCTCCAAAATGTCATGTTTGGTATCGCTCACTAGAAAGAATATCGACACCTAAATGGCATGAAAGATCTTAAAATCGTCAAACTAATGGAGCGAATGTCTTAAAATATCAAAACTCATGGGGATAAACATGAGGGAGAAGGGGGTCCAGAAACCTCTTCTTCCAAAACCCAATTTCTCCTTCTTTCTACCCGTCACAATCTTCCACACGACTTTCCCTAATTCTTCAACAATACACAAATCAACTTTATCTTTTCTCAGTATTCGTGGTGTTTCTTTTTTCCCTAGAAGTTAGCTGTGATTAACCGTCTCCATAGGTTTTTCACCCCCGCACAGCTTCTTGCTCTGTATGGGGGTGCAGTGCGCCCACAGTCTACAGATAATATTTGTAGACTGAGTGCGCCCATGTATCGAGTATTGTTTGCATGTGAGGGGAGGTTCCACCATTACAGCACTTCTAAAAAGCATTTCGCTTCATCAACTCGCTTTCTCTTACTAGTTCTTTACAATCTCTTTCACTTTTCTATCACTATTACAACAGTCAGTTTTCGTTGGAGCTGTCTCAGTGCATATGCGGTGAGTGTGAGGCATCTGCCTTTCAATACAATCCCATTCCTATTCTGTCCAGCTCTCCAACCCAAGAATTAGCACATTTTCACAATCTTTCTTCTACCCAACAAGTGAACTCTAGAATTCTCTCCCTCAATCTGTCTTTCCTTCATCCAATGACTTAGACTGCTTTGAAATTCGTGTCAATTTTTTTTTACCCTACCGTCCCTTTAATATGGCTCTCTGTCACTCTTTTAGCTTTGGGGGAGATACTCGTAACAGGCAGCACGCCTTTTGGCTCCTTAATACACATACAAAATACAATTGACCACTTGCGAGTTTCGGTCTATAAGGAAGTTGGAGCTGTAGACATCGATAATTAACAGACTGATCACCTAAACTGCGGTTGTAGTGCATATATGAATACATAAAACCCAATTCAACATACTTTGTATCCATTAGAAAACTACATTATTATTGTATTTCTGTTTGATATCGATGTTTATGGTTCCAACTTCCTTAGAGCCTGACACTCGCAAGTGGTCAATTGTGTCGCTCTCCACCACCTTCTTTTGTTCCACTCGTTCACCACACAAGTAGGTGAAGAAATGTGATGTGACATTTTGGCATGCCTTCGTGTGTGTGTTTGAAGCCTCGGAATCGGAGTCAAACATTTACCCGTTCAGTACCGGTGACGTCCTTTTTATTATGTTCCGGCTATAGTTAGACGATTTTATTCAGTTTAAATAGGGCCTCTAGCAATTAACAGGCTTCGAACTATCCCATTTAACCCTTTTGACTACCACAGATCCTTCTTAAACTGAACAAAATAGTATATATAGAGCTAGCATAAAATGATAAAAACGTCACAGGTACAGAAGGGGTTAAAGTTCAGTTACATCAGGCATTATTTAGCGAGTAAATTCCCCCGAGTATTAATCCAAAGAGCATTATATTTTATTTTGTATTTATTTATTTATTTTTTGAAGGAGAGGGAAGTAATGAAGTGACATAATCGAAATTATAACATACTGTACATCAAAGATAGATAGATAGAGAGAGAGAGAGAGAGAGAGAGAGAGAGAGAGAGAGAGAGAGAGAGAGAGAGAGAGAGAGAGAGAGAGAGAGAGAGAGAGAGGTATGGGTACCAACTTGTTGCTAAGTAATATAAGCCTTAGGGCGTGTGTGTCTGTGTGTGTGTGTGTGTGTGTATGTGTGTGTGTGTGTGAGAAAGAAAAGGTTATATATACTGTATATATACAGTATATATATATATATGTTTCCAAGCTCTAGACTGCCGTGGTGTATTAAAGCGTCGGCTATCGTCTGACGGTCGACGGTTCGAACCCCACTGAGAGCTTGGAAACATTTAGTGGCTCACGTGTATTTGTGATATATACTCAATATATATATATATATATATATATATATATAATATTATATATACGGTATACAGTATATTATTATTTCATATATTCATATTTTTATATATTCATATATTAATTAATCTTATATATTTATAATTTTTTGTTTACACATATAATACTCCAGCCTCCTGTAGAGCGAGGTCTAGCCTCCCCTTGAAAACGTTAATTGTGTCGCTCTCCACCACTCTAGCTGGCAGTTTGTTCCACTCTGTCACCACACTGTAGGTGAAGAAGCCCTTTGTGATATCAAGGGTCGCCCTCTCGGTTTCGAGAGAGAGAGAGAGAGAGAGAGAGAGAGAGAGAGAGAGAGAGAGAGAGAGAGAGAGAGAGAGAGAGAGAGAGAGAGAGAGAGAGAAGAACGAGAGAGAGAGAGAGAGAGAGAGAGAGAGAGAGAGAGAGAGAGAGAGAGAGAGAGAGAGAGAGAGAGAGAGAGAGAGACTTGTTATAGCCAAATGTGTTGTTAATTGTGCAAGCTTGGGATGAATATTAGGCAGAGGCATAACATGTTCATATGTTTCCCATTAATAATCAATAAATCAGAAGCTAATGAAGTCAATATC
>CM064570.1:4765532-4788032 GCA_032716605.1 Paralithodes platypus | reverse complement strand
CCCTGTCCGATTTTTTTTTGGTCATGTTGAAAATTTGGGTCGCGGATCGGACCACTCTCACTGACTCACAGTGAGTCCCGGTGACTTGCGGTGACTCCCTTCTAGCCCCATGGACTCCCGTTGATTCGTAAATGATTCTAACATGATTCGCCGACAGTTTTTATGACTCACGGACATTTTTTAGTAACTTGATATAGTCTATTCGCTGTAAGTAGGCTAGAAATTATGACCTCTATCCTCTGTAACTCAAAAAGGGCTAGAGAAAATTGGCTGTAAATTTCCACATCTATTCCTTGACTGACTCTTCCCAAATGGTAGAAATATTAGCTCGATTACTCTTGTCGTTTTTTGAGTTACAGAGGTTAGAAGTCATGATTTTTCGCCTTTTTACAGTGAATAGACTATAGTAGTGGAGAGGCAATAAGTGAACACGTTTAGGTTACTTCACCGCCGCCCACATCTGTATATACCCCATTCACACGTTTTTATCCAGCTTAGGAAGGACGTCGACTAATGAAAAGGCTACAGATGATCTCAATTAAACGTTTGACCTAGCACACATCCTTCGTCTAAATGTAATTGCCCTCCGCTCAAAAATGACGTGAGCGGTTCTGAATGGAGTGTACTTGTGAGGCTTCCCTACTACAACTTCCGGGTGTGGCTGTGGTAAACCCGTGTTGACAGAAAACAACGAAACAACTCTGGAACTCTCTCCCTTAATCAACCTTTCCTTCATCCTATGATTTAGACTGCTTTAAACTTCGTGTGTCCAGGCATTTTGACTCCAATGCCCCTTGAATTTGGCTCTCTGTCACTCCTTTTGGGCAGACACTCGTTACAGGCAGCCTGTCTTTTGTCTCCTTCATACACACAGACAAATAAAACACATAACTTATTAAATATAGTAACTACCGAAAGTTGTATTGTTAACATTCTTACTATAGTCCGTTCATTCTAGGTTGGGCAAAAATCGTAATCTCTAACCTCTGTAACTCAAAAAAGGGCTAGAACAAATGAGTTGCCAATTTCCACACATATTCCCTGGCCAAGTCTGCCTATTTGGTAGAAATGTTAGCTCGATTACTCTAGTCCTTTTCGAGTTACAGAGGTTAGAGGTTACGATCTCTGTCCAATCTAGAATGAACGGACTATATTGATCATTTCACATCTGATAGAATTAAGCAGCAAATTGGAGAACGAAACTCCATTTTTGAAGTATCCATACGAGCTACATATAATATACCTAGACACTCTAGCAAGTAACTACACAGTCAGAAATACGAGTTACTATAATCTGTTATTTTCAGCTGAGGGTAAATGCAATCCCTTAGCAGCTGACTTTTGTATAATTAAATGTAAACAATAAAATAATAATACAACAAATATCAATAAAAAACCTACTATGTTTCTGCATCATATTTGTGCCAGGTTTCACATTTAACAACATATTTCGGCACAAAATCCTCGTAATGGGCAAGTAACCTTGAGGGGTCGCAAGATCTGTTGTTGCTTGTTCTCCTTTGTAGTTCTTTGTAATAGCCGAGTAATCAAGATAAAGACATGGCACCTTACCATCAGTTGGAAATATACTATTGTCCCAAACGTGCCAGAATTATAGTAATATAATAGATCTGCATAATCGCATCTCAATCCTTACACCTCTCACTGATTCTCGTAGACTCCCATTAAACTCCTATATTACTCCTCTTGACTCGCACTGACCCGTGTCTTACTCGCGTCGACTCCTATCGAGCACTAATCCGAAAAATGACCAGGATTCGAACCCAAGTCACCAGGGAGCGCGACCTACAAGCACTGAGATGGGTAACAACATATGTGGAGGAGCTGCAAGTGTATCAAGGGGTTACATTAATAGTCGTGCACAGGTGTGTGTGTAAGTGTGAGTGTGAGTGTGTGTGTGTGTGTGTGTGTGTGTGTGTGTGTGTGTGTGTGTGTATATATATGTGTTTGTAGTAGTGTGTAGGTGTGTTGTTGAGGGGGAGATGGTTTGTGTATTTGTAGTGGTGTGTAGGTGTGTTGTTGAGGGGGGATCTGGTGTACATGTGATGGGGTAGCAGGTGTGTAGGTGTTGCTGTGTGTGTTTATTAGTAGTCGTGTGTAGGTGTGTGCTAGGGGGAGGGAGCAGTTGTACACGTGTTTAGGTCACAGGTGTGATGTTGACGTACGTGTGAGTGTATGTGTGAGAGAGAGAGAGAGAGACTGACTTAAAGATAGTTATACTTACGTATAGTTACATATATAAACAGACTGCACAGATTTTGGGGCCCCTACGAGGCAATCCAGATCTAATTCTAACAAAAAATGCTACTAATTGGAAGGTAAGGCTAGCAAAGCAGAAGGCTCTCTCCCCACCGAGAGAGACATTGAATCTTAACTAAAGTCAATATTATTTCTATATATTCCACTTGAAGATGGTGGTCAATACCCGTCAAATTGTATCTGTGTTATATACAAGTTGTTACAATCCACATATAATTTGATTATATGCAGGTACAATCAAGAGCATAAATATCCACGCAACCATTTGCAACCATTTGAATCAATATCGAATGCTTACAAGACAATACAATCATTTATTATAGCCCAAATTCTTCATAATTTGGCTTTAAAGGTATAAAGATTCCCATTGATGTAACCTTAGTTATGTTCATGACTTACAGTATGTTCAGAACATATATTGACATGGATAAAATGAATATCAATATACTTAGAAAAGTAGCCAGAATGAATGTAAACCCCGTATGATGAGGAGCACGATAACGTTTCCCATATAGCTTCATCACGCCCATGACCTGATGAAGTTATATCCGAAACGTTGTCAATACATTTTCTCCTCCTCATAATTATGGTGTTTATATTCATTATGGATAAAACGTCTTCCGAAACATGATGTGTATTACTTTTTACTCGCAGTTATCTAGAGGGATTTGAGTAGGAAGAAAGGTTTTGTATATATTAGCATACTATTTGAGTAGGAAGAAAGGTTTTGTATATATTAGCATACTATTTGAGTAGGAAGAAAGGTTTTGTATATATTAGCATACTATTTGAGTAGCAAGAAAGGTTTTGTATATATTAGCATACTATTTGAGTAGGAAGAAAGGTTTTGTATATATTAGTACACTATTTGAGTAGGAAGAAAGGTTTTGTATATATTAGTACACTATTTGAGTAGGAAGAAAGGTTTTGTTTTTATTTGTATACTATTTGAGTAGGAAGAAAGGTTTTGTATATATTAGCATACTATTTGAGTAGGAAGAAAGGTTTTGTATATATTAGCATACTATTTGAGTAGGAAGAAAGGTTTTGTATATATTAGCATACTATTTGAGTAGGAAGAAAGGTTTTGTATATATTAGCATACTATTTGAGTAGGAAGAAAGGTTTTGTATATATTAGTACACTATTTGAGTAGGAAGAAAGGTTTTGTTTTTATTTGTATACTATTTGAGTAGGAAGAAAGGTTTTGTATATATTAGCATACTATTTGAGTAGGAAGAAAGGTTTTGTATATATTAGTACACTATTTGAGTAGGAAGAAAGGTTTTGTATATATTAGCATACTATTTGAGTAGGAAGAAAGGTTTTGTATATATTAGTACACTATTTGAGTAGGAAGAAAGGTTTTGTATATATTAGTACACTATTTGAGTAGGAAGAAAGGTTTTGTTTTTATTAGTATACTATTTTCCTCATATCTTTGAATTGGCTACACTCTAATAACACATAAGAAGGGTATATAAGATAATTGGGTATATTGATAATTATTTACTTTTGTAATTGGTACAAGATGGGTTATAATCACTACCAGTATACAATTAAGGGGAGATTTCCACTTGAGGGATTTTTCTTTCTTTACCCCTTTCTCCCTCATGTTTAGCCCCATTGCTTTTGAGGTTTTAAGACGTTCGCCCTATTAGTTTGGCGATTTTAAGAACTTTCGCCCCATTTATGTCACTTTTAAGACCTTTCGTCCCATTTAGGTGTCGATTTTCTCCTGGCGAGCGAAAGCGAGCCTGTAATTTAAGAGGAACCGGCCTTTGGCCGGGACATTTTTCTACCGAAAAATTTACAAATTTATCTTGAAAGGGGGTCAAGGGGGTGTAATTTCAAGCTTGATGGAAGTCTAGGAAACACACTAAAATCACTACCAGTATACAATTAAAAGGTTTTATTATACCCTCTTCAAACTTGTATTTTTTTTAGAGTGTATGACTTCGTTTCGCTTGGTGGGAATTTTTATCTCCTTGCAAAACCGATTAAATTCTTTATTTTAATTTATTGTTACTTATATATTGAGATAAACTCCTCATAGGTTGAAGTAAATTAGGCTAGGTTAGGTTTGGTTAAGGGAGCCCATTTAGCTTTTTTTCTCTTTCTCTCCCTCTTCCTTTGGCTTGTATCCATTCGGCCCCATTCAGCCTTCTGTTTTAAGACGTTTACCCTCATCCAGGTGTCAATAGTTTCCTGGCGAGCGGTAGCGAGCCAGCATATATATATTTTTGTTTTGACAGCAATCTAAATTTGTACATTTTTCGATAGGCAAATGTCTCCGGCGAAGCCGGATTTCTCCATACAATGCTGGCTCGCTATCGCTCGCTAGGCAGAAATCGACACCTGGATGGGGATAAACGTCTTAAAGCAGTTGGCTGAATGGGGGTTTACAGTAAATAAGTTCATTATTCTAATAGTACCCCAGATCGAAAAAAACATTACAAAAAATAGATACATACATAAATAAGTAAATACATACATGATAACTAAATACATGAATACATAAAATAATTAGATAATTAAATATATCAACAGATAAAACAAGAGAAAGCCCGCCAGGTAAGATTTAAGCAGGCCAAAATATTAATTGAGACTGGCATCCTGAGTTCCAGACACACACTGACATTGGTAGCTGGGGAGAGGCAGGGGGGGGGGGGGAGAGAGAGAGGGAAGGATGGAGGAGAGGCAGGGGGGGATAGAGAGAAAGAGAGAGAGAGGAAGAGCGGGGGGAGGAAGTAGGCTGAGGGAAAGAGGCCGGATGGGCGAGGAGGACATCAGAGAGAGGAAGAGAAGAAGGAATAGGAGAGAGGAGCGAAGGAGGGATGGGGAGGAAGGAGAGAGAGGAAGGAAAGAATGAATGAATGAGAGAGAGAGAGAGAGAGAGTGTGAGTGAGAGAGAGAGGAGCGAAGGAGGATGGGGAGGAAGGAGAGAGAGGAAGGGAAGAAGGGAGGGATGGAGACGAAGAAGGAGTACAAAGGAGTACAAAGGAAATCAAGCAACAACAGATCTAGTGACCCTTCTAGGTTGCTTGTCCTCCAAAACACTGAGGATCAAGTGTCCAAACAGTGGTTTAGAGTGGGTAAGGGAACATTGGAAAGGGAACTACTGCCCTGCCACTAACGTGGCAGGACTAGGAAGTTAGTAGGGGACATATGGGTTAGTAACTGAGGGGAGGATAAAGTTATTCATTTACAAACGCAGTCAGTCGCGGGTTTGATGCGAGATATTTGTCTAGGCGGAATTTAAATGAATCAACGGTGCTGCAGTCTATAACGTCTCGGGGAAGCCCATTCCACAAGTTGACAACTCGATTGAAGAAGAAATTCTTAGATTCGTGCGAGTTAAAAGATTTACCAATAATTTTGCAACCGTTTCCCCGCGTGTAATTAGATTGGTCGATAGTGAAGTACTTACTACAGTTCATATTGTCGATGCCTTTGATGATTTTGAACACTTGAATTAAGTCGCCTCTTAATCTGCGCTGGGTTAAAGGAAATAGATTTAATTCTCTAAGACGCTCTTCGTATGGTTTGTTCTTTAGGCTAGGTATCATTTTGGTAACTCTACGTTGAACTCGTTCTAGCTTGTTTATATCTTTTTGGTAATAAGGGCACCAGGATTGAACGCAGTATTCCAGAAGAGGGCGGACTAAGGAATTGTAAAGGGTTAGGATAACTTCTTGGATTTATGCTCAAATGACCTGCCTATAAAGCCAATTATTTTGTTTGCCTTCTTAACAACTTCTGAACATTGTTGACTCGGTTTTAGGTTACTAGGAGAGAGAGGAATTGAAGAAGGCTTGAGGGAGAGAGGAGGGGGGAATGGAGGGATAGGGAAGAAGAAAGAGAGAGAGAGGAACGGAAGAAGGAATGAGGGAGAGAGGGAGGAGATAACAATAATAGCGAGCAGCTGAAGACGGGCAAAACCTGGAAGCATTAAAATTTTACAGTAGCCGATACCGTTTAACTTAATCTCCCTTGAGTTAGACCTGTTGAAGTTTGCGAAGTACTCAGGAGAATTGAAACTATTAGAAACTATTAAGGAAAGATCGAATGAGAGATGGAGAAAAAGGATAGAGAGAGAGAAGTGAGTATGAGGATGAAAGAAAGAAAGACAATTTTAAGGAAAGACAGAAAGATTAAAGGAAACACGGAGAAAGGGAGGAGGGAGGAAGGAGGTATAAGGTATGAAGGAGGTATAAGGAAACACGGAGAAAGGGAGGAGGGAGGAAGGAGGTATAAGGTATGAAAGAGGAAGAAAAATAAATAAAGCACTGTGGAGAGATATAACTACAGAGGGGGGGGGGGGGGGGGTACAAGGAGGAAGGGAGTATGAGGGAGGAATATAGAAGGAAAGACAGAAAGATAAAAGGAGCACGGAGAACGGGAGGAGGGAAGAAGTATGAGGGAGGAGGAAGTATGAGGGAGGAGGAAGTATGAGGGATGAAGTAGGGAGGGAGGGAGGGAGGCGTCACGAAAAGAGTAAACAAATAAACATGAAGAAGGCAGGAAGGAATATGCCTGACTTCCGGTTTCATAAGATTGGGTCAGTAAGCTCTCTCTCTCTCTCTCTCTCTCCTTTGCTATCCTATCCTTTCACTGTCCCTTATTCTCGGGTTAGCTATCTCTACTAGAATTAAGTCCTGACCACTTCGCTGGGGTCGTAAGGTCTGTGTGGTCAATGTATCTATGTAAATCGATGTAACAAATATATCTCTCTCTCTCTCTCACATAACACACATTCTCAATTGATTTTTCACTCACATACGCACTCTCTCTCACTATGTCTCTCTCTATCTAAATTCTCCCTTACCAGCTGGTTTGGACCGCAAGATCTGTGCAGTCAGTGTACCCATGTAAATCTATGTAAACCTCGCTCCTTCCTGTCACTCCCCCTGGCGTCACCTCAATTATTCATATTATTATTTCCGCCTGGGAGAGAGAGCTAAAGAAAGACAGACAGAGAGAGAGAGAGTGTGTGTGTGTGTGTGTGTGTGTGTGTGTGATTGGGAGAGAGAGAGGGGGGGGGGGGGTCCGAGTATGATAGATAGATAGATAGCTAGACAGATAGATAGATAGATAAAGAGAAACATATGCAAATATAATTAAGATGGGCATATAACCTGTGATAGATAAGGAAGCAAAATAGTTCAAAATTGGATAGACAAAACGAGAGAGAGAGAGAGAGAGAGAGAGAGAGAGAGAGAGAGAGAGAGAGAGAGAGAGAGAGAGAGAAAGAGAGAGAGAGAGAGAGGACATAACTATACGAGGCAGATATACAGTAAAGAGCATACACGAGTAATATACAGTATACCGTAATGTATTCTTGTCTCATACTTTGGCTATAATTAGATAATGTCCGTAGCCTGCGATGGAGTTCTAGCAATCAAAGGGAGAAAATCGATCTCAATTAACATTTTGACTCACAGATTCTTCTTAAACTAAATAAATTTGATATAACATAGCCTACTTCAATTCAACAACATCTCCTGAGTCTACTTTGAATACCAAAAAGCATGTTGGAGTGCCAAGGAAAATGTACAACCAGAGCTAAACCTCCTTTGAATAAATAGGCATCGACCAGACCCTTGCCTGCCAAGTTCCAGGCTGTAGCGACCTGTCAGACTATCTCTGCCTCTATTCACTTATGCCTTTGTTGCCCAGAGACCAGAACACAAAGACGACACAGAGAACTTCGAGACTACTGACTCGCCGCCAGATCCCGACAGTAGGTTCCCGAAAAGGGGCTCCAGTCCTGAAAATGTACTTGATTTGCAGTGTGCTGGCTTTAAAATCCAGAAGGGTTGATAGCCTCTGAAGTCCTCTTTTAACTAATTCACTATTGACCTTATTACCCACACTGTCTACAACTATTGGAAGTGCTTTGTCTAAGATTGGAACTAGCGCTTTGCTTTAAACTCACACAAATACAATTTTGTCTATGACTGGCAGTCAGTAGACTACACTTGCTTTGTTTGCAATAGATTCACCTGCAGCCTCTGAGCCACCATTATCTGACTTTGATGAGCCTCAGTCTACAACACCTGATCTCCAACTACACTTAGGTGTCACAATTGAACCTGCTTCAGACCTAGACCATGACACTGTATGGCTTCCTACTACACCTCCATCACCTCACGTTCGCCGGGGCTAAGTCGGGGCCATCTATGCCTCCCTCCTTGAGGCCTGGGGTTGCTCAGTAAACTCATTGTATCCCAATATAAATATTATTGCCCACAATTGATAGATATAAATTGTCTTAGTGTGAGTTACTGTACCAGTTAAAATAAGACTATTTTAAAAATAGCTTCATAATATTCAAAATATAGTGATAGAATGCATCAAGGTTTACTTAACGGGTTAAACTGGAAGGCAGACGGACAGATATATTCAGATAAACAGACTGACGGAAAGACATACATACGAATAGATTGACTGATAGATAGATAGATAGATAGATATAGATAGATAGATAGATAGATAGATAGATAGATAGAAAGAGAGTAAGTGTGAGAGAGTTTAACACAGTTGCTAATTATACGGCCCGTCAGTCACAGATGTAAATGGTGGAAACAAAAAATTCTCTCTCTCTCTCTCTCTCTCTCTCTCTCTCTCTCTCTCTCTCTCTCTCTCTCTCTCTCTCTCTCTCTCTCTCTCTCTCTCTCCTTGGATATGTGTCATTATGTCAATGCGCCCTGTGTTTTCATCTGTGTTTCTGTTTTTGTCTATCTTAATCTTCCAAGGAATTATATATATTAAATCCCCCATCTTTCTCTGTTCCTCCCTTTCAGAAGGGAGGTGCTGTGGAGTGGTCATGCCACTGGACTGGTAATCCAATGGATCCAGGTTCGAATCCCGATATGTTAATGGGAAGATATTATTGGGATGGAATTTGTGCTGTACCTAGTATCAGTACATTACCACAAAGCCCACCGAAACGCCAAAAAATACCCGCATTGTTCCCTGATTAAATAGCGCTGCATGAAGATTCCCATATTCAAAATATGCTACAGGGGAGCAATGCCTAATGAGTTAATTGCTCAATAGGTGGCGTTCTGAGAGTGAGGGTCCGAGTCTAGTGGGTGAGACAGTGATGCGCGGGGGCGAAGCAGCTTCAGAGATGGGGCTGCTTCTAGCTGTGAGTGGGTGCTTCACATGTCTCACTCCCTAGGCTGGAACAAAACCTCACAGGCTTCACCGTGTTGAGTGGTAGAACGTACAGGCTCTCAGCCTATACCCGAGAGGGAATAGTTGGAATATAGAACAAAAAAAAACACACACACATAACTATAAGTACAATACACACTCTGTCACTCAATCTATCTCTTTCAATGTATCTCTATCTATCAATCTACCTGCCTCTCTCTCTCTCTCTCTCTCTCTTTCTCTTTTTTCTCTCCCTCCCCCCTCTCTTTCTCTTTTCTCTCTCTCTCTCTCTCTCTCTCTCTCTCTCTCTCTCTCTCTCTCTCGCCAATCTCCGCTGTGCTGTGTGAATTCCTACGCAAATAAGTGAGGCAGGCTACGAAAATACGGGAGGGGGTGTTTACTGTGCTAATACGCCGCCGGGAGAGAGAGAGAGAGAGAGAGAGAGAGAGAGAGAGAGAGAGAGAGAGAGAGAGAAAAAAAAGAGAAAAGAGAGGGAAGAAGAGAGAGAGAGAGGAAGAGAGAGGGAGTACAAAGGAGTACAAAGGAAATCAAGCAACAACAGCTCTAGTGACCCTTCTAGGCTGTGTCCTCCAAAACACTGAGGATCAAGTGTCCAAACAGTGGTTTAGAGTGGGTAAGGGAACATTGGAAAGGGAACTACTGCCCTGCCACTAACGTGGCAGGACTAGGAAGTTAGTAGGGGACATATGGGTTAGTAACTGAGGGGAGGATAAAGTTATTCATTTACAAACGCAGTCAGTCGCGGGTTTGATGCGAGATATTTGTCTAGGCGGAATTTAAATGAATCAACGGTGCTGCAGTCTATAACGTCTCGGGGAAGCCCATTCCACAAGTTGACAACTCGATTGAAGAAGAAATTCTTAGATTCGTGCGAGTCAAAAGAGAGAGAGATAGATAGATAGAGAGGATAGAGAGAGAGAGAGAGAGAGATAGAAAGTTACATAGAGTTACATAGATACACAGACTACGCAGATCTTGCGGTCCCTGCTAGGCAGTCCGGACTAAAATCTAAGATAGTATTTGCCACTACATAGAAGGTAAGGATAGCAAAACAGTAGGCTCTCTCCCTACCCACCGCTCCCTCCGACCCTGTCCCGGCATGAAATATAGCTGGACAAATGTCCCCAGTAGAATGAGAAACTTCTACCGGGAAATTCATAGTAAAGAATGAAGTTGAGAAATAGTGTGTAATACTTATTAAGGCTCTACTTGTTTATCAGTGAGGCCTTCAATGTACCCCAGATTACTTGTATCCTTCTCTAGTACTTAGTTGCTAGTGTTTGTGTGTGTGTGTGTGTGTCTGTGTGTGTGTGTGTGTGTGTGTGTGTGTGTGTGTGTGTGTGTGTGTGTGTTTGTGTGTAGGGTATCTAGCTACGTGATCACGAGTCGGAGCGGGTGGTGGTGGATGGGATATAATTCCAAATGAAGCCATTACTTTAAAGTTCCTCGGTGGTCTAGTTGGTTAAGGTGCTGGAGTGCTGCACTACTGGCCTGGGTTCGAACCCTGGATGGGGCATGATACAAAATATGTATTTATTTATTAAACCTACGTTTATTGTTTAACTAATTTTATTCCAACTTCTTCGAAATTAATGTCTAGCTTCCTATTGACCATGTCTATTGCATAACATTGTACCACTTTCCCCGGCAAATTCGGCAAGAGGAATAATGTAACAAGCAAAGTGGTAAAAAGCGCCATCTGTATTTTTACTCTGCTTGTTGTATAATTCCTCTTGAATTTGAGGTTGCCAACGAACACCCCTGTATCCGATAGATCTAGATTAATATAACTTCCATCTCTCTTCATAAAATATTATACTGCCATTATAAACTATCCCACCATGTGAACTATCCTAATCTACATTAATATCACTTACATCTCTCACCATAAACTATTTTACTATGTGAACTATTCTAATCTAAAATGATATCACAAGATCTAAATTAATTTCACTTCCATCTCCCTATATAAACTCATATACTGGATATGTAACTATCCTACCGTGTGAACTATCCTAATCTAAATTACTATCACTTCCACCACTCTTCATAAACGTGTACACTGGCTTCATACATTATCTAACCGTGTGAACTATCCTAATCTTAATTACTATCACTTCCACCACTCTTCATAAACGTGTACACTGGCTTCATACATTATCTAACCGTGTGAACTATCCTAATCTAAATTACTATCACTTCCACCACTCTTCATAAACGTGTACACTGGCTTCATACATTATCTAACCGTGTGAACTATCCTAATCTAAATTACTATCACTTCCACCACTCTTCATAAACGTGTACACTGGCTTCATACATTATCCTACCGTGTGAACTATCCTAATCTAAATTACTATCACTTCCACCACTCTTCATAAACGTGTACACTGGCTTCATACATTATCTAACCGTGTGAACTATCCTAATCTAAATTACTATCACTTCCACCACTCTTCATAAACGTGTACACTGGCTTCATACATTATCTAACCGTGTGAACTATCCTAATCTAAATTACTATCACTTCCACCACTCTTCATAAACGTGTACACTGGCTTCATACATTATCTAACCGTGTGAACTATCCTAATCTAAATTACTATCACTTCCACCACTCTTCATAAACGTGTACACTGGCTTCATACATTATCTAACCGTGTGAACTATCCTAATCTAAATTACTATCACTTCCACCACTCTTCATAAACGTGTACACTGGCTTCATACATTATCTAACCGTGTGAACTATCCTAATCTTAATTACTATCACTTCCACCACTCTTCATAAACGTGTACACTGGCTTCATACATTATCTAACCATGTGAACTATCCTAATCTTAATTAATATCATTTCCATCTATTTATATAAACTCGTACACTACCATTCTAAACTATCTAACCGTGTGAACTATCGCGTCTTAACATTGCCTGGTGTTGTTGTCCCTGGAGGTGAGGGTAATTATACAAGTTGTCGGAAGCATCGAGGGGGGGGGGGGGGGGGGGTTGTTAGGGTACGAACTGTCTCTGGTACGAAAAGTCTCTTGGGCTTCTACTTTAACTGCATCTAATCCAGTGAAAGTCTTTCTGATTATCTCCTTTTAACAATTTCACCTAACTAGTTTGGCGGTTATAATACGATTCGCTTCATTCTGGTGTTGATAATTTCTTGGCCACCCGCAGCGAGTCTGAATTTTAAAGAAACCGACATTTTCCGACTTAAAAATGTACAAAATTAGCTGGAAGGGGATTGGTTTAGGGGTTTGGGGAGCTTTCTTGAGATTGAAGGGGAGTCTAGGGGGGTGTTCTTGTGAGTAATGGGGGGTCTGGAGGTGTTGTTTAGTGTGAAGGGGGTCTGAGGGGTGTTGTTTAGTGTGAAGGGGGTCTGAGGGGTGTTGTTTAGTTTGAAGGGGGTCTGGAGGTGTTGTTTAGTTTGAAGGGGGTCTGAGCGGTGTTGTTTAGTGTGAAGGGGGTCTGAGGGGTGTTGTTTAGTTTGAAGGGGGTCTGGAGGTGTTGTTTAGTTTGAAGGGGGTCTGGGGGTCTTGTTTAGTTTGAAGGGGTTCTGGGGGATGTTGGTTAGTGTGAAGGGGTCTGAGGGGTGTTGTTTAGTGTGAAGGGGGTCTGAGGGGTGTTGTTTAGTTTGAAGGGGGTCTGGAGGTGTTGTTTAGTTTGAAGGGGGTCGGGGGTCTTGTTTAGTTTGAAGGGGGTCTGGGGGATGTTGGTTAGTGTGAAGGGGGTCTGGGGGTCTTGTTTAGTTTGAAGGGGGTCTGGGGTGTTGTTTAGTTTGAGGGGGGGTCTGGAGGGCATTGTTTAATTTGAAAGGGGTCTGGGGGATGTTGGTTAGTGTGAAGGGGGTCTGGGGGTCTTGTTTAGTTTGAAGGGGGTCTGGGGGGTGTTGGTTAGCTTGAAGGGGTTCAGGGGGTCTTGTTTAGTTTGAAGGGGGCTGCTGCTAAAAATAAATAAATGGAATTAGCTAGCGTTAAGGGGGTAGGGTTTATTTTTTGGTCAATTTATTCATTTATTCATTATTTAGTTGCCTCGCTAGACCTCCATCACACTTTTAAAAACACTCCCAAGATCCCCCGTCAAGATTATATTGTACATATTTTGGTAGGCCGGTTCTTCTAAAATTACAGGCTCACTGTCGCTCGCTAGGAAAAAATCGACACTTAAATGGCACGGAAGGTCTTAATATTGAAAACATAAATGGGGTGAAAGGTCTTAAAATCACCAAACTAAAGAAATGAACGTCCTAAAGTCTTAAAACCAATGGGGCTAAACATGAGGAAGAAAAGGGGTCCAAAGAAACCAACCACGACGCCCGAATATAACAGGTGTAGACACAACAGAAAACCGGACATAAGGGGGTAACTTAACTAGATTTCTGTCCCTTTTTGTTTTTTATATGCAGTCTGATTCCGCGTTTTCGTAACATTTATCCCCATTCATCTTTCTCTCTCTCTCTCTCTCTCTCTCTCTCTCTCTCTGTCTCTCTCTCTCTCTCTCTCTCTCTCCTTACCTAACCTGACAGTGTACCTCTCTCTCTCTCTCTACCCTTCTCTCTCTCTCTCTCTCTCTCTCTCTCTCTCTCTCTCTCTCTCTCTCTCTCTCTCTCTCTCTCTCTCTCTCTCTCTCTCTCCCCCCTCTTCCCCCTCTGTGTCCCAAGGCGTGTATTGCTAGCCACGAGGGGCTTGCGCTCTCACTTTTTCTCTCTCCTTACCCGCAATGAGAGAGAGAGAGAGAGAGAGAGAGAGAGAGAGAGAGAGAGAGAGAGAGAGAGAGAGAGAGAGAGAGAGAGAGAAAGAGTAGAGTAGAGTAGAAATAAAAGAGCAGGCACACTTTAGAGAGCATAAATATAGAGGAGGTAGAGGGTAGAGTTGCCTTAAATAAAATAGAAGGCAGACTGAAGAGCGTATAACTATAAGAGAAGGTTTACATTATGGAGGGAGGTGAATTAGTAGAGACGGTGCACTGGATGATAGATGGTTAGATTGATATGGATAGATATATAGTCACAAATATTAAGCCAGACAGCCAGAGAGACGTATATAATTATGAAGTATATCTAAAAAATATCTATCTATCTACTATCTCTCTTCTCCCCCCCTCTCTCTCTCTCTCTCTCTCTCTCTCTCTCTCTCTCTCTCTCTCTCTCTCTCTCTCTCTCTCTCTCTCTCTCTCTCTCTCTCTCTCTCTCTTATATACATAGAGAGAGAGAGCAGAGAAGGTAGAATATAGAGCGCCCTGGTATAAGAGTGGAGGAAAACAGATTATCAGAGTAGAAGGGGCTGGAATTGACTTTGGCAGGACGGTCGTGAGAGAGAGAGAGAGAGAGAGTAGATAGACTTTTTTTTCGATATACTTCATAACATTTTTTTCCCTCTTGCTTAAGCATTAGGCTATTCATAACATAGTTCAGTTGGGTACAGTACATGATTAGATTACTAATTAAGAGAGAGAGAGAGAGAGAGAGAGAGAGAGAGAGAGAGAGAGAGAGAGAGAGAGAGAGAGAGAGAGAGAGAGAGAGAGAGAGAGAGAGAGAGAGAGAGAGAGAGAGAGAGAAGGGCTGCTGCAAGACGAGCTTTCCATTATATTGAGAAAAACAATTCTACTGTCCCATATACAGTTCACTATAAACATCATAATTTTGGTACTATTCGGTATATCTGGTGGTGTAATGGTTTAGATGCTTATGTTCTGGGTGTGGTGTCCCGTGTTCGAATCCCGGGGTGGACCATATGCTTTCATTAGTTTATTCAAGTGCATTGGGGTTTGTAATTGATGATTAATGTTAACCCTTTGAGTACCATCGACGTGTTATACTTTGTATTCTCGCTATTTAGACGATATTATGCAGCTTGGGAAGGATCTGTGGTAGCTAAGTAGGTTGATTGTTATAGTTTGAAGTTTTATTATTGCTAGAGGTCGTTCCTAAGCTGAATAAAATTGTCTAATAGTTAACAGAACACAATCAAAAGGATGTCCCAGATACTGAATGGGTTAAGAACCGGGTGTTACTTATATCTATCTATAGCCTATCTACCAATACCTCGATCGATTGTTATGTCTGGTTGGTCGAAAGGTAACCCAAAAATGATTATTGTTGTGGACCTTGAAGGGTGTTGTTGTTGACATGTGGCGTATTTAGGGGAGATGGGGCGTTTTTCTGGTCCCCCTTCTGCCTCATGTTTAGCCTCGTTAGTTTTCAGATTTTAAGACATTCGGTCCATTAGTTTGGCGATTTTAAGACATTTCGTCCAACTTGTTTGTCAATATTAAGACTTTCTGTGTCATTTAGGTGTCGATTTTTTTTTCTCTCCCCATTCTTCCTTCCTTTCTCCATTCCTCCCTCCTCCTCTCATCATCCCCCCCTTCTGTCTTTCCTCCCTTCTTCCCCACTGTCCCTCCGTCCTTCCTGTCAGCTCACCTGCTCAATTATTACTACCTGCCCACAAACCTGTCTCTGGCCTTCATTTTTTCCTTCCCTCCTGCCTTCCTTCCTTCCTTTCTTCATAGATTAAGGGGAGGTTTATAGTTTGCTCCCTAGACCCCATCAAGCTCTGACAAACATAACAAAACATATAAATAATAATATATATATATATATTAATGACAAGTAAAGTAGAGTAAAATTTATGCATTTTTCGGTAGGCCGGTTCCTCCTAAATTACAGGCTCGCTTTCACTCGCTAGATAAAAACCCACACCTAAGTGGCATGAAAGGTTTACTATTGACAAAAATAGGGGGCGAAAGGTCTTAAAATAGCCAAACTAATGGGGTGGACGTCTTAAAATCTCATTACTTACGGGAGTAAACATAAGGGAGAAGGGGGTCCCGACAAAAACAACAAAAAACCTCCCCTTAAATCCTTCCACCATTCCTTAGTTTGTCTATCACTCCCTTCTTCCCATCCCCCCCCCCCCCCCCTCTCTCTCACTCTCACTCTCTCTCTCTCTCTCTCTCTCTCTCTCTCTCTCACACACACACACACACACACACACACACACACACACACACACACACACACACACACACACACTACCAGGCCAACTAATTGAATGCAACACGCAATCGTGGCTGGAAGTTAACACAACACAATTGGTTTATCATTTGTATGTGTGGACGCCTTTTCACATATAAGATCTGTTCTACGTGGAACAAACTTCTCTCAGAAGGTGTACATAGTACTTCAGAAGAGCAGTTCCAAATAGAGTTGACATAAAACAAAAATATCAGCTCTATTTTTTTATACTATTTTGCACTCTATGCAATAAGTGGTACAGTTGATATAGTCTATTCGCTGTAAGTAGGCGAGAAATCATGACCTCTAACCTCTGTAACTAAAAACCGATTAGAGTAATCGAGCTAATATTTCTACTATTTAGGAAGAGTTAGTCAAGGAATAGATGTGCAAATTTACAGCCAATTTGCTCAAGCCCTTTGTGAGTTACAGAAGATAGAGGTCATGATTTTTCGCCTACTTACAGCGAATAGACTATAGTATGTTGCACCCTATGCAGGTAAGTGTCGTGCAATACACACTCGTTCTCTTTCCACATACAGTACCTCCCAGGAATGGACCGCAATGTAGTTGAGATACTAACCATTCCATGTAACTCTTTCTATCGTTTCCTCCCTTACATCTTTTCTCCATCATTCATCCATCCCTTCATCCTTCCCCTCTTTATTCTCTCCTCTTTTCTTCCTTAAGGGGGAGGGTTTATTTTATTGGTCTATTTATTCAGTTATTCCTATATTGTTTCCTCGCTAGACCTCCATCAAGCTTTAAAAAACCCCCCCTAGACCCCACTTCGAGATAAAACGGTACATTTTTCGGTAGAAAAATGTCCCGACCAAAGGCTGGTTCCTCTTAGAATTACAGGCTCGCTAATGCTCGCCAGAAAAAAATCGATACCTAAATGGCACGAAAGGTCCTAATATTGACAAAGAAATGGGGTGAAAGATCTTAAAAATCGCCAAACTAATGGAACGAACGTCTTAGAATCTCAAAACAAAAGATGCTTTCGTTCCTTCCTTCTTTCATATTTTCTTTCTTCCGTTCCTTCTGTTTCTTCTTTCCTTCATACTTTCTTTCTTCTTTCCTTCCGTTCCTTCCTTCATACTTTCTTTCTTCCGTTCCTTCCTTCCTTCCTTCATAATTTCTTTCTTCCGTTCCTTCCTCCCTTCCTTCATACTTTCTTTCCCGCTCTCCATCCTTCTTATGTTACTTCCAATTTCCTCTTCATACATATTATTCCCTTTCCTTCTTTCCTACTTTCCTTTTGTCCTGGTTCAACCCTCCTTTGTCCAACCTTCCCGTCTCCATACTTCCTTCCCTCCTGCCTCTATTCCTCTCCTTCTTAATTCTTTCACTTTTCGTCTCCCTGTCTTCCTTCATTCAACCTTTCTTTCCTCCTTTCCTTTCTCTTTCGGCTCCCTTCATCATTTCTAGTTCCTCTCCTTCGTCCCACTTTTCTCCCTTATTTCCTTAATTCTTTCACTATTCGTCTCCCTGTCTTCTTTCATTCAACCTTTCTTTCCTTTATTTGTCCTCCCTTCATCGTTCCTAGTTTCCTCCCTTCCTTCATTTATTCCATCCTCCCTTGTTTCTTTCCTCCCTTCCTCCATTTCTCAGCTCTTCCTCCCTTCCTGTGTTCACCTCTACTCTCCTTCCTTCCATTTCTCTCCCCTCCTGCGTCCTAAACCCTCGCCCTCCCTCCTTCCTCCCTACTTTCCTTCCTCCCTGTCTTACGAGTCGTACACCTACTCAATTATTGCTACCCAGTGCCCGCCTACGTACCTTTTCTACCTGTCCAACCTTCCTCGCTCTTTTCTTCCTTCCTTCTGTCTTCATTCCTGCTGCCTTCATATTCCTGTTTTTCTTCCTCTCCTTCCTTCTTTCTTCATTCCTGCTTTTCTTCCTCTCTTTCTTCCTTCTCCACCTACCTACCTTTTTTCTCTTTCCCCCCTTCCTCGCTATTTTCTTCCTTCCTTCTGTCTTTCTTCCTCTCTTCCTGCCTTCTCTACCTACCTACCTTTTCTCTCTTTCTAACCTTCCTCGCTATTTGTTTCCTTCCATCTGTCTCCATTCCTTTCTCTCCTTCCTCTCTTTCTGCCTTCTCCACCTACCTACCTTTCTCTCTCTTTCCACCCTTCCTCACTAATGTCTTCCATGCTTCTGTCTCCATTCCTGCTTCTCTTCTTCTCCTTCCTCTATTCCTACGTTCTCCACCTTTTCCTTTCATCTTTCTGTCTCATTAATTATTTGTTTTGTCCTTTCTCCTTTTTTTCCCGCTAGCTTTCCTTCGCCATATTTCTCCTGCTCCTTTCCTCCAATCTTCTCTTTCCCCACATCTTCGTTTCTCCTTCCCCCTTCCACCCCCTCTTTCCTCTTCTCCCTCTCCTATATTCTGCTCTTCCTCCATACCTTCCTTTCGTTCTAACTCATCCTTCCCTATTACTTGCCTTATATTTATTTACCTCGATCTTCACACTTCATATTGATTAACTCTCTTGTGATGCCCGTATCTCTGGCATCTCCAGGAAATGCACCCATCAGAATAGCATCCATAACAGTATATCCAGAGACTACAGATACACCCAACGATCGAGATATAATTCTCTTCTAAATTAACATCAGTCCTCCACAACGCCCGCAGCATACACCAACAAACAGGCCTCCTAACTTTTCTCTGATATTGCAGAAGAGTACCTTATAATGATATACTTAAGTCTATCTGTATCGTCATCCTGAATTTTGTGTGTTTTATTCTACTACCAATTGTATTTTAGGAGGAACCGGCCTTTGGGTGGGACATTATTCTACCTACGAAATTTCAAATTTATCTTGAAGGAAGGATCTTGTTGGGGGGGGGGGGGGGAAGGTTAAGCTTGAGTCTACGGAGCAATCTAAAAACAAAACAAACCCACGTACTTCCAAACATCTCCTCCACGTTTTGTCTCCCTCCATTTCTTCCTTCCCTCCTTTTGTTCTCCCTACTCCTTTCCTTCCTATCTCCCCCCTCCTTCATCCCCCTCTCTCCATTTCTTCCCTCCCTCCCTCTTTCCCCTTCGTCTCTTCCTCCTTTCCTATCAATTAACTTCTTCATTCCTTTCTTTCTCTCTCTCTCAGTTCCTTTGTTCTCTCATTGCTATCCGTTCCTTTCCTTCCTCCCTTCCTTCCTTCTTTCTCCTTCGTCTCTCCCTCCTTTCCTTCTCTCCCTCCTTCCTACCTTTTCTTCTCTCCCTCCTTCCTACCTTTTCTTCTCTCCTTCCTTTCCTTCCTTCCCTCCTTCTCCTAGCGTGGGAAAGAGAAGTGTGTTGATCGATCTAAGAAGGTCCTCAGTTAACTCCCCCCCCCACCACCTCCTACCTGCCTCCCCCCCCCCCTCCCCCACCACCTGTAGAGCACATAGGCTAGAAGGAGAATGAGGGGGAGGAGGAAGAGAATGATGAAGAGGAGGAGGAGAAAGAGGAGAACAAGTATGAGGAGAAGAAGAAGAAGGAGGAGGGTGAGAAGGAGGAGGAGGCGGAGGAAGAGGATGGGGGTATGGGGAGGGATGGGGTTAGAGGGTATTTCTTTTCCAATCTTCTTATAATTTCCAAGTCAGTGTTTTCGTTTCACGGTTCGTGGTGGATTCCCTATTTCCTGTTTCCAATGAATTACCTAACCTACCTACCAGCCAGCCTACCTACCTACCTGCCTGCCTGCCTACATACCACCTACCTACCTACCTACCTTTCTACATACCACCTACCTACCTACCTGCCTACCTGCCTACATACTACATACTACATACCACCTACCTACCTACCTACCTGCCTACATACTACCTACCTACCTACCAGCCTACCTACCTACCTACCACCTACCTACCTACATACTACATACCACCTACTTGCCTACATACCACCTATCTTCCTACCTACCACTTACCACCTACCTGCATGCTACCTATCTACCCATGTACTTACCTACCTGCCTACATAACACATATATTCCTCCTATCTATCACCTACCACCTACCTACTAACATACCACCTACATTTCATCTACCTACTTACCTGCCTCGTTTTCTCCCATCCCACCTTCCTTCCCTCTCTTTCTTTCTACATCCCACTCTCCCTGCTTTCCTCCTCTTTCACTCTCTCCCTCCTGTCTTCCTTCCCTCCCTCCCAATTCCTTCCCTCCTTCTCTCAGCGTGGGAAGAGAGAAGTTTGTTGATTGATCTAAGCCTCCCTTCCTTCCTTCCTTCTACTCTTCCTCCATCCTTTCTTCCTTCCCTCGCACATTCCTTCCTACATTATTCACCCCTCCTCCTCTTCCCCTCCCACACACTACCCCCTCTCTTCCTCTCTATAACCCCCCTGCCCCTCCTCACCCTCACACCAGTTTTACATGTAAGAAAGATCAGATATTCTCCCCCCCCCCCCCCCGGCCCCTCCCCCTCCCTCGTATCGTATTACGTGGGGATTCCTTGATGTGTGTAAATGCCTACCTGACCTACCTCTCTACCTAACCTACTAATCTACCTACCTGCCTACCAATTTACCTCCCTATTCATACAAGACCTACCTGTTTACCTACTAACCTACCTTCCCGACCTATCTCCCTACAGAACCTACCTCTCTATAGAACCTACTAATCTACATACCTACCTATCCTATTAACCTAGCTACGTACATCACATAAAACATATGGAAGACGGTAGGGTCGTTCTCTGGTCGTGTTTAGATATTACGTTTCCAACCTTCCTGTATTTTTTGTAAGCTTGATGGAGGTCTTCGGAGGAAAAAAATTGTAAAAAAATAGAATAAAATGAAAAATTAAATATATATATATATATATATAATATATATATATATATATATATATATATATATATATATATATATATATATATATTATATATATATATATATATACTATATACAGTATATATATATTATATAGATATATATATATATATATATAATATATAAGAATATATTTATATATATATTATATAATATATATATATATATATATATACTGTGTATAATAATAATTATAATAATACTAATAATAACGATAGTCCCCTTAACCATTTCCACATACTTACCTCACTGCCTCTCTTTACTTACCTACCTACCTACCTACATCCTTGCCTCCCTCTACCTACCTACCTACCCATTTGCCTCCCCCTACTACCTCCCTACCTCACTGCCTCCCTCTACTTACCTATTTACCTTTATATTTCCCTCTTTCTCCCTTCCCTCCTCTCCTTCCCTTTGCTTCCCTCCTTCTCTCATTTTCCTCCCTTCTCCCTCTCTTCCTTCCTTCACTCCTTCCCTCTTTCCCTCCCTTCTCTCTTCCCTCCTTCTCTCAGTGTGTGAAGGAGAAGTATGTTGATCGATCTAAGAAGGTCCTTGGTCACCCCCCCCCCCCTCCCATTTCCCCTACACCTATTGGACACATAGACTAGGGGTGGGGGAGGGGGGCATGTGAGGAATAGGAAGAGTTAACCCTATGTGGTGTGAGGTGTACATTACTTCTACCGGAAAATTTAACTAGCTTATCAGGAGTGTGGGCCGTTTTCTTTTTCTTGTCTTTTTTCGGAAAGGGTCTGTGGAGGCGTTTTCGTTTAAATCTAGTGAGACAACTAATATATATATATATATACTGTATATACACACACACTGCTCGAAAATGGCTAGATCAATCAAAACCCTCAACAATAGTTAATCACAATATCACAATAACCCCCAAGACGTCGCATGAAGTAGTGTTAAAGAAGTGTTATAGGTTCTGTTTCGATTCATTTCCTTTCAACCGTCCTATGATTTCCAAGTTCTAATTTTTTTTTTGTGAGCATAGGTATCACAATAACAATGGTCTTGCCTACATGACCTCTCTCTCTCTCTTTTTCTTCTCTCTCTCTCTCTCTCTCTCTCTCTCTCTCTCTCTCTCTCTCTCTCTCTCACTAATTCCTTCCTTCCTTCACCTCTCCTATCCTACCTCCTTCCTCCCCTGACTCCCAAGGAAATGTGTCTTGTAT
>CM064570.1:4705532-4760532 GCA_032716605.1 Paralithodes platypus | reverse complement strand
GGGGTTCGTATCTAAGACCTCCCTAATTAATTGTATATATATATAGAGTAGGGTGTAGCATTGGGATAATTATGTACAGTTGCTCACATAAGTTCTGTTCCCCGTCGTGATCTTATGTATGAAAGTAAAAATTAGTATGAATGAAGTGCTAGAGCGGTTTCTTTTAATTATCAGTTGACTAATCAGATGAGTTAGCCACTGCATAAGAAAACTACTCTTGTATTTCAGTCATGCGCGTTGTATTTCTATGTATCAAATCATGGAGAGGAGCAGAACGTTTGTGGGCAACTGTACTAGAAGATATGTTTCCACGGCTGTGATTGTAGATATCTTTATAAGGTTGTTCTATAACCATTGATGAGCTGTATAGTGAAGTTTAAGTGTGTTGCAGTTAGTCTGGGATACGAGAACGTGCCGTGGACTTCTAAAGCAGGATTGCGTGCGCACACACACACACACCCTCTCTTTCTCTCTCTGAACACACACACACGCACACACACACACACATACATACACACACACACATACGAGACACTCTCTTTAAGCACACACACACACACACCTCAACCCCATATAATTCCACTTTAGAGTTAACTCTCCTAGCTTTCCCCCTCGTCTTCTATAAGGAGACTCTAGCCGTGTGTGTGTGTGTGTGTGTGAGAGAGAGAGAGAGAGAGGCGGAAATCATTGTGCGATTGCTTATTATTTTTCTAATTAATTTATTTCGCCACCGTGAAAATGTCTAAATGTGTTATTTCCTCATTTCAGGTATGAACTCTACAGTAGCGGTCATAAACCCACTTCACCACGATGACGTAGTTTCCATTGTGCTCTGGTTACCATTAGACGATTTTCTTTAGTGTATAATCTACCTCTAGGACTCAAAGGGGTAAAACAACAATATCAAT
Source organism: Paralithodes platypus (assembly GCA_032716605.1). NCBI lineage: Eukaryota > Metazoa > Arthropoda > Malacostraca > Decapoda > Lithodidae > Paralithodes > Paralithodes platypus. The sequence continues at coordinate 4,759,624 of CM064570.1, read as the reverse complement.
AAACCCTCCGAACGTTTTCTTTAGTTTATAATCTACCTCATGGACTCAAAGGGGTAAAGACAATCCCAATAAACCCTCCGAACGTTTTCTTTAGTTTATAATCTACCTCAAGGAGTCAAAGGGGTATAGGAGTCAAAGGGGTAAAGACAATCCCAATAAACCCTCCGAACGTTTTCTTTAGTTTATAATCTACCTCAAGGAGTCAAAGGGGTAAAGACAATCCCAATAAACCCTCCGAACGTTTTCTTTAGTTTATAATCTACCTCAAGGACTCAAAGGGGTAAAGACAATCCCAATAAACCCTCCGAACGTTTTCTTTAGTTTATAATCTACCTCAAGGAGTCAAAGGGGTAAAACAACAATCTCAATAAACCCTCCGAACAGCATAGGTTCTTCTTACACTGCATAAAATCGTCTAGTTTTAGCCAGAATCACAGGTAAAAAGGCGTCATCGTGGTGAAGGGGTTAATACACCTCCCTGCCGCCCTGCACGCCGGAACATTTAAGGTAAAGTTGAAACATGACCAAGACATTTTCCTACTATTCAAAATAACATTAAATAATTGTAAAAAGATCATGAAGCATCTCAAAATTATTTTATACTTTGGCTACAATATATAATTTTTAGTGAAATGTCGGATGAACGAAGGGAATTTAACCCTCCCTAAAATCTCCAGCCGGGCGCGGGGGATTCGAGCCCCGGTTAGTGACCATAGCACCCCAGTAGGTCAACCAGACCCGCGCGCTAACCCACTCTGCCACCTCGATCGTTAATAGGATAGTAATAGTAATAGGATAGTTCTCCTTGAAAGAACCAGGTTGATAGTCTCGTGGATATCATCACGTGATGGGTTTCTTAGACTTCACCATCATGACTATTTTACACTATCCCAAACGTCAACTCGGGTAGCAGAGTATTTGGGTGGCGGGATTTTTGCGAGGGTATTACATTTAGGATGACTTGAATCGTCAAGAAATCCTCAGAATACAATGACTTACCACTTTCGATAACCTAATTCACGATTACGATTATCTCAACTGTGCATGCTCAACCTTGTATATCTTTCACTATTTAGGGTATATATATACATTTGGTGGCCAGTGTTGCGAATGAAAATAAATAATAGGGTGCCTGTTCAACACTATGGGAGACGATACAAAGTATACAGTCAAGGCTTAACGGGGAGGTCTCCACTTGAGGGACTTTTTTCTTGGCCCCTTTCTCCCTCATGTCTAGCCCCATTGCTTTTGACATTTTAAGACGTTTGCTCCATTAGTTTGGTGATTTTTAAGAATTTCAGCCCCATTCTGTCAATTTTAAAACCTTTTGTGCCATTTAGGTGTCGATTTTATCGTGGCGAGCGATAGCGAGCCTGTAATTTAAGAGTAACCGGCCTTCGGCCGGGAAATTTTTCTACCGAAAAATGTACAAATTAATCTTGAAAGGGGGTCAAGGGGGTGACATTTTAAGATTGCTGGAGGAGTAGGAAACAAACTAGAAACCTCCCCTTAATAGCCTGTACCATATACGAATTCTCTCTCTGTAAAAAGATAAATATATAAATAAATAAATAAATTAATAAATACAATTAGTTAAAATATGATGAAATACTACTTACAACTTCCCTAACAAAACTTTCGGTAATGGTTTTACACAGGTAGATTAGGGAAGATATTCGTAAGCTTTGTAAGACACCTAAAGTAGAAAGTGGCGTTAGGGGGTTGACGTGAATGTTTGCCGACCGTACAGTATGTCTGACATACTGTAAAGTAATTGGTATATCCTCCCCATAAATGGTTATGTTTTTCCCTATCCTTGATTTTTTCCTTGCTCCCCTGTACATATATTCTCTCTCTCTCTCTCTCTCTCTCTCTCTCTCTCTCTCTCTCTCTCTCTCTCTCTCTCTCTCTCTCTCTCTCTATCTCTCTCTCTCTCTCCACCACCATACTGACTGTCAGGGGAAATGTTCTTCACTAGTTTCCCCTTACCCCTTATCTCCATATCTCTCTCTCTCTCTCTCTCTCTCTCTCTCTCTCTCTCTCTCTCTCTCTCTCTCTCTCTCTCTCTCTCTCTCTCTCTCTCTCTCTCTCTCTCTCTCTCTCTCTCTCTCTCTCTCTCTATTCATTCTCTTCATTGTCCCTTCTTCTTTTACCTTTATCTTTATTTTCTCTCTTCATTTTGTATATCTGTTTTTATCCTATTTCTCTATTCTTTTGCTGGTTCGCTCTTTCTCTCTACATTTCATACCGATATTCCCTACCTGGTCTTCCTTTATTTACACACACACACACACACACACACACACACACACACACACACACACACACGCGCACACACACACACTAATACGCCTTTTAAACATGTTAATATAATGCAGTACAAACATTAAGCATATTAAAGTAATAATGTGTATTGAGCGGCCTAATTCCACGCATGACATTCCTTCTATTATTCTAAACCCGTGTGTGTTATATTAAGAGTTGTGATATATTCCTACTCTTAAGATTATTATCTCTCTCTCTCTCTCTCTCTCTCTCTCTCTCTCTCTCTCTCTCTCTCTCTCTCTCTCTCTCTCTCTCTCTCTCTCTTCCCCTTGCCCTCCTGTCTTTCTCTTCTGTCTCTCCCTTTTATGTCTGTCTTGTGCCCGTTTCTTTTCCCAGCTGCATGACGCCCACGGCACTATAGTCTGTTCATTTTCAGCTGGTGGTAAATTGTCATGTCCTCATCTTACTTACGCACGCTAGTAGGAAGACGTTGAAGCGAAATATTTTGTGAATTTTGAAACCGTGGTATTCGTATGATGCAGAGACATAGTAGTTTCATAAATTCATAGTTTTTATTTATTTTTTATTCATAGTATTAATACATCAGTTGCAAAGGGATTCAATTTACCGTCAGCTGGTAGTAAACCGACTATAGTTGTCGTGGGTATTGCTTTCGGTAGTGTATGTATGCTTGTTTGTGTGTAACACATAATTGTGTTACTATATACAAACTAGTAAATACATGATGTCAAATTATTGGTACTGACAATAATTTGTAATAAGTTAATATTGTTGAAACATAGACAAAAATAATTCAATTATTAAAATGTATTTAGTACTCTTTTTTTGTAAACATTATTATTATTATTATTATTATTATTATTATTATTAGTATTATTAGTATTTTTTTAGTAGTAGTAGTAGTAGTAGTAGTAGTAGTAGTAGTAGTAGTAGTAGTCGTATTATTATTATGAAAAGGCACTATAAGCTCTTTCCATTACTCTGTCACCATTATCTTTTCCAATCTTTCTCTATCTGCTAGGAAAGGGGTGGGGGGGGGGGGAGACATAACGACTGCCTTCCTGAGCCAGAGAAAATGCCCCCACCTAACCCAACTCTCTCTCTCTCTCTCTCTCTCTCTCTCTCTCTCTCTCTCTCTCTCTCTCTCTCTCTCTCTCTCTCTCACACACACACTAGCTTTTAACTCGGGTCACCATGTCCTACTCTTTCACTCTTTTCTTCCCTTAAATCCCCAAAATTTTCTCGCACTTTTTCTGTGTCCGGTCCTCACTCTAACCTTACCCTGGCTCACTCTTCACCAACACTGCTTCACTCTGCTTCATTCTTAGCCTGTGTCATTGCTTCACTCTGTTTCATTCTTAGTCTATTTCTCACAGCCTCACTCTTTATCACTGAACCCCACCCAATATTATACCCTGTCTCATTGTTTCTCTCCTCCCTCTCTCACTCTTTCTTACTCCGTCTATCTCTCTCTCACTCGCCTCACTCTTCTCTCTTTCCCACCTCCCTGTCTCACTCTTTCTCACCCCGTCTTTCTCTCTCTCACACTATCTCACTCTGTCTCACTCTTTCCCTCCTCCCTGGATCACTCTCTCTCACCCCGTCTTTCTCTCTCTCACTCTGTCTCACTCTTTCCCTCCTCCCTAGATCCCTCTCTCTCATACAATCTCACTCTGTATCTCTCTCTCTATCACACTATCTCACTATCTCACTCTCTCTCACCCGTCTTTCTCTCTCACACACCATCTCACTCTCTCTCTCACACTATCTCACTCTCTCTCACCCGTCTTTCTCTCTCACACACTATCTCATTCTGTCTCACCATCTCACTCTTTCCCTCCTCCCTGTCTCACTCTTTCTCACCCCGTCTTTCTCTCTCTCTCTCTCTCACACACTATCTCACTCTGTCTCACCATCTCTCTCTCTCACACCCTGTCAGGCCTTGGGAATGACGTACCGGTGTGAGAAATATGGGCTAACGACTGACTTCCTGAACTAAAGAAACCTGCTCCAACTTATCTCCTCTGACTCTCTCTCTCTCTCTCTCTCTCTCTCACACATACACACACACACACACACACACACACACACACACACATACACACACACACACACACACACTCTCTCCACCCTACCTTTTATCATGATCTTAAGAAATGCCACCCTCTCTCTCTCTCTCTCTCTTTCACACTCTCCATCCCTCTCTCTCTCTCTCTCTTTTTCTTTCACACTCTATCTCTCTCTCTCTATCTCCCACTCTCTCTCTCCCTCCTCCCCCCACACTGCCTTTTACCATAATCTTGAGAAATGCCCCCACTGCCTTCCGCATGCAGAGCCTCTAACCTAGTAAACACGGCCCTCTCCTCCTCCTCTGCTTAGTATGCTCATGTTTATATTTGTCTTGTCCTTCCTCTTCCTCCTCCTTCTCATGTTTTTATTTTTCTTGTCCTTCCTCTTCCTATTTCTTCTCCTTTCTCCATATTATCTCCTTCCTCTGCTTTTGAAGAAAGTGTATGCACAGGATTTGTCTAATTAGGGATATCCTATTTTATTCTATCTATCTAGCTAGCTAGCTAGCTATCTACTCAGGCACATTGCCCATTTTTTTTTTTAGCTGGGGGACTCGAGACAGCCTAATTTATTGATTGGCTGTCAATTTTAAGACCTTTCGTGCCATTTAAGTGTCGAGTTTTTCCTGGCGAGCGATAGAAAGCCTGTAATTTAAGAGGAACCGGCTTTAGGCCGGCACATTTTTCTACCGGAAAATGTACGAATTTATCGCTCTCTCTCTCTCTCTCTCTCTCTCTCTCTCTCTCTCTCTATCCAAGCTAATTTTATATATTGCGCTCATAAAAAAGTGTATTCTCAATTTAAAGGTTAATTTGGGAATTGCAAGGTCGAAGGATATGATCAAAATAAGAGAGAGAGAGCGCGCGAGTGAGAGAGCGAGATTTACATAGATTTACATATATTTACATATATTGACATATATACATTGACCACACAGACCTTACGATCCCTGCGAGGTGGTCAGAACTTAATTCTAGTAGAGATAGCTAACCCGAGAGTAGGGTACAGTGGAAGGAAAGGATAGCAAAGAATAGCAAAGAAGAAGAAGAGAGAGAGATAGAGAGAGAGAGAGAGAGAGAGAGAGAGAAGGCAGTAATCTTGTTTTCTCCCTTACAAACTTTTTCCTCTCTTTTACATAACCTGACTTTATACCTAGCCCAACCTGGATTTAAGAGTTATATTTAGCTTTTCTAGTTTTTTTGAGGGTTATTATTATTTTGTTTTATTTATTCGGCATTAGCTATTCTATTTATCTTTGGTTCAGGTTAGTAATATCTTGTTTCTGTGTATATACAGGTATATATAATTTGTGTGTTTTTTTTTTTTTTTTTTTTTTTTTTTTTTTTATAGTTGTTTTAGGTTATTTTTTGTATCATTGTTAGTTTTTATATTATATTTATCATTCGGTGTGGTTCAGGTTGTTGCAATATATAGTGTTATTGTGTATATATTTTTGTATATTGTAGTTTTTTAGGATATGTTTTTCATTATTATTATTTTTTTTAATGTATTCATCATTCGGTCTATTTCTGGTTGCTATATACAGTATATATTGTTATTGTGTACTTATATATTATTGTATATTTAAGTTTGTGGAGATTATGTTTGCATTGTTAGATTTTGTATTACTTAGATTTGTTGTCTATGTGTATGAAGGAGACAGTAGGCAGGATGTCTGTAACGAGTGTCTCCCCCAAATCCAAAAGAGTGACAGAGCCAATTTCAAGGGACAATTCTTGGGTTGGATAGCTGGACAGAATAGGAGTGAGACTGTGTTGAAAGGCGAATGCCTCACACTCGCCACAATAGAGGGGGTATGCACTGAGAGCTCTGAAGAACACTGATTGTTGTAGTAGCGATAGTAGAGTGAAAGAGATGCAACACTGCAGCGTGTAGAAAGAGATTGTAGGGAACTATGAAAAGGAAGTGAGGTGATAAGGCAGAATGCATTAGATTCTACTCATTCAAGAAGTGCAGTATGGGTGGAGCCTCCCCACACGTGCGAACAATACTCAATACAGGGGTGCACTATGCCCCGATAAATAGCCAGAAGCTGTGTGGGGGTGAAGAACCCACGGAAACAGTTGAGCACACCTAACGTTTGGGAAGCTGTCTTAGCAAGAGTGGTAATATGATCTTTCCCAGATAGGTCGGATAAAAAAGATACACCTAGAATATTGAGAGAAGATGAAGGGTTGAGTTGTGTATTGTTGAAGATTATGATAGAGAGATAAAGGGAGAAACTGAGTCTTGGAGGCGTTGCATGTAACAAGATTCTCTCTGCCCCAATCAAAAATGATTTATAGATCAGAAGATAGACGTTCTATGGCCTCGTCACGTTTGTTTTGGAGTGTTTGCATGCTGGATTGATGTGAAAAACTAGTCAATTAGTGTAAGGTACAGTCGTCAGCATATGAGTGGATAGGACTAGAGGTACGGTCGAGGTTAATAAGTGTTGTCAGATATTTCACAAAGTTTCGGACACTGACTAATACTCTGAGGAATAAGCACTTTTCCCAGTAACTATAAAGATACCTATAACACTTTTTGAGCGATAGCCACTGGAATCCACGACAGCACTTACTACCCCCGATTGTACAGTTGAGTAAATCAGTAATGAATATTCAAAAGAGAATTGGAGACAAGACAAAATGTAGAGTTGATAGGTTGAGGAAGTGAGCGCGTCCACAACTGCAAGCTGTTTATCAAAATAGTTCGTCTGAGTATCGTATTTTTCAGAAATTCCTGTCCATGGCTGTACGGTCGAGGTTAACCCTCTCCGACATATGACGCGATTTTGAGCCGATTAGGGATACTTTAAAGCCTTTGTTACCATCAGGGGTATTTAGAAACCTTTAGTTTAGTTACTTCAACCTCTTCAGTTGTCTTTGAGTTAGCTGTGGGCAGAACACTAATTTTGGAGAGGTAATTATAAGAGTGAGAGAACTCTATTTCTTATTGCTAATCTGGCAACCTCTGCGTCATATGAGTCTGAAGGGATTTAATAAGTGTTGTCAGATATTTCACAAAGTTTCGGACACTGACTAATACACTGAGGGATAAGCACTTTTCCCAGTAACTATAAAGATACCAATAACACTTTTTGAGCGAAAACCACTGGAATCTATGACAACACTTAATACTCCCGATTGTACCTGTTGAAATGAGTTAGATTATACAGTATTAATTAACCCCTTCTGTACCGGCGACGTCTTTCATTTCAGTCTAGCTATATTTAGACGATTTTGTGCAGTTCAAGAAGAATCTGTGGTAGTAAAAAGGGTTACGTGAGATAGTGTGAAGCTTATTAATTACTGGAGGCCCTTTTTAAACTGAATAAAATCGTTTAATAGAGGCCAGATCAGAGTAAAAAGGACGGCACCGGTACAGAAGGGGTTAAAATGTTATTAGTTCTTATCTTATCTAGTTCATTTTCTCTCTCTCTCTCTCTCTCTCTCTCTCTCTCTCTCTCTCTCTCTCTCTCTCTCTCTCTCTCTCTCTCTCTCTCTCTCTCTCTCTCTCTCTCTCTCTCTCTCTCTCTCTCTCTCTCTCTCTCTCTCTCTCACCACCATCCACCAGTATAGCTTTCCTCTTTTCTATAAATATAATGTATGCAATTATTTATACTAGCATAATAAGGCCGGGCAGTCCGATATTGACTGCAAACATGTAATAGGGTTCGCCTCTTAGGCAAACATTCTCCAATACATATTGTATATATTGTAAATGATGTAACAAGAATAACCACTATTGGTGGAAATAAACTTATTATTATTATTATTATTATTATTATTACTTCTCTCTCTCTCTCTCTCTCTCTCTCTCTCTCTCTCTCTCTCTCTCTCTCTCTCTCTCTCTCTCTCTCTCTCTCTCTCTCTCATTATAATAAGACTTAGCATAAAGGATTTTAGTCACACGTTTAGGTCATATTATACACTCTTTATTCAAATTATCCTTCCTTCACAAAATTGCAAAAAATAGATCTTAACAAATAACTGAAACTCTAGCTTTTTTTCCAAATTACCAACATCCCAAAGTAACATAATTTTGTAGGTAAAATTTTGGACTTTATGAAAAATTGTTGTCCAGGTTTTTTTTTTTTTATATATATTTTTTGTATTTTTGTATGTTTTGGTTTTGGAAATCAATAATTGTATGTTTTCTAGAATCTCTGATAAATGCAGAATTATACACGAGGTAAATTTTTAGATTTCTGATATATATATATATTTAACATTCGATACAGCTATACATTCAGATATTCATTCACCCGATAATTAATGCCAATAGTATTCACATTATCTTTAATGTTCAGCATAAGGTTATTGTTATTTATTATTTAAGGGACCCCACCTAGTTTTGTTTTCTCTTTCTCTCCCTCTCTCTTTGGCTTGTATCCATTCGGCCCCATTCAGCCTACTGTTTTAAGACATTTACCCCCGTCCAGGTGTCAATATTTTCCTGGCGAGCGGTAGCGAGCCAGCATATATATATATATTTATTTTGACAGCAAGCTAAATGTGTACATTTTTCGATAGCAAAATGTCTCCGGCGAAGCCGGATTTCTCTATACAATGCTGGCTCGAAATCGCTCGCCAGGAAGAAATCGACACCTGGATGGGGATAAACGTCTTAAAACAGTTGGCTGAATGGGGCTGAATGGATACAAACCAGGGAAAGAGAGAACAGGAGAGATAGATAAAAACAAAAACCGGTGACCCCCCTTAAACGCAAATTCCTGATTATATTCACGTATTAGAGTAAATACTTTGTTTAAAGCTAAAGTAAAATACATTTTAGCCATGTCTGTTGCTTGTTGCTCATACCGATTTGTTCTTCTATTAATTTTTATTAGCACCTTCCAATTTCAATGTTTTGTTTGTTAGTTTGTATGATATCCAATTATTTATTTATGAATTGTTTATACCCAAGGATTTTTGTTCATGATATCTACCAAATTTAGTAACATTACCTTGCATTTGGTTGACTCACCTCAAGAATTTCAGTGGTATTGGAATTGATGTTTATTCCCCATACACATTAGATAGTTGCTTGATTGTATACATACATACATTCATACAGAAGCTACATACAGTTGCTAAGACCTGAACCTGTGACAAGGGCTGTGAATGAGCGATATAATTTAATGGTTTCACAAGTACAAATATATATTGTACAGTATAATTATAAGAGGGTAGTGCTTGGTTTTTGGTCAATGTATTTATTTATTATTTTTTTGTTCTTTAGTTTCCTCGCTAGACCTAAACACACACTTTAAAAAAACACCCCCTAGACCCCCTTTCAAGATACATTTGTACATTTTTCGGTAGAAAAATGTCGCGGCCGAAGGCCAGTTCCTTCTAAAATTACAGGCTCGCTCTCGCTCGCCAGGAAAATATCGACACCTAAATGACACGAAAGGTCTTAATATTGACAACGTAATGGGACGAATGATCTCAAAATCGCCAAACTAATGGAACGAACGTCTTAAAATCTCAAAACTAATATGCTAAACATGAGGGAAAAGGGGGTCCCCAAAAAGCGACTACCTCCCCCTTAACCCTTTGAAGATTATGCCGCACAATGCTTGTTTATTCTGGCTATCCTTCGACGATTTTGTGTAGCTTAGGAAGGATCTGTGGGAAATATAAGGGTAAAATACAATCTCAATTCATCCTCTGACTTCCACATACCCTTCCTTATCTCATTGAAATCGTCTCATGATAGCCAGAAAACCGATAAGAAATGCGTCATCGTATCTTGAAAGGGTTAAGGTGAATTAATAATCTTGTTAGAAAAGGGGAATCTCACTAGTTTTCCTTTCTTTTTGTAAATATACCCGTAGAAGCATTAATACATCACCCCTTCCAATCCCGTGTATCAATTATGTGTCTTAGCAACGTTATATGCATACATATAATAATTCAGTACATACATACATACATACATACAATACACACATACATTCATACATATACATACGTACATACAATACACACATACATTCATACACATACATACGTACATACAATACACATACATTCATACATACACACAATCCCTTACGTCACACTCCTCAGCTCTAGACGAGATAATATTTTTTTCCATAGATAACTACTCCTTTCTAGTTACATTGGCCTAAATACATTAATTGACCTCAATGAATCCTTCGAGTCTAATGGTCATATTTGTGGCGATGCAATTAACCCGTTCGGGACCAGGAAAGTCATTTTTATCATATTCTGGCAACTGTTCGATGATTGTATTCAGCTTAGGAAGGACCTCTAGTCATAATAAGGCTTCGAGCTATCTCAACCAACCCCTTCTAACTACCACAGATCCTTCCTAAGCTGCATATATATCGCCTACATGTCGGTACAATATATATATATATATAACACACGTCGCTGGTACTCAAAGGGTTAAATGAGTAGCCATCTATGGGAAAAGCGTGCGTCCCTACACATACACTACACAGTCTCGAGCACTAATAGCGACATACCCATTTGAACCAGTACTTGGCTTTAAGGGGAGATCCTCCAGTTTTTGGTCGATTATTTAATTTATTTATTATTTTTCTAGTTTCCTTGCTAGACCTCCATCAAGCTAAATATGACTCCCCCTAGACCCCCTTTCAAGATAAATTTGTACATTTTTTGGTAGAAAAATGTCCCGGCCGAAGGCCGGTTCCTCTTAAATTACAGGCTTGCTATCACTCGCCAGGGAAAAATCGACACCTAATTGTCAGAAAAGGTCTTAAAATTGACATAAATGGTGCGAAAGTTCATAAAATCGCCAAACTAATGGGGCTAAAGATGAGGGAGAAGGGGGTCTAGAAAAGCGACGTAGCTCTCCTTAAGGGGAAGATGGGCGTATTTATTTCATCATTTATGTATCTTTTTATTATTTCATTATTTTCCTCCCTAGACCTCCATCAAGCTTAACAAAAAAAACCACATCCATTAAATCCCCCGAGTAGATTAATTTGATTTTTTTTCGGTAGGTTCGACCGGTTCTTCCAAAATTGCAGGCTCACTATCGTTAGCCAGGACAAAAAAAATCGACACCTAAATAGCACGAATGGTCTTAATATTGACAAAAAAGTGGGGGCGAAAGGTCTTAAAATCGACAAACTAATTGGGCCGAACTTCTTAAAATATAAAACAAATATAATGGGGCTAAACATGAGGCAGAAGGGGGGGGGGGGGGGGGACCCAAAAAAACGACCCATCTCGAAGGCTAAGTGGTTAACTAAATATTTGGAGAGCGTGACTCACAAATTGATTACGGGGAGGTTTTTAGTGTGTTCCCTAGACTTCCATCAAGCTTGAAATTACACCCCCTTGAGTCCCTTTCAAGATAAATTTGTACATTTTTCGGTAGAAAAATGTCCCAGCCGATGGCCGGTTCCTATTAAATTACAGGCTCGCTATCGCTCGCCAGGATAAAATCGACACCTGAATGGCACGAAAGGTCTTAATATGGAGTGAAAGTTCTTAAAATCGCTAAACTAATGGGGCAAACATTTTATAATATCAAAAGCAATGGGGCTAAACGTGAGGGAGAAAGGGGTCAAGAAAAAAATCCCTCAAGTGGAGATCTCCCCTTAACTACATGGATCACAGAAACTGACCAACAACAGTCATCAGTGGCTTTAGTATTTAAATATTTTGAACCATCTTTTCGAAAGTAGATCTTTGTCAGTTATTACACATTAAGGAATCACTTCACGGCTATTAGAAAGCCTTTTTTTTGTTTTTTTTTGTTTTTTTTTTATTTAACTGGCCTTTCCATACCGCCTCATATAATAACTAATGGGGCTAAACATGAGAGAGAAGGGGGACCAGAAAAACGACCCATCTCCCCTTTTAAAGTTCAGAGATTCAAATAGGTGTAAACTAATTAGTGCTCGTTAGTGTACAGGCATAATTTCCACACGGTACTAATTTTGCATCCAGTTCATTTGCATCCTAAACACATTCATACCTACTAATTGTTTCTACGGTCATTGACTATTTTGATATGGACTTGACTATTTAAAACTAAAAAACGTGACTATTTCCAAACCATAACCCTTCACCATTTCCCCCTTCACCACAACCTCTATCACCACCACAACCACTATCACCACCACAACCACCATCCCCATCACAACAGGCCATTATCACCATGCCTACCATCATAACCACCACAACCACTATCACCACCATAACCACTATCACCACCACAAACCCCCATGCCTACCACCATCGCCACTCCCACCATTACCATCACAACCACACTCACCACCATATTTACCACAACCACCATCTCCACTACAACTACAATCACAACCCTAACCACTATCTTCACCTCTCTCCACCTTCACAGTTACCATCATCACCCACACCACTTACTCCTTCATAACTACCTCTTTCCTAGCCACAAATACTGTTTTCTCCACCGTAAATAGCACTTCCTCCACACTAACATTACCTCCACCAAACTACCACTTCCTCCACCACACTACCACTTTCTCCACCACAGCAATCACTTTCTCCTCTACAACTACCACTTCCTCCACAACTATCACTTCCTCCACACTACCACTTCCTCCACAACAACTACCACTTTCTCCACCACAACTATCACTTCCTCCACAGTACCACTTTCTCGACCACAGCTACCACTTCCTCCACAACTAATACCACTTTTTCCACCACGACTATATACAGGTATATATATATATCACTTCCTCCATTATACCTACCACAATCCTTCCCAAATTCGCCACTACCATCACCACAACCACCACATTTCTCACCACAACTACCACAATCACCACCACAACCGCCACAATCACCACCGCAACCACTACATTCCGCACCGCAACCTCCACCGCAACCATTACATTCCCCACCGCAACCACCACAACTACCACCGCATCCACCACAATTACCACCGCATCCACCACAATTACCAATCACTACCGCAACCATGTATTAACGTTTCTCATAATTATGTTTAACCATCAATTCTTTGTTTTCTCAAATTGTACCTCAAATTTGTCATGTTCACAAATTAATAAATCAGCCAGTTTAAAAAACAAGACAAATAACTCTTCAAAACTAATTATCAATTAATATTCGACTTTAGCAACAGACAAACAGACAATCTAATTTTTTTATATATTTTTTATTAATTCCTGTTATCCCAATCACCTTTTTAAAGTATTATTGGCTTAAAAGCTATTGTCCAATTAGGCTGTTTTTTTGTATTTGAACGAATTATTCTTATTCTATTTAAAACTATTATATATTTTCCAGAATTCAATCATTCGTCCTTTAGCAGTTCCAACTTATATATTTTCCATTTTATGTTGTAGTTTAAACTTTTCTCTTAGTCTAATTGTGGTTGTTATGGTAATTCAATTTATATATTAAGGTTGGATAATCATATGTTTTCTTTTTATAATCTGTGAAATTCATAACTGTAATATACCGATTATTGTCTGTACTTAATCTAATCACTATTTTCATCTTACATGATTTTTTCAATTCATATTATTTTCCATATTTACTTAAGAAGTTTATATCCCGTTGTTAATGTACCTTTTCTCAATTGAGTGGAAACATAAATCCATTGACTTCCCCCCCATAGAGTAGACTAGTTAGTATTCCAATATAATTTACGATAATTTAACAACATCTTATATATTAATCTTAATACCAATTGGGCTTATAGAGTAATCTAACAGTTTTGGTCTAGGTTTAATAATACTATTTTGCTTCCAATTAGTTAACAAGATAAACTATGTCGTGATAGATAATCCATTTTGGTAAAGAATTTAGTCTTTAGTATAGTTATCTAGGTGGTAAAACATTCTGAGAGAGATGATCCTTAAGTGTAAAGTTGATAATAATCTTACATGCTAAATCACGGAGAGAGTGGCAAAGGAAACACTACCATCTTAGACACACAAATAGCAGCGACACCAGCTTTCAAAAATACATCTGTATATATCCACATAGGCAAAACACAAGCCAAGAAACACAAGAAACGTAAAATGAAATACTAAAAACCCATCACTTAATTCTAGAACACCAATACTCATCTACGTCGACAGTTTCTGGTAAAGCTCTTCACACCCAAATTGGCCAAGCGATATCATGGCGCCATTGTTTTTGGTTCGTCAACACACTCTGGCATACCGACAATCACAAGTACATTATATAGTGTTTATGTTTCGACGTCACGCTTAGTACAACAACAATTATAAAGTCACGTTTTTTTTTGTTACTGAAGAATAAAGCTTGTCTCTGTTATATGCAAACACTGAAGGCTTCGTAGGATAATTGTTTTCTGTTTTGGTTGGCTCCTGGGCTGAGTAGAATCACCATGGAAGTAATTCAGAAATGAGTAATGCTAGTACAAAAAACTCTATATATCTTATTCCTCTAGGCATACGATTCATCAGTAAGCAGAGTTTCAGCAGACACTTGGGAAAGATGACCATATAAAGATTTTGATGAGGTTGTACACATGCGTAAGTTTATACCGGCTTACGCAGCAACCACCCGCAGGAAAGAAATATGTAGTGGGCATGCGCATAAGCCAAAAAGTGGGAGGAGCCTTTAAAGTGGGAGGAACCATGAAAGTTGGAGCTGTGAACCTGATTGGTGGAGGAGAAGGAGCCACCTAGAGACTTGTAAGTGTCCGCTGCCCAATCAGGGAGTCGTCGGCGGGCGGATCCAGGACTTTAGCGAGCGACATGAGCACTGAGAGAGACACATAAACAAACACCGCTGTAGGAGTGTCCATTAAAAACAATGATTGTGCTTCTGTGGGTCACTAGAGGGGGTGGCTGGGCCTGAATAGAAGACAATGGAGGAGGGAGGGCGTTCCAAAAATGCATGATGGAAAGGCCTTAAAACTACACGTAAGTTCGGACATTCGGTGCATTACGATAAAGAACAATGTCAACTGCTGGATGCCCGCACAAGCAGTCGTATCGTACGTGTATGTTACATTATAAACACCCACACAGACACTGGTTATCTAAGACTAATTGTAATAAGCAGGTCTAGGAGAAGAGCTGAGATTCCCCTACCCCAATCTACATGAGAATCCAATCGTCTTTTTGAGCCCTCTTCGGTCAGAACTCGTGTGGCTGGTGTAGATATCACAGCCTAACGTTCACTCTCATCCACGCTAAGCTATTGGATTCCTTTTCCTTTGCAAGAGACTCACAGACATTTGTTGAACCCACTTTCATAGGATTCAAGATAAAAAAGCTGTACATACATCTAAGAGTATTCCATTGTCAGAGTTCTCTAAGCATTCAGGACTCACATTATGAGACAGTGAGATCCTACTGGAATTCATCCACAATGCTCCAGTGTCACAAATATTTTTCATATTCAGTAACATTGATTCTCAAATATTAATGCCAAGTCACTTTTATGTTAAATGGGATCCATTATACTCAATATTGTAATGTGAATTTGAAACCTGATTTAATAATAATATTGATAATATTTTCAATATCTTTCGATATAATGATGATAACTTGTTATTAGTTTGTTTGCATACATTTCTATTGCAGATAATTTGATTAGGTACAGAGATAAAAGGATAATTCAGATGGGCGACGAAATTGTATGTTTTGGGGAATTTATTTGGTTAACTTTTGACATGATACATTGAAGTCAAAGCATTTTTAACATTTATATGGTGTCGAGTTCCTTCCAGCCTATCCCTCCGAAACACTGAAAACAACACAGTTATAAGTTCTTCAACACCCTGCATGGAGGGCGTCGGTACCTCCTGTTTCTAGTTCACTGAAGAGTTTGAACCCATGCCACCACAACTCACCAGTAGAACCCTCCCTCACATATTTGAAAACACCGTAAACACCGCCCCCCCCCCTACCCCGCAACAAATATGGAAAATGAACCCTACCCCCAGACCCAGCCACTAAAAAAAATTGACCCCCTCTAGCATTGAGTGCAGGACATTTATTGACATCACACTCCATTACATTTAATAGTTAGTAAATACAGCCTACCGTGGTTTGTTCTTTAAGATTATCACATTTATGTATATATTTTTATATATATTTATTTATCAGATATATATATAGTATTTTTTTATCCACTATGTACAAAGGGGGAAACATATGAAGAGTTTTTACTGCCCAGGTTGATAAAAAGAAGGTCGCATCTCGCTGACCTTTTTGACCTTGGCTACCACAGATAAGGTCACCGTCAAGATAATGATAGATAAAAGATAATGAGGCCTTATCTTACGATGGATGAAGGAGTTCGGAAAGAGAAGGTGACATTGATGTAGCGAGAAGGTGTTTATGGAGGAGACGCTGCGGAAAGGAGGGATTTCCATTTTGACTTGCGTTATATATTCAGATTCATTCTGACTTTCTCTTCCCCCTTTTAATATGGTTCATTCTTATGTAGTCTGAGTTATTCCGAGATATTATTCCGAGTCATTTTAATCTAATCGGTTTACTTATTTTAGATAGATTGAAAAGTGAATTCATATACAGGTATTCTGTATATTAGCTAGAGGAACAACCAAGCTTTAAATTGTATAGATATGACTCAACTTTTAGCCGTAGCTGTACATATGACTGTATACATGTGAGTCTGAGGAAATTTACCGCTAAACTTACTCACATGAATAGGGTTAAATTGTGAAAAGGAGGTCAGAGAATTTCGGGTCAAAATACTTTCCTTCCCCCAGCCTCTCTCCCTGGGTGGTTTAGGGTGAGGGGTGCAAGCGAGGTGACCACTGTGGTGTGAGTGGGGTCAGGTCAAGTCTGAAGGTCAAGTTAAAGATTATGGTTATGGTCAGGTCAAGCCAAGATCAATTTCAGGGCAGGGTAAAGTCATGGCAGGTCTTGGGTCAAGATTATGGTGATTGATTCCAGGACAAGTTAAGGTCATGGTCAGATAAAATGAGGTCATGATTAATCCCTGGTCAGAATTACATCTGGTAAGGGGAGAATCAGGTCAAGCTAAGTTTAAGTCTTGGTTAGGTCATAGCTGTGTCAGGTGTCAGATCAGGTCAAGATAAATTCCAGTTCAGGTCATTTATCATTCAATTCAGATCAATCATCTTTATTCCAGGGCAATTTAAAGTCATGTCAGGTGTCAGCTCAGGTCACGATTAATTTCAGGTCAGTTCAAGGCAAAATGAGGTCAGGGATGGGTCGTGTCAGGTCAGGTCAGACTTTAGATATGACCCTTTGCTAATTATTTTTTTCTGTGTGCATATTAATTCAACTCTTATACCATGCTTCATTAACAGTTGTCATATATATACACTATGTTGTTTGTGTAGTTGGATTTAATTACGTTTCTGTTTTTACTAAACGTAATATATATTTTTATATCAACTTACTAGTCTTTCGAATTTATTATTTCTTTGTTTCTTGCCCTTGGTTGATCTGACCACAAACCCCACCAGCATGACGAAGAGAACAAGTGAAACAACATAACAAATGGTAACAGTAGTAGTAGGAATAGTATTAGTAGTGGTGGGGGTGGTAATAGTAGTAAACAGTAGTACAGTAGTAGTAGTAGTAGCACCATCAATAAGCCAAACAACACTCAATTAAGTCTCGCCCTCTTTGCCCGTGTCTCCTCCAATGAAAATCCAGCTTTTTGGTCTTGGGTTTGCAGAGCAGCGTTGTCATTGGAGGACCACAGAGACCGGGCGCACACACAGATCCACAAGGGAGGGCTTTTAGAAAACACACACAACAAAAGGGCAATGCTTTTTCCTTCAACTGACGTTGTCGCGAGTAAGTGTTTTATTATTTTAGTTTCGCTTGCACACAGACACACACTTTCTCTGTATTTTTGTGTTTTTTTTTTCTTTCTTTTGAGGGAAAGGCCGTGCATAAGAGAATTTGTTCAGGTGTACAGGTTTTTCAAGACCCGAAGTTTCGTAGAGGTTTGGTTGGTAAGGTTTTCTGCGGCATTCCTTAGCTGGCTGAGGTAAAGAACGTGCCATTTATTTGTCAATGTTTGCCTTTGTATACATTTGTCTCGAAAAGGGGTGTTGGGGTGTTATTTAAATCTCGATAGAGGTCTAAAGAACGAATTTAAACCTGCTTATCAAATCCTATTCCATGAAGATAATATTATACGCGAGAGCAAAGTTATATTATTTTCATCATGTGTTGTAGCAAATCTGAATAGTTAACTTTAACATGGAATCATCTTTTATATTGCAGTGTTCATTTGTGACTAAGCCATTAAGCGGAAAATATCGGGTTTTATTTGTTTACATTGATTATTGAATCGGGGCAAGAAAAATAGGGTATAAATAATTTTCTATACAATATTTGTTTTCTTCAACCAAAACAAAGTGAAATCAATGAAAATATACTTGAACACGTACAGTCGGCCTAATAAGTGATGTCTCGGCACCAAGTATGTTTTGATCAATAATTGGTATCAGCAGTATCTAAGCTTCATTTCTTCATATCGAGTGAAAGATACCAACATGTTCCTTCCCTTACCCACCCTATTCAACATCTGACAGACATTAATACAGCACAGAACAAGCCAAACATAATGACAGCTGGGCATTGACTTATTAGCGCGACTGTACCGTATGTATCTAGAAACAGCAAACCATTTGAGAACTTACACGATAATACTCAAACCCGTATTGATAACAATGTAATACTAATTTCATAAACAGTTTGGCAAATATTCAAGACAACTCATTTTTAACAACAACTGGTTAAGGGGAGACAGACCGTTTTTCTGGACTCCCTTCTCCCCAATGTTTAGCCCCGCTAGTTTTGAGATTTTAAGACGTTGGTTCCATTAGTTTGGGGATTTTATGACCTTTCACCCCATTTCTTTGTCAATATTAGTAACCTTCGTGCCATTTAGGTGTCGATTTTTTCCTGGCGAGCGATAGCGAGCCTGTAATTTTAGGAGGAATCGGCCTTTGGCCGGAAGATTTTTTTACCGAAACATTTATAAATCTATCTTGAAGGGGGGTCTAGGGGGTGTTTTTCTTAGCTTGATGGAAGTCTAGGGAGGAAACTAAAAAAAAAAAAAAAAAAAAATGAATTAATAGACCAAACAAACAGCCACTGTCCCCTTAAGCGTCTATAAAGTACACTAATTCAACTAATATATATACACACATACAAATACATACAGTGTCTTAGGTGGGTCTACGTGTACAGTAGGTCTCAGGCTAATAAAGGGGAATGTATAATAAATGTGAATGAAAGGGGGGTCACCTGCTTTTTTGTTATCTTTCTCTCCGTTTCTCTCTTTCTCTGGCTTGTATCCATTCGGCCCCATTCAGTCAACTGTTTTAAGACGGTTATCCCCATCCAGGTGTCGATTTCTTCCTGGCGAGCGATAGCGAGGAGCCAGCTCTGTATAGAGAAATCCGGCTTCGCCGGAGAAATTTTTCTATCGAAAAATGTACAAATTTAGCTTGATGTAAAAAAAAAATATATATATGCTGACTCGCTACTGCTCGCCAGGAAAATAATGACACCTGGTTTGGGGTAAACGTCTTAAAACAGTAGGCTGAATGGGGGCCGAATGGATACAAGCCAAAGAGAGAGGGAGAGAAAGAGAAAACAAAAAGCGAGGTGGGGCCCCTTAAAGTTATCTATCAGAATTTGTGTTGCTAGGCATTGCGTTATCACGTACAATGACTAATGCTTTCTCTAAAACTAAACATTGCATCTAATTAACTTGATTTACCAATAAGGCACGATTACTATTGATTATGATAATATTAAGTAATACAGTGAAAGTTAAACTTAAAACAAATATTAACAAAATATGATTAGAAGCAAAATAATAATACGACATAATAATAATTATAATATTTATAATAATTTAATTTTAATAAGAAAATTAGGTTAGTGATAATAAATATAAATTTTTAATAAGGAAATGCTTATAATCATGTTTAAGTAAAAGAAGGGGAAATGTTAAACCTATAAATAGGTAACCATAATGATCATTCACAATATAAAACCCAAACGTTTAGTCACAAATAGCTCGCATATAAACCCTGCAATATAGTCTGACTCTAAGTTGCTGTCATGTTGCCTTGTGTGTAATATTCGCGAACATTTAATCCGGACCAGATTATCGTACATCAGCCAGCCAAGTGACGCGCCGTGGGGGTTGCCAGTTAGGCGTTATTCAATTATGTGAAGAGTTGGACGTCTGGGTAAATGTTATTGTTTGCGTTTGTCGGGGGAGGGGGTGTGGGGGTGAATAGAGAATGGAGAGGAGGAGAGGACAAATAGGAGAAAGAGAAAGAGGGGTAAGCGGAGATAGAGAGTAGTGGAGAGATGGAATTGGAGAGGAGGAAAGGAGAGATAGGAGAGATAAAGAGAGATAAGTGGAGAGGGAGAAGTGGAGAGATAGAACAGGGACGACTGGAAAGGGTGAAGCGAAAGGCAGGGTGATGATAGGTAAGCTTGAGAGAGAGAGAGAGAGAGAGAGAGAAAGAGAGAGAGAGAGAGAGAGAGAAAGAGGAAAGGCAGGGTGATGATAGGTAAGCTTGAGAGAGAGAGAGAGAAAGAGGAAAGGCAGGGTGATGATAGGTAAGCTTGAGAGAGAGAGAGAGAGAGAGAGAGAGAGAGATTCAAATTGAGAGAGTTATCTAGTATTATTTATTTGCATCACTTTCTGCAGCATACACTCCAACATTTACATAGACAACCAAGCCGTTTACAAAGCCACTGGTGCGAATAGGGTAGTTAAGAGTTCGTAGGGGTGGGGTCTATTTACACAACCAAGCCGTTTACAAAGCCACTGGTGCGAATAGGGTAGTTAAGAGTTCGTAGGGGTGGGATCTATTTACACGGCTTTACACAGAGGCGAAAATCCCGGGTTATCTCACGGGATAGAAGACCTTAAGGAAGAGAGGGATTTTTTTTAGCTTGTTCTGGCCTTTGGTATTCCTCTTTGATAGATTGATAGACAGCTGGGGACAGGTAGAAAGACAGATAGATGTACAGTATATATATAGACAGATAGAAAGACAGACAGATGTACAGTATATCCCTTTCAGTACCGGCAACGTCTTTTTTATTTGAGTTCACCTACATTTAGACGATTTTGTGAAGCTTAGGAAGGATATATGGTAGCTAAAAGGATTACTTGAGATAGTATTTAGCCTTTGTATTGGTATCCGTCCTTCCTAAGCTGAATAAACTCGTCTAGTAGTTGCCAGAAAATGACAAAAAGGATGGGATATAGACAGATAGATTAGTCGATAAATATGGACAAACGGATATAGAAAAGTGCTTAGATATACATAGAGTTATATATCCTTAAAAGACTCAGTACCCAAGGTGACGGAGAGATAGTGTAGTTAGTTAAGGGGAGATCTCCACTTGAGGGATTTTTTCTTGACCCCTTTCTCCCTCATGTTTAGCTCCATTGCTTTTGATATTATAAAATGTTTGCCCCATTAGTTTAGCGATTTTAAGAACTTTCACCCCATATTAAGACCTTTCGTGCCATTCAGGTGTCGATTTTATCCTGGCGAGCGATAGCGAGCCTGTAATTTAAGAGCAACCGGCCTCCGGCCTGGACATTTTTCTACCGAAAAATGTAAAAATGTATCTTGAAACGGGGTCTAGGGGGTGTAATTTTAAGCTTGATGAAAACGTAGGGAACAAACTAAATCCCTCCCCTTAAAGGAATTAGACGGTTATACTCAGCTTAGGAAAGATGTCTACCATTTCAAAGATTACAGACTATCTCCATTAATCGTTTTAGCTCCCATATATCCTTCCTAAGTTTCATAAAATCGTCAAAATACAGCTGAAAACAAAACACAAAGATGTCGCCGGTACTGTAAAGGATATATATAAATGGGATTAATGAACAAGTGATGGAGGAGGATAGATAATTTAACGATCAAGAGATACATAAAGATAAGAAACTAATGGCAAGAAAGAGAGAGAATTTGAGAGAGGAAGGGATTGTTTTTATATTGAAGGGAGATGCGCTTTCGTCAACCTTTTCGTCAACCTTTTCCCGTTCTATTCTCAGAAGACGTCATATATTATACTTTTTCCTCAACCTTTTCGTCAACCTTTTCCTGTTCTATTCTCAGAAGACGTCATATATTATACTTTTTCCTCAACCTTTTCGTCAACCTTTTCCTGTTCTATTCTCAGAAGACGTCATATTATACTTTTTCGTCAACCTTTTCCTGTTCTATTCTCAGAAGACGTCATATTATACTTTTTCATCAACCTTTTCGTCAACCTTTTCCCGTTCTATTCTCAGAAGACGTCATATTATACTTTTTCGTCAACCTTTTCGTCAACCTTTTCCCGTTCAATTCTCAGAAGACGTCATATATATATTTTTTTCCTCATTTTAAATTATGTGTTTTTTTTTTCCCACGTTCTACACCTTGGTATTATTTCTTTAAGGGGAGATTTCCACTTGAGGGATTTTTTTTCTTTACCCCTTTCTCCCTCATGTTTAGCCCCATTGCTTTTGAGTTTTTAAGATGCTCACCCCATTAGTTTGGCGATTTTAAGAACGTTCGCCCGAATTTTGTCAATTTTAAGATCTTTCGTACCATTTAGGTGGCGATTTTTTCCTGGCGAGCGATAGCGAGCCTGTAATTTAAGAGGAACCGGCCTTCGGCCGGGACATTTTTCTACCGAAAAATGTACAAATTTATCTTGAAAGGGGGTCAAGGGGGTTTAATTTTAAGCTTGATGGAGGTCTAGGGAATAAACTAGATACCTCCCCTTAAATCATTAACCTTTACCATTCGTATTCTACTATATTTTACGGATATATTATTGATAATTTTATAATACTTCTTTTTAAATTTCGTTTATTTTGCAGATGTACTTTTCCTATTGTTGAATTATAACACTTGTTTCCTATTTCTTCTATTTTTCTTAACTTACTTTTTTCTCCTTCACTGTCTCTTCCTCGAATTCTCTTGTTACTGCTTACTTTTCTTTCTCTTTCTCTCTTCGCCTTACTTTATTTATTCAATTTCCTTATCTCGCTTTCGTCATGTTTATGCTAATTAAGTTTCGTCTTACTTTTTGTTATTGCTTTGCCTTCCCCTTCTTATCTTGTTGACGTGTTTACCTTCACTCTCTTGATTTTTACCTTACTTTATCACGCTTTACAATTCCCACCCTCTTCATTCCCACCCTCTTCATTCCCACCCTCTTCATTCCCACCCTCTTCATTCCCACCCTCTTCATTCCCACCCTCTTCTACTATTTCTCTCTCACTTTCTGAATGTTCACCCATTTTCTCTCACTGTGTCTCCTTTCCATCCCTATCTCCTTTTTTTTTCTTCACAGGCGTTACTTTTCTATTTGGCACTCGTTTCTAAAAAAGGGGAGTCTTTGAGAGGGCTAGAAAAATCACTTGGGGGGGGGGGGGAAGGATTAAATTGTTTGTGAGAGAGAGAGAGAGAGAGAGAGAGAGAGAGAGAGAGAGAGAGAGAGAGAGAGAGAGTGGAAATATAAGGACAAGGGAATATGGCAGGCAAGAAGAACAAGTATCCAGTATGTTGTAGGGGAAATACACAAACTCTCTTAAGAGGGGTAAACGGCTTTTTTTTTTATCTTTCTCTCTTTCCCTGGCTTGTATCCATTCGGCCCCATTCAGCCAACTGTTTATCCCCATCCAGGTGTCGATTTCTTCCTGGCGAGCGATAGCGAGCCAGCATTGTATGGAGAAATCCGGCTTCGCCGGAGACATTTTTCTATCGAAAAATGTACAAATTTAGCTTGCTGTCAAAACAAAACTATATATATTCTGGCTCGCTACCGCTCGCCAGGAAAATATTGACACCTGGATGGGGGTAAACGTCTTAAAACAGTAGGCTGAATGGGGCCGAATGGATACAAACCAAAGAGAGAGGGAGAGAAAGAGAAAAAAAAAGCGAGGTGGGCTCCCTTACAAAGATGAAACCAAGAGTATTACATAATTAAGGAGGTAGAGATGAAAGGACAATTATATATTATACACGTTCAATGACTAACACTGGCACCCACTAAGAACTTATCAAAAATACTATAAATTCTTTAATATCATTTTTTTTATTCATGTTCATCTTTGACCTCAGTACTTTTTTGTTATCTTTCTCTACTTTTCTCTCTTTCTCTGGCTTGTATCCATTCGGCCCCATTCAGCCAACTGTTTTAAGACGTGTTCTAGTTTCCTTCAAACATACTAGAAATTCTTATATATCATTTTTATTCATGTTCATCTTTGACCTCAGTACTTCTCTCTGTTTTCTAGTTTCCTTCAAACCTTTCCCAGATGATCGTTTCATGAATGTAAAATGAATTATAGTTCATATGGCCTCGAGATCGTATTTTTTTCTATAACAAGACTGAGTAATCATCTTGTTTATATGACCCGAAAGGAGTGGGTAAGATGCCTCCTTGGTTTCTATATATTTCTTGGCATGTTGTCATCAAAGTTCTTCATATATATAAAAACACAAACAAAAAGTTTAAGGAAAATAGAGAGAGAGAGAGACATGCTTTCAAAATGTAAACTTTGTGCGTCTTAAGGCGGATTTAAAAGAACGATTTTTCCTTCAACGTTTCGACCGCAACCCTGATCTAGCAACTTCTGAAATACACTTTAGAAGAATTATGTCACGTATAGTAAGCTACATATAGGTTTAGTTGCCGATAACAGCGTAAAATTGTCTCAAAATGTTGCCATCATAAAGTTTGCGGATCAAAAAGTTTGCAGATCTTTAAGTTTGCGGATCAAAATCTGCCGGAAATGCCCTCGAGTAAATCCGCCTTTAGGGATTCAAAGCGCTTCCATACTCCATAATTCTTCAGGGGTTAGAATGATTTTGAGAGATTCGAAATGTGTTGATGAATTAAACTGCATACTACATACTAATTCCTTTATGGGTAGAACATACTAATTCCTTTATGGGTAGAACATACTTTCCGGATATATATTCAACCGATTGAGAGATTTCGATTGCTCCTCATAGTTGAATCATTTAATAATTTCAAGTGGTTTTATGATTCGAATCGCTTCATAGATTCGAACCAACTGAAGGGTTGGAGTGCGCCTGCTTTTGTTTACATAGCGACAGTGGATGTTGACATGCATACACAAACACACAGTTGAATAGGGTTTACAGGGAATAATCAAGATCCCTATTAATTGTCGTTCATAATCATTTTCCTAGTAATGGTTTATTCGGTACTATTTTTGCAGCTTCGAGTTTCATGTTTTATATATAATACTTGTTTTCCAGCACAAAGTAAAATTCTCAAATTATTTATACATTGGTAATCATATTTGCTAACACTCATCTTTTCACAGGTGAGATTTTTTTAATCATAGATTATACTCCTGACAATAACAATTATTGTTTCATTTTTTTGATGTGTAATGCCAATAACATCTAATGGACATTCAAGAGCTTCAATTCAATAACACCATTCGTTAAGTTGGAATGTTTCTTGGGTTTCCACATCCTCAATTTCCATAATGTTTTAATAATTTCAAATTAACATTCTACAAATTATGTGAAAAGACATTTTAAATTAATAATTTTCTTGAGCTTCTCGTTTCTTACTTTGTATTTTATTTCATATAGATCCTAATTTTATCTTGTAATTTTGTTTGCAAGTCCATCACCAGAAGCACCTCCTTCCCTCCTTCCTTCCATCCTTCTGTCTTGCTCACTTTTAATCATTCAATCTTTCACTCCTTCCTTCTCTCCTTCCTTCCATCCCTCCTTCCTACCATCCTTCTCTCCTTCCATCGTTCCCTCCTTCCTACATACTTCGCCAACCACGCTTCTCTTCCCAGAACTGCTCGGTTTTAATAAGCAACATGATTCCTGATGTTTTTTTTATGAAGCTCACTTGTTTTGCTTTCAATGCACTGCACCTTTGAATTTTATTTACATAGTTTCCAAATAACGTGTGTGTTGTGTTGTATTGATGTTTGCTGATGATAATACTTCACGTCCATTTTTTTTTACATTATCATATTTTTATCCTTTTTTTTTTTTTACATTTTTGGTATCTGCTAGGGCAATATTTGCTCCCGTTATTTTTTTTATTTATTTTTTAACATTTTAAAAATCTGCTTGGATGGTATGTCCTCAAGATTTTGTTAACGTTTTTTATTATTAGTTAGGATATTGATCTACTTCCCAATTTTGCTTGGATGGTATTTGTTTGTTCACGTTTTTTCTTATATATTTTTATTTTTATTATTTGTTAGGATAGTGATCTAATCCCCTGGTTCTCAATATGACACTCGACCGGCGCACTTAGTTCTGGCGTCAGGTGGCAGCGCGTCGCCCCTGGAGGTTGAGCGCGGCGCCAACCCAGTGGACGAGGATGTGGGCGGAGAGCAGGGCGGCCATCAGGGTCAGGAGCGGTGGGCACGGGGACACGGGTGCCGGCGAGAGGGACACCTGCGCCTCTGGGTAGTTCACGTCCACCTTGGCCAGGATGAAGATCGAGAGGATGGCGTCGG
The DNA here is from genome assembly GCA_032716605.1 of Paralithodes platypus. Lineage (NCBI taxonomy): Eukaryota > Metazoa > Arthropoda > Malacostraca > Decapoda > Lithodidae > Paralithodes > Paralithodes platypus. Next base: position 4,732,742 of record CM064570.1, on the reverse strand, counting down.
TTAGGATGTCCGAGTTGCGCGGCCGGGCGTTGATCTTCTTGGTCAGGTCTTCCAGGGGACCGGCGCATTCCTCCTGGTAATGGAAAAAGGACATAGATGTTATTGTTTTTGTGTATTGGTGGAAATCTGTTTTGGGTGTGGTGTCCCGAGTTCGAATCCCGGGAGGACCATATGCTTTCATTAGTTTATTCAAGTGTATTGGGGTTTGTAATTGGTGATTAATGTTGATAACGGCGTGTTACTTAATACGTGGTTATTCTATCCTATTATGGCATGATATAGTTGTCCCTGGTTGACTCAGACGCGCGACGGAGTGCATCGAGAGACGTCCTTTGATGCGAACATTTTATTATTTCTCTTCTGGCCTAAGAAATGGCAAATAGCCTAAACACTGATTACTGTATGTTGGATTTTACTAGATTTAATCAGTTATCTACAGGCTTTCAGAAATTACGGTTACATGTACTACTATAAATAAAGACTTGTGTTCTATCAGTCGGCCCATTGGCTTGGATCATACCCCCTTGGATCATATATTATTATTGCGTAGTTCCACATGAAGATCAATTTAGTGACATGACAATCAAGCCATGTGACTGCATCTGATATCCTTTTGTGTGAAGTGGGAAAAGTATATGATAATTATAAATCTCGTCAACCTGGCAAAATGGTAATAAAAACAGAAGAATTCTGTGTATCAGTTGCAACTAGACAAAGTAGAACAGAAAGCCTTTCGTCTCATAACTCTCGTCCACTCACCGATTTTCTGCAATATCTCTTCACCGCAATGTTGCATCTCTCACTATTCTATCGCTATTACAATAATCAGTGTTCCTCAGAGCTCTCTTTTAGTGTATACCACCTCCTCTACGTAGGGTACGTATTATCCGTCTTGCAACGCAAGCTCACCCTCACTATGTGCAACTCTCCAACCCAAGAGTGAAACAGTACTCCCAATCTGTATTCTATTCAACAGCTGAGCTCTGGAACTATCTCCCTGAATCCATCTTTCCCTCATCATATGACTTAAATAGCTTCAAACTTCGTGTGTCCAGACATTTTGGCTCGAACATTCCTTGATTTTGGCCGTCACTCTTTCAACTCTGGGGGAGGCACTCGTCACAGGCAGTTTTGCCTTTTGTCTCCTTCATCTACAAAGACAAATATAAATAAATCTGATATATTTTTTTCTCTATCTCTATCTGTCTACTGTGGGCCTTGGGCCTTGACATTATTCTTCCGAAAACATTTGCAAATTTATCTCGAAGGGGGGTCTTGGTGGTTTTATTTTAAGCTTGATGGAGGTCTAGAGAGCAAACTAAAAAAAAAACATTCGGTACCGGTGACGTCCTTTTCATTATAATTCGAACTCGGAACAACACACCCAGAACATTAACATCTAATCCATTACACCACCAACAAAACCAATCCAAACAACCCAACCACATTCTCTCCTGTTCCTTCGCCCCTCCTCCCCAGAAAATGAAAAGTTAAATTTACGTTCTATTAGCCATTTCCACTCGACCGGATGCGGGAAATATGACCCCTTAAAGTTCTGGGAGTTACGTCACGGAGCCTTCACACGAGCGGGGGGAAAGTGTGTGGGTGTGGGTGTGGGTGTGTGGGTGTGGGTGTGGGTGTGGGGGGGCTTTATCGGCAACTACTGATTGACCGCACCTTTCTTTCGGTACCTGTTCACGCTATCTGGTGCTACGTCTGGTGGGTTGTTATGATATTTGGTTTAATTAGTATTGAAGGTGTCAGTTTTGTGTTGCCATTTTCGAACAATGTATTTTTTAGTTTAATCCCTAGACTTAGAAAAACGCCTCCCAGGCCCCCTTCAAACTAAATATATGTTCCCCCAAACCCTGACCCGGACAAAGGCCGGGGTTAAAAGTACCCGTGTCAATCCCTCCTCCTCCTCCTCCTCCTCCTCCTCCTCCTCCTCCTCCTCCTCCTCCTCCTCCTCCTCCCATAAGGCCAGCTGTCCCGGCCCTCGAAATGTGGGGGGGGAGGCTGAAAAAGGGCCAAAGTTTGTGTGGAAAGTTTATAGTGACCGGGCGGGGATCAGCCGAAAGTTTTAAAGACGGGTTGTGTAATCGATAAGGGCAGGTTGTTTGTTGCTGGGGTTTTATTGGGTTGTGTAATCGATTAGGCAGGTTGTTTGTTGCTGCGGGATTTGGAGTTTGTTTTTAATGGGTTGTGTAATTGATAAGGCTGTTTATTTGTTGATACGGGATTTGGAGTTGTTTAAAAGGGTTTTGTAATCGATAAGGTAGGTTGTTTGTTACTGCGCTTGTTTTAATGGGTTGTGTAATCGTTAAGGGGAGGTTTTTAGTTTGGTCTCTAGATATCCATCAAGCTTAAGATTACACCCCCTTGACCCCCTTTCAAGATAATTTTTTACATTTTTCGGTAGAAAAATGTCCCGGCCGAAGGCCGATTCCTCTTGAATTACAGGCTCGCTATCGCTCGCCAGGATAAAATCGACACCTAAATGGCACGAAAGGTCTTAAAATTGACAGAAATGGGTCGAAAGTTCTTAAAATCGTCAAAATAATGGGGCGAACGTCTTAAAATTAGAAAAGCAATGGGGCTAGACATGAGGGAGAAAGGGATCAAGAAAAAAGTCCCTCAAGTGGAAATCTCCCCTTAAGGCTCTTGAGCAAATTGGGTTCTTAAAATATTTGTATTTTGAACAGATTGTATTAAAAAGTGTAAATATATAAAGACAATGTGTATATAATATTGTGGTGGGTTTGCGGGGTTGATCAACAATATCGAGTTTTTCCATTGTCCACTTGTAGTACAGACTTGATCTGTGGTTAACCCTTTCAGTGGGAGAAGGCTTTTGTTATGGCTATCATTAGATGAATTTAATCAGATTAGGAAGGCGTTTTGGAAATCAGCGGAACAATTGAGATAGTATTAGCTTCATTAATTCCCACAGATCCTTTCTAAGATTCTTATCATTGCTTTATAATACCTATAATGCAATGAAATACTACGTCCTGTTATGCTGAAGGGGTTCCGGATGTGAGGTATTCTGAAACGGTCAATCATTAATTAACACAAAACAATTTAATGGCATAAACATTAAAATTCATAGAGTATGGTTAAAGGCTCTATTATTTAAATTACATTTCAATGAAGTGAGGTTGAAAATAGATAAATGGAAATGGGTAGTGAAATTCATAATATATATAAAAGCATATATATATATAATTATATATATATATATATATATATATATATATATATATATATATATATATATATATTATATATATATATGCTTTTATATATATATAATATACATGTAACATTTTAGAGAATATAATTTATGATGCACACATTTTAAGGGGAGGTATCTAGTTTATTCCCTAGACCTCCATCAACCTTAAAATTACACCCCCTTGAGTCCCTTTCAAGATAAATTTGTACATTTTTCGGTAGAAAAATGTCCCGGCCGAAGGCCGGTTCCTCTTAAATTACAGGCTCGCTATCGCTCGCCAGGATAAAATCGACACCTAAATGGCACGAAAGGTCTTAATATGGGGTGAAAGTTCTTAAAATCGCTAAACTAATGGGGCAAACATTTTATAATATCAAAAGCAATGGGGCTAAACATGAGGGAGAAAGGGGTCAAGAAAAAAATCCCTCAAGTGGATATCTCCCCTTAAGGCACTCCAGCAAACATTCAGAGTGCAGATAAAAGATGCGGAAATAGGTAAACATGCAAATAGAGATAACTGGGAATATATAAACACCGATGCATAGCTAAGAATATAAGTGGAGTGAGATTAGATTCTATGTTTCTATAAGCGTCAGAACTTTAGTAACTCGCTAGATAAAACTATAAGGTAAGGAAACAGATACACACACACACATATAGGTCAATTACAAGGTTTATACAGGGGGTCCCGTTATAGGCGTGGCAGACTTCCGGATATGAGGATTTCATAGACGATTGTAAGCACAAAGGTTCCATAACATAAATTCGAAATCTCAACCTTTAATGATATATATATCGATTGTTTCAGTTAAAGGGAGATGGGCCGTTTTTCTGGTCCTTCTTCTGCCTCATGTTTAGCCCCATTAGTTTTCATATTTTAAGACGTTCGCCCTATTAGTTTGTCGATTTTTAAAGCTTTCGTCCCATTTCTATATCAATATCAAGACCTTTCGTGGCATTTAGGTGTCGATTTTTTCCTGGCGTGCGCTAGCGAGCCTGTAATTTTAAGAGAAACCGACCTTCGGCCGGGAATTTTTTTCTATCGAAAAATGTACAAATTTATCTAGGGAGTGTTTTTTTTAAGCTTGATTTAGGTCTAGTGAGGAAACTAAAAATAAATTAATATATAAATAAATAGACCCAAACAAATTCCACTGTCCCCTTAATGTCCTTCCCTGCTCCACTATAATGGACTCGTCCATGTCAAGAAGTTTCCAACAGGTTCAATCAAGCCAGAATACATGTAATCGTATTGTAACTTACTATATTATATTAAGTTGATTATACTCGTAATATGGTCAAGCAAATATGTTTATTATGTGTGATAGGTCCTGGTGGTGAAATACGTGGGAAAACACCATCTACTGTATATTATGGAACATTATAAGCTTAGGATTGTTTATGTAACCTAAACCTGAAGTTTGGCAATCCATGTAAACCGTAATTAAAAATATTATGGAAGACAGCCAAGAAAATGGATAAATAATACATTCTATAATATAAAATTAGTTTAGGTGTGCCAATAGATTAGTAGCCAAGTATATAGATACATTCGTATGTTTATTGAACATATAAAGGGATAGATTGATAGTACCTAGATAACTGGATAATGAAGGAGATAGCTAAGGTATATATAGTCTATTCGCTGTAAGTGGGCGAGAAATAAGATAGCTAGATGGGGAGATAGCAAGGCAGACAGAGAGCTTAGAAAGGTAAACACACACCTAGCGAGAGGCACGCATGTAGGTATATAATCTGACAGCCAATATGATAGTTAGATGAGGAGATAGCATGGCAGACAGATAGCTTAGAAAACTAGACACACACCTATAGAGAGGCACATAGGTAGGTATAGAATCTGACAGCCAATATGATAGCAAAATGGACAGATAGCAAGCCAGACAGATAGCTTAGAGAGGTAAATACACACCTATAGAGAGGCACGTAGGTAGGTATACAGTCTGACAGCCAATATGATAGATGAGGAGATAGCAAACTAGACTGAGAGCGTAGAAAGGTATACACACACCTATAGAGAGGCACGTAGATAGGTATAGTGTCTGACAGCCAATATGATAGCTAGATGGACAAATAGTAATGAAAACAGATAGCAAGGTATAGTGCTGACAGCCAAAATGATAGCTAGATGGGGAGATAGCAAACTAGACTGAGAGCTTAGAAAGGTAAACACACATCTAGAGAGAGGCACGTAGGTAGGTATAGTGTATGACAGCCAATATGATAGGTAGATGGACGACAAATAGCAAGGACATCAGATAGCAAGGTATAGTGTCTGACAGTCAAAAGGGTAGCAACATGGGGAGATAGCAAAGAAGACAGAGAGCATAAAAAGGTAAACAAAACACCTATAGAAATTAAAGCTATAAAGTGCCAGAAATATTGATAGAGAGCTAGGTAGACAAATAGATAAACAAAAATACTTAAGGCGCATAACTAATTAGAAGGTAGGTAGGTAAAGGGTTAGACATCGAGAGAAAGAAGGATACTGTTGAGGTAGCTTAGCTTAAAGGTAATTTATAAATCTTGATATTTAAATAGTGTGGAAGCATTGTAGGCAGGAGGTAGTTATGAAGACAAAGTGAGAGAGAGAGAGAGCGAGAGCGAGAGCGAGAGGTAGAGAGGCAAACAACTAAATGGAAAGGTAAGGTGGGCAGGTTGTTGGTATAGGCTTAGCAACAGACAGCCACAGAGACAAACAGACAAACAGCGAGACAGAGAGGTAGACAGATAGACAAACAGAGAGAGAGAGAGAGAGAGAGAGAGAGAGAGAGAGAGAGAGAGAGAGAGAGGGGGGTAGACAGGTCGTAACACAGAGAGATACTTAGCCAAATATCTAACAAGGTAGGCATGTAGATAAAGGAATAGCACTGACAGCCAGAGAGACAGCACAGGTTAGACAGTAAGACGAGAGGTAGACAGGCAAATATCTAGCGAGGAATGTAGGTGGACAGGTAACTAGGCAAAAAGAAAAAGATTAACAGACAGCCAGACAGATAAACAGAGTAGACAGCGAAATTGAGAGGTAGACGGGCAATTAACTAGCGAGTAATGTAGGTGGAACAGGTAAGTAGGCTTAAATAGAGAGCTTGACAGAAAGACAGACAGGTTAGACAGCAAGACAGAATGGTAGACGGGCAAATATCTAATGAGTAATGTATTGGACAGGTTGGTAGGCATCGTTTGAGATAGACAGGCATATATAGACAGCCAGATAGCCAGACAGAGAGAGACAGCCGGACATAGAGGTAGACGGACAGGCTAGACAGCAAGACAGAATGGTATACAAGCTAATATCTAATGAGTAATGTATTGCACAAGTAGGTAGGCATAGATTGAGATATATAGACAGCCAGAGATAGAGACGGACAGAGAGGTAGACGGACAGGTTAGACATGAAGACGGAATGGTAGACAAGCTAATATCTAATGAGTAATGTATTGCACAAGTAGGTAGGCATAGCTTGAGATTATATAGACAGAGAGAGACAGACGGACAGAGAGGTAGACGGACAGGTTTAGACAGCAGTATCTCTCACCTTCTCCCTGCGCTGTCTCTTGTAGGGGGTGAGGTACTGGTCCGGGGGAAGGATGAGACTGGCGTACATTATGAAGTTCTCTCCTATGTGCTTTTTGATCTCCAAGGTGCACTGGGGAGGATAGAGGAGAGTGTCTTTAAGGTGAGGTTGGTGGGTAGCTAGGTAGGTAAGTAGGTAGGTAGGTAGGTTGGTAAGTAGGTAAGTACAGTGGGTAGGAAGATAATGATTTTAGTAGGTAAGTTGGTGGGTGTCTTGGTAGGTAGGTAGGTAGTAGGTTGATAAGTAGGTAGGTAGGTAGGTAGATAGGTAGGTTGGTTGGTAAGAAGGTAGGTAGATAATTACTTGGTAAGTAAGTTGGTGGGTGTCTTGGTAGGTAGGTAGGTAGAGAATGGGTTGATAGGCAGGTAGGTAAGTACAGTACGTAGTAAGAGAATGGGTTGGTAGGTAAGTTGGTGGGTATCTTGGTAGGTAGGTAGTAGGTTGGTAAGTAGGTACTAGGTAGGCAGGTAGGTAGGTGTAAAATGGCTTTATAAGTAAGTTAGTGGGTTTTTTGGTAGGTAGGTAGGTACTTACGTACGTAAAAGGTTATTGGTAGGTAGGTAGGTGGCTAATTTGGTGTGTAGGTATATTGGTAGGTAGGTTGATATGTAGGGTAGGTATATAAAGGGTGGTTGGTTGGTTGGTTGGTAGATAGGTAGGTAGGTAGGTAGGTAAGGGAAGGAGATAGTAACGTGTTTGAGTAGTTAGGTACTGTACACCCTCGAATGAAATTAGTATCGCCGCTTCAAAACTTGTACTTAATTATGTCTGTGTGTTTATGAAGAATATACTCCTTAACATTCTTGAATAACACTTGAATATATAAGCTTTGTCCAGATGTGTTAGAGAGTAATTTTCTCTTGAACATCAAGAAATACTAGCTTAAGGTAGAGATTTTGGAGCGGCGACACTTCATTTGTTCTCCTAAAGTACAGGCTCGCTGTGGCTTGAGATTAAAACATCGACACTCAAATGGCACGAAGGGTCTTAACCCATTGGCTGCGGAAGACGTTCCCGAACGTCATGGCAATTTATAGCAATTTACAGGCTTTTAAAGCCTGTGGAGATGAGTCTGAGTGAGCGGGAGCGCGGCAGGCCCCAGTCCGCTCTCCAGCCAGACGGCCGTGACACTTAGGGATATAAGGTATATCCTGCTAGACTCATGCAGCGCTGCCAAAGGCAAATGTAGCGCGACATTAGCAATATTCGCTCAATATTAGCGAATGTCTATGGTAGCGCTGCGGATTAACCCCGCGCGCTACAAACCTCGTTCTGGTGTAATTTTGAAGTTATTTTCTTCTAGTTTTTGGCTGAATACATTTAATTTCATGCAATCACTTTCTCAATCATTCAAGAGTGCCTGAATATGCCCACAGCGTAAGTGTTAATATTGACAAAGAAATTGGGCGAACATTTTTAGAATCGCCAAACTAATAAGGCGAACGTTTTAAAATGTCATAGCTAACATGATACAGATGGGGGTCCAGAGTAACCGAAAACCTCCCCTTAATAGGTAGATGATTAGTACAGGACAGGGTAAGTAGGTGGGAAATGGCATAGGTAGGTGGGTGTATAAGAGGTGAGTGGGTTGGTATATTGTAGGTACGTAGTAGGTGGGTGGGTAGGTAAGTAGGGGAGGTGTGGTGGAGTGGTCTTGAACACTGGACTGGTAATCCTATGAACCAGATGCCTAGTGAGTTAATTGCTCAAAAGGTGGTGTTCTGAGAGTGAGGGTCCGAGTCTGGGGAGTGAGACGGTGAAGTGCAGAAGCGAAGCGGCTTCAGAGAGGGGACTGCTTCAAGCAGTGTGTGGGTACTTCGCATGTCTTACTCCCTAGACTGGAACTAGACCTCACAGGCTTCACCGTTTTGAGCGGTAGAATGTACAGGCTATCAGCTTATGCCCGAGAGGGAGTAGTAGGGAATATAGAAGAAAAAAAGGTGGGTGGATCGTAGGTGGGTGGGTTAGTATACTGTAGCTACGTAGGTGGGTGGATCGTAGGTGGAGGGGTTAGTATACTGTAGGTAGGTGGGTAGGTAGGTGGTTGGATAGTTAGGTATACAGTATGTTATATAGGGGGTGGGTAGGTAAGTAGGTGGGTGGATCGTAGGTGGGTGGGTTAGTATACTTTAAGTAGGTAGGTAGATGGGTTGGTAGGTAAGGAAGTGGGCAGATCGTATGTGGGTGGGTAGGTAGGTGGTTGGATAGTTAGGTATACAGTATGTTATATAAAGAGGTAAAAAATATAGATTGGTGAGTGTAATAGATGCATAGACAGATAGATAGATAGTCTGAGATGAATATAGTGAATTATAAGTAGAAGAAGGGTGGTATAAAATAATATGCTGACTTACTTGAAAGTGAACCAATATGTATGATATAAATATCCTTATCCTATGATAGTCTACGAGATAGATAGATTGATAGATCGATTAACTGATCAATAGATAGACAGATAGAAAGATATATACAGTAAATGGATAAATAAATAAATAAATACTAGATACAGAGTGTATTTCACTTATCAGTAGGAGAGAGAAACACAATATTGTAGATAATATAAATAATATGTACAAAAGTAAATGGATTATTAAAAACAATATATTTATATTTATTGGACAAATAGAACAGTTGCATTCATTATCATGGGAACATATTTAGAATGTCTAAATGCACAGTCTGGGCCAAAATGTCATGTAACACCTCGTTATTCCAATTCATCCTGGCTAACATTAGAGGATTTTTATTAAGCTCAGGAAAGACGTTTCGTAATAAGCGTTGTACGTTGCCAACTTACCTAATTGTATACAGCTTAGAAAGACCCCTTGCGAGATTTTTGCCCAAGCGAACAAGGAGATTGTTTTAATAAAAGATAAGCCCGTAAATGAGGAAGAGCTGGCCATCGGCCGGGATATTTTCCTTCTGAATAATGTACATATTTATCTCAAAGGGGGATAATTTTTTTCTCCAAAGTTTGATGTAAGTCTTAAAATAAGAAGAGTAATTTAACCCATTGCCTGTGGGAGATGTTCCCAAACGCCATGGCAATTTACAGCAATTTACAGGCTTTTAAAGCCTTTTAAAGCCTGTAGAATCGAGTGCGAGGTAGCAGGAGCGCAACAGGCCACACGTCCTTCCTCCAGCCAGCCGGCCGCGGCACTGAGGAATCTGAGTCATGCTCTCGCGAGATATACAGCGCTGCCAAAGGCAAATGTAGCGCGACATTAGTGATAATTGCTCATTTTAGCGAATGTTTATTGTAGCGCTGCGGGTGAAGTCCGCGAGCTACGAAGCTCGGTTTGGTGTCATTTTGAAGCTATTTTCTTCTAGTTTTTGGCTGAATACATTTAATTTAATTCAGACACTTGCCTAATCAATCAGGAGTGCCTGAATGAACCCTAATATGGCGGAAATATACCTGCAGCCAAAGTGTTAATGTGGACATTTTAAATACTTTCTTCGTACCTTATTTGTTTAAACACAATTGCTCACAAAGTACCTGGTTTTGAATTTAGCGTTTGTACTTTTAAACCAAAATATCCATTCAAAGAGGTTCCTCAGCAGGCCTGTAACGTGGAAAGTGCTACACGACCTTTGACCCAGACTGTATTTAAATAACACGGAGGATGGTAATAGGTGGTAAAAATAATTTGTGTACAGTCACTCACAGAAGTTCGTGGACCCTTTAAAGTTTTCATTATTCGAGTTTATCTACAACCATAATACATACTTCAATTAATTATGAGTGTAATTTTAAATGTTTCATAATCCAATTTATAATTTATGTGAAGCATATTAAGGATATAAATTCGTTGTAAGTGCATAAATAAATAATGAAAATAATATTTGCAGTATTTGATTTGGGCAATTCCATAAGAAGAAAACTATGTCCACAAAAACATAATAAAAACAATCTTTGCATTATTTCTTTTGGGCATTTCCCTAAGAAGAAACCCATGTCCCCAAACTTTTATGAGCGACTGTACACCTGGATACAAGAGTTCAGCGACAACCTATATAAGACATTGTTTATTATCCAGAAATAATGGAGAGACACAGCTAAGGGGAGTGTTTTTTTTTTGTAGACTCCCTTCTCCCTCATGTTTAACCCCATTAGTTTTGATATTTTAAGATGTGCGCTCCATTAGTTTGGCAATTTTAAAACCTTTCTCCTCATTTCTTTGTTAGAATTAGGACCTTTCGTGGCCTTTAGGTGCCGATTATCTCCTGGCGAGCGATAGCGAACCTGTAATTTAGCAGGAACCGGCCTTTGGCCAGGACATTCTTCTATCGAAAATTGTACAAATTTATCTGGAAGTGAGGGACAATAAGTTTTTTTTTTTTTTTTATAAATTTGATGGAGGTTTAGGGAGCAAACTAAAAAATACAAACAGGGAACTTCATGAGTAACTATATATCATCTGCCAATTATGTATTATATTATTTAGGTTGTCGGTGAACTTTTTCGTGTGACTGTACATTATCGATGCTTGCAGTAATAATGGTATTAAGATGCATTACAAGTAATTACTCAAAAATAATACAATCCAAAAATGTATTTAAAAATTGATTCATTTCATTGTCATTAGGTTTATTTATTGCAGCAGCATACAAAATATACTATATGAACAGTTTTGAACCTCATCCAGCATTTCTGTATTCCGGGTATGTGTGTGTGTGTGTGTGTGTGTGTGTGTGTGTGTGTGTGTGTGTGTTTATTTATTTGTTATCCTGTATTATTTCTTGTCCTCCATTCATCCCCTTTCTCTCCATTTTTATGCAGTTGCCATTTGTTTTCAATACTCATCTCACGCTTGAATAATGTATATGTATGTAATATTATATAATTAAATGTTGTAGCAGGTATCAATACTTACACCGGGTATGTATTACTTTCTCCTTCTTTCTATCTTCTGTACCTTGTTACGTTTGCAGTGTGTACATTTATCTTTACTTCTCTCTCTCTCTCTCTCTCTCTCTCTCTCTCTCTCTCTCTCTCTCTCTCTCTACTAGAATTAAGTCTTGACCACCTCGCTGGGATCGTAAGGTCTGTGTGGTCAGTGTACATATGTAAATCTATGTAAATTTCTCTCTCTCTCTCTCTCTCTCTCTCTCTCTCTCTCTCTCTCTCTCTCTCTCTCTCTCTCTCTCTCTCTCTCTCTCTCTCTCTCTCTCTCTCTCTCACCTTATAGTCGTAGTGGGTAGAGAGGACTTTTCTGAGTACTTCGAGGGCCGCCAGTTCGTCCATGTAGGTGTGTGGCTTCAGTAGGTTCACCTCCACTATGCTGTATCCCAAGAACAGGTAGATTCCGGTGCCTAAGTCGTACAGGCCTGGTGGTAGAGGGAGAGAGAGAGAGAGAGGGGTTGGTTGGATGGTAGAGGGAGAGGGAGGTTGGTTAGTGGGTGGGTTGGTTGGTTGAGGGAGAGAGAGAGAGAGAGGGGGAGGTTGGTTAGTGGGTTGGTTGGTTGGTTGATTTGGGAGTTGGTTGACAGGTTAACCATCTCGCTATCCTGTGGACGCGGGGGTTGCCGATTAGCATTCGGAAATAGAGTTCTCTCAATCTTATAATTACCTTTCCAAAATTAGTTTTCTGCCCACAGCTAACTCAAAGACAACTGCAGAGGTTGAAGTAACTAAACTAAAGGTTTCTAGACATCCCTGCTGGTCACAAAGGCTTTTATGTATCACAGAATAGGCTCAAATCGCGTCATGTGCGTGAAAGGGTTAATTTGATCAGCTATCTCATAGATATGCGCAGTAGCCTTTCAGCGACAAAGGAAAATATCCTCTCAGAGAACGGTAATTTGCTGGACGGCAAATTGTCTAACCAAGTGGAGGTTTCTGATGTACAGATTACTTTTTAACAATCTGATTGATGTGCTGTGTTATTATCTAATTAGAATTAAAATATACTTCCTCGTTTGGAATGGAACTCACTGGCTGTAGCTGTGAATCGCCCATATCGAGGTTCAGGATATTCTCTGTATTGCCTCCTTTTGTATTACCCCGAATGATTATGATCCCGGTGTATCCATAATGTACTGTAGCTTATGTTTTCTTTCTGCTATCCATATCTTTATGTCCGACGTTAAGGACTCAATGTTTATCTTTGTCTCATCTACATTTGTTATATTCACATAAAGCTGAGCATCATCAGCATAAAAATGATAGGCCACATAATGTGCATCAATCAGGAGTGACAAGCTGCTAGTATAGATGATTAAAAGAATTGGGCCTAGAAGGAATCCCTAAGGAACTCCAAACAGCAGGGGAAATGAACAGCATAATAAATGTTCACACACTGTGATTTACCTGATAAGCACGGTCTAAGAAGTATAAGGGCATTATTATGTACAGTTTGCCACACATATTCTATTCTGTTGGGGTCGTGATTTGGCAGTGCTGCACCCACTTCCCCAACCCCCCTCCGTCGCTCCACCTCCTACCTTCCACTATTGGTAGGAGGGGGGTGCGGCTCTGCCAAGTTACGATTTGCTGAGATGGTTGAGAAATGGAATATGTGCGGCAAACTATATACCACACGAACAATATTATCAAGAATTTAAATATGTTCCTCTAAGGAGCTTTAGTTGGTGGGGTTGTCTCTTTGTCTTTGTCTGTCTGTCTGTGTTTGCATTTGTTTGTATATGTTGATTTTGGGGGGAATGTGGGGGGGGGGGGGGGGTTTGTAGGCTGGGAGAGAATTGAGGCAGGGTGAGGGTATAAACAAGCCCATTTCCCAGGTAGAGGATAAAACACTTACTAGGCTCTGGTTTCTGACAGATGAACTTGCCAGCATAACACACACAGTCCCCCCGGTGGGCCTGTACGTAGGGCGCCGTGTGGGGGTAGAAGGCGTTGGTGGTGTTGCACGCCTTGTTACCCGTGCACAGGTGGGTCGTGCACGAGGCCTCCAAGGGCTGGTCGGTCTTCTGGCCTGGTGAACACGTGCACAGGACCGAGCAGTCTTTTTCCCCTCGGTACAGCTGTTTGGGAAAATAGTAGAGTGGTTATTTATTGTGATTGATTGATATATTGGTTGATTTATTCACTAATTGATTGAATGATTGATAGACTGTCTGTTTAACCCTTTGAGTTATATTTTTTCACCAACCAAATTAACTTATACACTCAATTAATGAAATCAACAAATACATCTGGCACTCCAAGGACTTAAACCTAGGACACTCACACCGAAGTTCCGCGCACTTATGCATTACGCTAAAAAAACAGTTAGTACCAGCGAGGTGTGTTAGATTTCATTCTAGCTATATTTAGACGATATTATGCAGCTTAAGAAGGATTTGGGGTAGTTAAATGAGTTGGTTGAGATAGTTTGAAGCCTTATTATTGCTATAGGTCCTTCCTAAGCTGAATAAAATTGTCTAATCATTGCCAGAATATAACTAAAAGGATGTCACCGGTACTGAACGGGTTAATTAACTGACTTATTGTATGACTTTATTTACAGCACACTGTCGGGTGGGTTGGTTGATTGATCGATGATTAGATTGATAAGTGAATCGGTTGAATTGGTAGGTTGCTGGCCTAGGGAATGGCTTGAAGAAAATATAGATATATAAATATAATGGTAGACTGGGTATTTACGGTAGACTGTTGGGTGAGTGGATTGATTGGTTCATGGTTGATAGGTAAATTGGTTGTTGGATTGATGATTGGATGGATGAATGAATAGATATATAAATGAATAGATTGATATAGAAAATTAGATAAACTTTGAGATCAGTTGATGAGTAGGTTTAGTTTATTCAAGTACATTAGGGTTTGTAATGGATGATTAATGTTAAGAACGGGGTGTTACTTATTTATGAGATTTGAGCCTATGATTAGAATTCCGGACCTACCCTTCTAATGCTGGACTCGGGAATAAGAACAGTTCGGTAGGTTCGATCCTTCACAATGCAAGAACCTGTAAAGGAAAGAGTAGATAAATGAGGTTGGTCACACAGAAACGAGCTATATTTTTCAAAGTTACTACAGAACTAATATATCTATCTTGGCAAAATATCAATAGTCTTTGATGCTTAATATTAATGATCTCGTCAGAAAAATGTATACATTTTCGATCTGTTCCAACCGTACCGCCAGACATAGTTTAGCCTGTAGATTTAATCGCTCAACACGGTGGAGTCAGGAGGACTTATTCCAGATGGCGAGTGAAACATCGAGACAGTTTGCATGCTGCAACCGGCTCGTTCATGACCTTACCATCATAGACCTACGACGCCTGGTTTGTCTGGCCTGTTGCAATCCTGACTTATCGAGACTGCATCGCCACTGTCTCGCTGTCTCATCTCACAATCTCGGACACCTCTCTCTCTTTCTCTCAAACGCCACCTATTGAGCCGTTTACTCATTAGGCACTGCCTCCATAGCATATTTTGATTATGGTAATATTCATGCGCTACTTTATTGGAAACTGCGAAGGTATTTTTATGGCGTGTCGGTGTGCTTTGTAGTGATAAACTGAAACTAAGTACAGCACGAATTTCATCCCAATAATATCTTCCAATTGATACATTGGGATTTGAACCCGAGACCTTAAGATTACCAGTCCAGTAGCAAGACCACTCCACAACACCTACCCTGACTTATGCCGCACTAAATACTAACTAATTCTAGAAACGTGTAGATGATGACAACACCATCATAATAGTCCAGCTCAATGAGAATTACTGGTAGTACACAATTGTTTCTGGATCGCCTGACTGATCAAAATTAGTTAACTATAGAACTATTCAAGGTTAACTAATAATTGTTTATATAAAATAATTTGATCAGATGAATTATTAATGTTATTTGATAATAGCTCTTTAAGTGAAACCACGATGTTGTATAATTCACGTCATATACTTCACTGTATAATTATGTCTAGGCCAATTTCCAAAAGACCAATATAGCGGGGTTTACATTATCTACATTGTAACATCAGGTTGTATACTAACGTGTGGGAGTGGCGGTGGTGGTGGAGGTGGTGGTTGTGGAGGTGGTGGCAGCAATGGGTGGTAGGGAGGGTTGGGGGTGAGTAGGGGTAATGGGCTGGTAGGGTGACGGGGGGCGGCTGACCCCCTCTCGCTCCCCTTCGCCATTCGGCAATCTGGGTCTGAAGCGCTCTGAGATCTGAGTGCGATCCGAACCCCCTCGACTCCAGGATGGTTGGCGACGACCCGGGCCCCAGTCCTCCCTACCCCTTCCGCCACCAGAACCTCCTCCTACCCCAAGCCCCGTTCTTTCGTTTCCAATGTTGATCGGTGTTCCACGGTGGTTGGTGGGCTCGCGGCCCCCTGTGCTCCCTGGAGGACGATAGCTGCCCTCCTGCCCAGGGTTATAGCGGTTCCCACGGCCATTGTTCCAACCTCCGCCATTGCCGTTAGGATTCCTGTGGCCACCCCCGATCTTGATACCCTGGCTTGGTCCTCGATGAGGGTTGCGGGAGACCCAACTGGATTCCTCCCGATGGCCGGTTTCAACACCAACACCATCTGGAAAGCGCAGACGATCGATTCCACCGGAGCTGGTACCGCGGCCGTTCTCGGTGCGACTGGGGAAGCCGCGTCCAGTGCCCACAACCAATCCACCTCCATTGCCGCCATTCCTGCCGCTCCCGCCGTTCATCCCCCCAGGTCTCCGTCCAGCCCATGAACCCCGGTTACGATCGTAGGTTGCTGATGGCCGTGGTAGAATGCTGGGGCGTTCGGGTTCGTAGACTACATTGCCATACTCTGTGCCATACTCTGGGACATTGTGGATCAAATCGGGGTCCTCTTCATCTGTGGGCAAGGGCTCGATCGGGGGTGGGGCGGGGGTAGTGTGGGGGGAGCGGAATATCTCCTCCAGAGCAGCACCTCCACCCTTGCTCAGCTCTATTTGCAGCTCAAGGTGGGATTCAACTGTCGGCAGCAGAGGGAGACCATTAATATAACTTTTATAGTTAACTAAGCATTAATGTTATCAATCAGCATTTGTTAATTATATAAGGGGTCCAGAAAAACAAATAAAAGAAAATACCTCCCCTACAAAGACGACACTCGGTTAAAGCTAAAGGAACCATTATAATATGCGATACTGACTGACTGAAGGGTTGAACAAACACACAAATATCTCCCCTACAAAGACGACACTAGCTTAAGGGACTATTGGCTGTTTTTTTGGTCTATTAATTCATGTATTCATATATCTTTTAGTTTCCTAGCTAGACCTCCCTTAAACGTTGAAAAACAAATTTTTCGGTAGAAAAATGTCCTGGCCAAAGGCAGGTTGCTCGTATAAATACAGGCTCGCTATCGCTCGCCAGGAAAAATCGACACCTAATGGCACGATAGGTCTTAAAAGTGACAACGAAATGAAGCTAAAAGTGTTAAAATTGCCGAACGTCTTAAGATGTCAAAACCTTAAAGCTAAAGAAACCATTGGATACTGACTGACGCAAGGGTTGGACCACAGCAACTTCTGCCAGGTGTAACAGTCGTGCTGGTGCAGGAAGTCCGTGCCCTTGCAGACACAGGTGGCGTGCAGTTCCGTGCCTAGAATGTTCATGACGGCCTGTTGACAGTTCCGGTAGGTGTGGGAGCAGCGGCCCGTCATGGCGTCGGCCGCGCACTTCTCCTCGTACTCCTGCAGCTTGTACCTGGTTCAGAAAACATGTGTATAGCTCGAGAAGTATGTATGTATAAAACAGATAATAAATTATCCCTTTGAGTACCAGCGACGTGTGTTATTTTGTATTCTAGCTACATTTAGACGATAGTATGCAGCTTAGGAGGGATCTGCGGTAGTTAAAAGAGTTGGTTGATATCGTTTGAAGCCTTATTATTGCTAGAGGTTCTTCCTAATCTGAATAAAATTGCCTAATAGTTGCCACAATACAAACAAAAGAGACATCTCCGGTACAGTATGGGTTAAATTGTCATCAGATACACACTTATCCTCATCTTCCTTCACCTTGTACCTGTTCGAGAAGAGAAATGGATTGATTGAGAACCCAGTTGATAGTCTATGCATACCATTCAGCAGTCTCACGTTCAATCCCCGCTCAGGTTGAACAGTTTTTCTGGAATAAAGCCGGCGGTTACCATCTCCCCTTGAGCAAGGGAGTACAAAGGAAATCAAGCAACACCAGGTCTAGTGACCCCTCTAGGCTGCTTGTCC
Source organism: Paralithodes platypus (assembly GCA_032716605.1). NCBI lineage: Eukaryota > Metazoa > Arthropoda > Malacostraca > Decapoda > Lithodidae > Paralithodes > Paralithodes platypus. The sequence goes on along the minus strand of CM064570.1, from coordinate 4,714,742 downwards.
TCCAAAACACTGAGGATCAAGTGTCCAAACAGTGGTTTAGAGTGTGTAAGGGAAAATTGGAATGGGAACTACTTCCCTGGAGCTAATGTCCGTGGCAGGATTAGGATGTTAGTAGGGGACAGATGGGTTAGTAACATAACAAAGTTATACGTGATCTTTCATATATCTGGGAAAAACAAGAGCAGCGTCTTACTAATATATATTCGCAATAATCCTTGATGAATCTGAGGGGTGAATAAAATATAGTTATTAATTTACAAACACAGTCAGTCGCGGGTTTGAGGCAAGATATTTGTCTAGGTGAAGTTTAATAGAATCAACGGTGCTGCAGTCTATAACGTCTCGGGGAAGCCCATTCCACAAGTTGACAACTCGATTGAAGAAGAAATTCTTAGATTCGTGTGAGTTAAAAGATTTACCAATAATTTTGCAATCGTTTCCCCACATGTAATTAGATTGGTCGATAGTGAAGTACTTACTACTGTTCATATTGTCGATGCCTTTGATGATTTTGAACACTCGAATTAAGTCGCTGGGTTAAAGGAAATAGACTTCATTCTCTAAAGATTCTTGTGGTAAAAAATATGTGAATATATTTTTCCACTAAAGGTGTGTAGAAAATGGGAGGTTCACCGCACAAAGTTTAAATTTTTTTAGTGCTAAATTTAAATTGCATCTAAAATATATTGCATGCAAAAAATAAGGGTTTAAAAAGTACGTCCGAGTATCTAAGTCCGGGCCTTCAAATAAGATACTCGGACGTAATTTAAATTTAACATTAACATTTTGAAAACTTTGTGCAGTGAACCTCCCTTTTTCTACACACCTTTAGTGTGGAAAAATATATTCACACACACACACACACACACACACACACACATATCTATATACTGTATATTTATAGTTATATACACTGTATATGCACACACAGGTATAATAGCTAGTGCATCCGAAACGAGACAATACAATGCTTTAGTATATCGCCATGATTCAGACTAGTTTTAAAGGTGCAAAATATTAAATAAAGGCGTAACTGTCTTTGTACAAAGAAGTACAACAGAAATCAAGCAACAACAGGTCTAGTGACCCCTTTAGGCTGCTTGTCCAAAACACTGAGGATCAAGTGTCCAAACAGTGGTTTAGAGTGGGCAAGGGAAAATTGGAAAGGGAACTACTGCCCTGGAACTAATGTCCGTGGCAGGATTAGGACGTTAGTAGGGGACAGATGGGTTGGTAACATAACACAGTTATAAGTGATCTTTCGTGTATCTGGGAAAAAGAGAGTAACATCTTAGTAATATATAGACGCAATAAATATATAAAATAAAGTTATTAATTTACAAACGCAGTCAGTCGCGGGTTTATTACAAGATATTTGTCTAGGCGAAGTTTAAAATAATCAAAGGTGCTGCAGTGTTTATGCTTTTAACTGTACTCATAGAAGGAGTAGTTTAAGATGGTGGATAGGTGTTTACCACTTCACCACGCGTCTATATACTGTATATACCTGTATGTCTTATACACCTTGCTACCTTGATATTCCGTAAACACCTCTCTCTCTCTCTCTTTCTTTCTTTCTTTCTTTCTTTCTTTCTTTCTCTCTCTCTCTCTATCTCTCTCTCTGTCTGTCTCTCTCTCTCTCTCTCTCTCTCTCTCTCTCTCTCAGATTTCGCGTAAGAGATACAAAGAGAGATAATGAAAGGTAGTAACAGTGTGTGTGTATATGTGTGTGTCTGAGAGAGAGTGAGAGTGAGTTTGTAGAAGACAGAAGACAATATTATATATCTAGTGGGGGGAAATAGAGAGAGAGAGAGAGAGAGAGAGTGAGTTTGTAGAAGACAGAATACAATGCATATACCTGGAGGGGGGGGGGGGGGTGAAGGAGAGAGAGAGAGAGATTAATGGAGAGATTGGGAGTGCTTGAAACTTTTTCTCTGGGGAGGGAGCCGGTTTAAAGGAGCGGTTCGGGATAGAAAGAGCGAACCCACGGAGGAGAATCAGGAGCGAGTGGAAGATGATAGAGAAGAGGAAGGGGAAGAGATGATGAGGGAGAAGAAGAAGGAGGAGGATTAAGAACAAGAAGTGAAGAAGAAGGAAAGAAAAGAGGAAGGGGAAGAGATGATGAGGGAGAAGAAGACGGAGAAGGATTAAGAAAAGGAAGTAAAGCGAAGAGGAAGGGGAAGAGATGATAGTGGAGAAGAAAAAGGAGTAGGAAATTAAGAAAAGGAAGTGAAGAAGAAGGAAAGAGAAGAGATACATGGGAAGATATGATGAGGGAGAAGAAGAAGGAGGAGGATGAAGAAAATATTATTGTAATATTGAAAGAAACGGCTTTTGGCCGGGAATTCTTTTTACAAATTAATCTAGAAGGGGGATCTAATCGATGTTTTAATTAAGTTTGATGGAGGCCTAGGGAGGACAGTAGAACATTATTTAATCTATGAACAAATCGACCAAAAGGTGAACCATCCCTCCTTAAACCTTATACGAATAACAGGACTAATAAAATGAGCCAATGAAGGAAGGGATGAGCTTTTACTATCGGGTTTATGGGGTAGTGAGACATTAGGAGGTGGTGTGATTGTTGTTGGTGAGAGAGAGAGAGAGAGAGAGAGGTTGAGGTTGAGGTTGAGGTTGGTTAAATAGGTAGGAATGTCGGTAGGTGGTGTAGTAAAGAAGAGAGGGAACAGCAGCCTTTGAATGCCCACGAAGGTAAGAGGAGAAGAAGTCTTGAGAGAGAGATGGGAGTACAAAGGTGTGTCAGAACTAAATGTCTTTGAGAGAAGAGGACCTTAACTATCGGCGTTTATGGGGTAATAGGCCATCAGTAGGTGACGTGATTGTTGCTGACCTGGGAGCGAGAGAGAGAGATATAGAGAGAGTGAGTGAGTGAGTGAGTGAGTGAATGAGAAATAATAAGAGAAGACCACAAAAGAGAAAATGTCAAGAGCGATATAGAGGGAAGGAAATATGAGAGAAATAGAGAAATATGAGCCAGTAAGAGTATAAAACGAGAGAGAGAGAGAGAGAGAGAGAGTTAGTTAGTTAGTTAGTTAGTTAGTTAGTTAGTTAGTTAGTTAGTTAGTTAGTTAGTTAGTTAGTTAGTTAGTTAGTTAGTTTGAGAGAGAGAGAGAGGAAGAGATAGGAGTAAATAAAAGAAAGCAAAAATACAGTAAAGATAGTAAAGAGAGATGTGTGATAAAAGTAAGAGAGTAAGCCAGGGCCTCACAAAACTCTGCTGAGAAATGGAATCTTAAGAACCAGTGTGAGGCGAGTGGTGAAGAAGTTGGGGGTTGGTGTGTGAGAGAGAGAGAGAGAGAGAGAGAGAGAGAGAGAGAGTTACACGGAGATACAAGGCAAATCTTGACCCCTTAAGTTCTTATAACTCGAAATGAATGAAAGCAATCGGGCTGAAGTTTGTATCATTTGGGAAGAGTCCACCAGGAAATGGGTGTGGATATTTACAGTCAGTTTACAGAGAGTTACAGAGAGGTCAGGGATCAAGATTTTTGTCAAGTTCGTTGGCGCTACCTTTAGTTCAAAGACGTTGTGGTCCATTTGGGGGAAATACTTTAAGTGGAAAAGAGAGATTGTGTAGTGTATTACATTAACTGCAGAGTATGCCAAACACTATACAGTATACTCTCTCCTTTAACTGCTCTACTGAAGAACGATTTACAACTTTTGAGGGAAGTTCGTTCCGGGTTGAACTGATCTTATATGTGGAGAGTGTTCACACATACTTGAGCTGAACCATTTTGATTCTAAGTGCCAGCCATGGTTGCGCATTGTATTCATATTGAAACTAAACATGTTCTTTTGATGCACTTGTCAAACCCTTTAAGTTTTTTAAAAACTTCAATGAGCTGACCGAGAGAGAGAGAGAGAGAGAGAGAGAGAGAGAGAGATGCAGAAGGAGACAATTAGGAAGGAACATGCTGTGTTTTCATGAGGTTACTTTAGAATGTCGTGTTTTCATTATTAACTGTTCTCTTATCTTCTTCCCACTTGTATATTATTATCTCTCACTCACAATTTCACTCACTCTCACTCTCTCTCTCTCGTAAATGGACTCGCCTACCCCCCCCCCCCTCTCTCTCTCTCCCTCCCCCCTTTCTCACAGACACAAACACACACTTTCTCTCTCTCTCTCTCTCTCGCTCTCGCTCTCGCTCTCAAATGGACTCGCTTACCCACTATGCAAATTGAGCAGCCTCATATTTCAGACTTTTTTATATATTTATATATTTTTGTGGTTTTGCGTCTTCTTCACCTTGGCGTTATGTTAATGGGGGGGATGATGCTTTTAATAATTTTGAGAATAACTTAGCGCTTGCTTTTTTCTCCCGTTTTAAATATATTTACAGTATATACTTGGTTATTTATAATTATCTGTATTTTTCATAATTTTTGAATAACTTAGCTGTGGATTTTATAGATGTTTTGCTCATATTTTAATGTGATGTTTTATTAATTTTGGAATATCTTATATATATATATATATATATATATATTTTTTTTTTTTTTGTAAATACATATTTTGGTTATATTTTATCTTGTTATGTTTCTAATAATATTGGGACCTGGGAATCTTTTGCAGGAGACCCCTCATGATCCTTGGTCTCTTGGTCTCCTGGGCGACCTAGATGTGTGTAAATTTTATATTTATTATTTCTGTTTATTGTTTCTGTTCGGGCTCTGTCTCGAGTCGGCCACCCCCAGCTATGGGGTATGTGCTTGAGTATACTCATACCTACCTAACTATCCCCCACCCACTTACTCACACACCCTCACTCACATACACAAGCTCTCATTCACTCACTCACTAACTCTCTCCCATCCCTCCCACAGCACTCCATCTCCACGTCACTACTATATAATCCACTTACTCACACACTCTCTCTCTCTCTTTCTCTTTCTCTTACCCACTCACTCCACACTCACACACTCTCACTCACTCAATCTCTCCCACCCCTCCCCCAGCACTCCATCTCCACGTCACTACTATATAATCCAGGCAGGCATGCAGATGAAATATGACACTTGGCACTCCCTTTCTCACTCACTCGCTCGCTCGCTCAGGCCGGCTCTCGCTCACTCTCTCACACACACATACATCAACACCACACACACATACACACGCGGATACTCATGCACAGACGCACATACATCCACACACGAATATTTAGACGCATAGATACATACGGAGGACTATATAAACGCATATGCAGAATCACTCACATGTACTTAGCTAATGTTTCTCTTTCGCACGCACACACACACGTTCGCACACACACACACACACACACACACACACACACACACACACACACACACACACACACACACACACACACACACATATGCACTTATACAATTGCACTTTAGCCCTTTACAGCACCGGTACTGTGAGTAGTACTGGTACTCATGTTTATTTATGCACACTTACACTCACTTAGTCTCCCCCCCCTCTCTATCTCACTCTCTCTATGACTACAGTGTGGTGGACGAGTGGATCAAATTGCCTGGAATTGTGGGAAAATTGAAAGAGCGAAAGAGAGCAGAATCCAAGGCACAGCCGATTCAACATTACAACTGACGAGTTCATAAGTAGATTAGACATTCATCTCGAGGAGGTTGGGACTGGGAATCCCACCTCTAGAAGTATTTTTGTCTTGCTGATCCTCCGTACCCCTTTAAGGGAGTGCAGGTTTGGCTACTAACTGACTGACAAATATTTTAAATTGAGTAACAGTAGGATGCACTATTTTTCAACTTCGTTCTTTACTGTGACTCCCAAATGTATTTCATGCCGCCCTCAAGTTGGAAGGAGTTTGGGTGGGGAGAGAGCCTTTATCTTAACTGTCCATATGCTACTTAGTAGTAACATTCCACGTTTGATTTAAACCGGACTGCCTAGTAGGGACCGCACTAGTCTGTGCAGTGTGTGCATCTATATAACTCAATGTAGGTATCTCCTATCGTGACCCGAGCTCGTTCCATCACCCCCAAATGGCCTACTAGTCTGCAGGAGTCTAGGCTACAATCTGCGACCTTGTGCACTGCATTACTTCCTTTACTGCCTGCACATTATCTTCCTTGGTCCTTATTACTTCCTCTTCTCTTCCTACGTCCTTATTCTTGCCTCGTGTCTTCCTATTTCTTGCCTTTATTTGATCTTTACTTGTTTTTTTCCTGTCTTCCTGTCTGTCTTCTGTTCTTCGTATGCCCCCTACATTACTTCCTTTACTTCCTGGCCATTATCTTCCTTGGTCCTTATTCCTTCCTCTTTGCTGCCTATGTCCTTATTTCTTCCTCTTCTATTCCTTTATTTGATCCTTCCTTTCTTTCTCATTGTGTTATTCTGTTCTTCGTATGCACTTTTTGTTGTCCCTCCTTCCTTCTTTTTCACATTTCCTCCTATAATTTCTGCCCAATTTCTTCCTATTTCCTTATTCCTTCCTCGTGTCTTCCTATGTCTAGCCTTTATGTGATCCTTCCTTGTTTTTTTCCTTTCTTCCTTGCTTTCTTCTGTTCTTCGTATGCCCCCTACATTTCTTCCTTTACTTCCTGCCCATTCTCTTCCTAGCTCCTTATTCCTTTATCTTCTCTTCCTGTGTCTTTATTCCTTCCTCGTCTCTTCCTAGGTCCTTATGTCTTCGTCTTCTCTTCCTGTGTCCTTATTCCTTCCTCTTTTCTTCCTAGGTCCTTATGCCTTCGTCTTCTCTTCCTGTGTCCTTATTCCTTCCTCTTCTCTTCCTAGGTCCTTATGCCTTCGTCTTCTCTTCCTGTGTCCTTATTCCTTCCTCTTTTCTTCCTAGGTCCTTATGTCTTCGTCTTCTCTTCCTGTGTCCTTATTCCTTCCTCTTCTCTTCCTAGGTCCTTATGTCTTCGTCTTCTCTTCCTGTGTCCTTATTCCTTCCTCTTTTCTTCCTGTGTCTATCTTTTATTTTATCCTTCCTTGCTTTCTTATTGTGTTCTTCTGTTCTTCGTATGCACTTTCTTTTGTCTTTCCTTCCTTTTTTCACATTACTTCCTTTACTTCCTGCACATTCTCTTCCTAGGTCCTTATTCCTTCCTCTTGTTTTTTCCTATGTCTAGCCTTTATTCGGTCCTTCCTTGTTTTCTTCCTGTCTTTCTTTCTATCTCATTGTGTTCTTCTGTTCTTCGCATGCCCTTTCTTTGGTCTCTTGTTCCTTCCTTTTATTTATTCTTTGCATCCTTTCTTATTCCTCCCCCTTCTCTTCCTATGTCTATCCATTATTCGATCCCTCCTTGTTTTCTTCCTGTCTTCCTTTCTTTTTCATTGTGTTATTCTGCGCTTCTTTTGTCTCTCCCTTCTTCTTTTCTTCCTTTCTCTGTTTTCACATTTCTCACAATGCACTTTTGTTTTCATGTCTTTCCTTTATATGATCAAATTGCTGTATACCTTCCTCCCTTCCACTTTTCTCCCCATGTTTTTCCCTTACTCAATTCGCTATTTTCAAACCCATATTTCATCTTATTCCCTTTCTGCCTCCATTCTTCTATATTCCTTCCACCCTTTACTTTATATCGCTTCTTCCCTCTCTCCTTTTATCCCCGGTGCTCTTCTGTGTGTCCTACTTCTTTTCTTCTCTTCTTCCTCACCTTCCATCTTATTTATTATTTTTTCTTTCATCGTCTCACCTTATATCTTGTCTTCCCTTTTCTATTTTATCCCTGTTCTTCTCATCTTTGTGTTCTTCCTGCCTTCCTACTTTTTTACCTATGTTCTTTCTTTAGTCAACGAATCCCCTTCCCTGCCTTCCTAACCCCCCTTCCCCCTATCTCACTCATCGGTCCTTCCCCCTTCTTCCCCATTACCCTCCCTTTTACCTACCTCCCTTCCCCCCCCCTCACCCCCCCTCTCCCCATCCTCTCCTTCACCTACCGCCCTCCCCCTTTCATTACCCGTCGGCCCTTCCCACCCGTCCTTCCCTACTCCCCTCTCCTTTACCTACCTTCCTTCTCCCTCCCCCCTCCCCCTTCCCCCCCTTTTTCCTTCCTCCCTTTCCCCTCATCCCCCCCTTCTTCCAGACTTCCCTCCCCTTTACCTCCCCCTCTCCCCCTCCCCTCCCCTTCATCTTCCTTCCTTTCCTCTCTCCACTTCCCTTCCCCGTTACCTTCCTCCCTTTCCCCTCACTCCTCCCCCTTCTTCCCCACTCTGCTCTCCTTTACCTTCCTCCCTTTTCCCTTCCCCTCCCTTCTTCACTACTCCCCTCCCTTCCCCCTTCCTCACTACTCCCCTCCCTTCCCCCTTCCCCCTTCCTCCCTTTCCTCTCACCCCTCCCTCTCCCCACTACCCTTCCCCTATACCTACTTCTCTTCCCCCCCCCCCATGTGCCCAGGTAACCCTTCTAGTCGGCAACAGAGCACTTCCTCCATGGTTACTGGCAGGGGTACTTATAATCCATCACAACGGGGCCTTCATACCCCGTGGAATATGTGGTAGTAGGAAGTGAACATATATCGTGATAATATACGTGGTGCCGGTAGTAGTTGTAGTAGTAGTAGTGGTAGTAGTAGTAGTAGTAGTAGTAGTAGTAGTAGTAGTAGTAGTAGTAGTAGTAGAAGGCTTGAGTTGCTTCGATAATTATTAAGTAAATATCGCCTGCAATAGACTCCAATCAGTTTACGTTCAATTGATGGATGCCTCTCTCCCACTTATGTTTACACGCTATGTAGGTACCATTAAGTCTTATTGAGAGGGCTTCGTGTGTGTGCGTGTGTGTGTGTATGTGTATGCATGTGTGTGTGTGTGTGTGTGTGTAGTAGACATAAGGAGGGGGGATATACTGGAGTGTTATGTGATATAAGAACAATACAAAAGTTAACTATATGAAAAGGGCATGCCCATATATATATATATATATACAGACAATACACAACTTCTTACTTATTACTAATTATTATTCACACACACACACACACACACACGCATACTCATACATACACACATCTACTTTACACATGCACACACATATTCGCAAACGCAAATTATGACAGATTGCATAACTGTACAAATGACCTAGCACTCGCTCATTACCTACACATACACACACGAGTAATTCTCTCTCTCTCTCTCTCTCTCTCTCTCTCTCTCTCTCTCTCTCTCTCTCTCTCTCTCTCTCTCTCTCTCTCTCTATCTCTACTAGAATTAAGTCCTGACCACCTCGTTTGGATCGTAAG
>CM064570.1:4692438-4702932 GCA_032716605.1 Paralithodes platypus | reverse complement strand
ACTGAAAATGTGTGAATGAAATATATATCATTAGCCAGAAATAAAGACATTAAAAAATCATCATGTTGAAAAAGCGGCTTCATCTCTCCCTCCTCTTCAGCAACGGCCCACTTCATTATAGCGAAACACTCCAGGGCTTTAACCACCGCCATACCTCCACGACTCATTCCCAACCCCCCCTTTGAAGGCACAATGGACTCGCCCAGAACCCGCATTCCTGGGTGCTTATGGACCTCTATTTCTTTCTCGCGTTTTCTTTCGGGGGGTGCTCTCTTATATTTTGGAGGGGTTTTGAGGGGTAAGGGTGGTTGTCTGTTTTGTGGTGGGATGGCCTGGATTTTGGTGGATGGTTGGCCTCGTGTTTATTATCATTATGGGATTGTCATTACAACGTTGTAATTATCTCATTATATTATCCTTATTTTTATCAATACCAATCTCTCTAGCCAGTTCTTTCAGGTTTCTTCACATTCTAATACTCAATCTCGGTGTTTTTGTTTTATCTTTATGTTCTCATTCTATTCTAAAAAAAAAGTAGCTATAAGTAAAAGAAGTATAAAGACTTTTGTTTAAAGGGTATATAGTATATATATATATATATATCCTATATATATATATATAGATATAGATATATATATCTGAGATATATTCGATCTGATATATATATAGCTAATATATCTTATATCTATATATACTGTATATATAATATATCCATATCTCTATAATATATATATATATTCTTCACTTATGCTCGCTATCAAAATAGGCCTTCAAATGCGATTTTCGATTTTATAACACACAAATATGTGAATGCCATTTATGAATGTGTGCATAGAGTTGACTAATAATCGGTTTAATTAATTTCACTCCCAACACTAAACACTTCCCAATTAATTTAGTAAAAGCATGTGACCCTCCAGTGTATAGACTAGCCATGATGTCTGACATGATATTATGTGTCTGATTCGTGGGATTGATGGCTAGAATCTGACCATCGTGGCCCATATTGCCCAACTGGGACATCTTTAATCCATACCGTTTGTACTTGTAGATATTGGATGACCTCGATGGGCAAATCTGAGCTTTTGGTTGTCCTCGATGAGCGAGCACTTGGCCATAATTTTAAACCATTAATCACAAGTTCTTGAAGTACCGTTTCATATTTATCTACCCCCCCCCCCCCTCTTTATATGCATCACAGATTAAGTTGTACATTTATCTTTAGACAAATATTAAGGCCGAAGGCCGGTTCGTCCAAAATTACAGTCTTGCTATCGCTCGCCAGTAAAATGATTGACACCTAAATGGCAGGACGTCTTAAAAACTGAAAACTAGTGGGGCTAAACATGGGGGAGAAGTCGGTCCATCAAAGTGTATCTATGGTTGGCACTTACCGACAGGCGGGGTTGGTCCTGCACTGCTCGGCTATCTTGTGACACTTGAGGGGGTCCCGGCCAGGTTGTCGCTCGGCACAGGTGGGGTGCAGCTTCCTCATAGCCGTCAGACACTCACCGTCAGGGTCACTTTGCCTGGGGGACAGATTATAATAGTCAGGATTAGTCAAAACAACGAAATAATAAATAATAAGTAAGAGAATGAAGACATTTAGACATGAATGATTACCCATGAGATGTATGCTAGACAAGAAGGAAGGGGACTTGCCTGGGGGACAGATTATAATAGTCAGGATTAGTTAAAACTACAAAATACTCGGTAAATAAGAGATTGAAGTAATATAGGCATGAATTATTACCGCAATGTAAATAAGAGAATGAAGTAATGAGTGAGTGAGTAGGTGAGTATGTGTGTTTGTGTGTGTGTCAGAGCGAGAGAGAGAGAGAGAGAGAGTGCGAGTGCGAAAGAGAGAGAGAGCAGGGTAAGTGATATTCTAGGTTAAGAGGGGATTTCATTAACATTAAAGAGATCATATTAGAAGAGAGAGATAGATAGGTACACACACACACACACACATATATATATATATATACAGAGAGAGAGAGAGAGAGAGAGAGAGAGAGAGAGCAGCAACAGCAGCAGCTTACCTCCCCCCCCCCGCTATTAGTTATTCTATCTCTGACCTTTTATCAGGCTTCTCTGTCTTATATATTGTATCACCTCGCTCTCTTTATCTCTCGCTTTTATTTTCTCACTTTCTTTTCCCCTCTCTTTATGTTCTCAGGTGTTTTATCCCTGGCTTTAATTTCTTGTTTTCTGTAATATTGCATTATCTCACTTTCATTTTTCTGTCTGTAATTATATTTATATATATCTTTTATTCTATCTTTCTCTACCACTCATGTTTTCTTGATTTCCATATCCCTCTTTTACTCTCTCTCTCTCTCTCTCTCTCTCTCTCTCTCTCTCTCTCTCTCTCTCTCTCTCTCTCTCTCTCTCTCGGCTCCTCTCTCTCTCATCATCTCCTCTCTCTCTCCCTCTCTCTCTCTCTCTCTCTCTCTCTCTCTTTCTCTCTCTCTCTCTCTCTCTAATATCTTTCTTATTTTCTCACTATTTGTTTGTTTATATCTATATCTGACAAATCTGTATAGGCCTATGTTCACTATAATTCCCGGATTTCTTTATTTCTATTTTATGCCTATTTCATCATATTATTTCCTAGCTTCAGTCTGTCTGCCTGTATGTCTGTCTGTCTCTCTCTGTCTCTCTGTGTTTATGTCTGACTATCGGTATGGTTTTCTGTCTGCCCTGTCTTCTGCATGTTTGTCCATCTGCCTGTGTTTTGTCTGTCTGTTTACCTGTCTGTCTGTCTGTTTCTTTTCTGTCTTCTACAAGCCTTTCTGTTTGTCTGTTCATCTACCTATTTGTCTGTCAGACTACCTTTCTTCTTTCTGTTTGTCTGTCTTTCTGTCTTCTGCATGTCTTTGTCTGTCTGTGTCTTTGCACTTGCCTGTATTTATGTCTGACTTTCTGTCTTCTGCATGTCTGTCTGTCTGCATGCCTGTCTGTATGTAGGTCGGTCGGTCGGTCAGTCTTTCTCTCTGTCTGTCGGTCGGTCGGTCAGTCTTTCTCTCTGTCTGTCTGTCTGTCTACCCTTCTGTCAGTCATTTTTTCCTCCACAGGCTATTTTCGTTTACGCTCAAATCCTTTCATATTTTGTCCAAATTTTTTGTATTTATTTGTTGAAGTTTCCCGTCGCACTTTAATGATTGCATGTCTGGCAAGCAATTTTCCTTTCCGCTCTGTCTGTCTGGCTCTCTCTATCACACACACACACACACACACACACACACACACACACACACACATACACACACACACACACACTTTCTCCATTACCTCTATTTCTTTGCATCTGATTTTGCCCCCATGCATTTGTTCCGTAGTGTTCGATTTTTTGCTGCATATTATGTGTAAAAAATATATATATATAAATATATGAATACATCAATATGTTAAGAAAGAAAGAACGAAAGAAAGATTTTTGTTTAACTCCAAACTTTGATATTTATTCACTCAAGATTGTATGTGAAACTTGTATTTTCTTCGCGCTTTTTGTTTTTACCATGTATATTACTATCGTAGTGTGTGGGTGAGAGGAAGCCAGTATGTGGTATATTTAGCTGATTTCAGACGATTTTATGCAATTTAGGACGGAACTTTCAGGGTTAAAGAGTGATATAATTGAATTAGCCTTCATATTTGTAATCCTGGAGGTAATTGCTAAGCTAAATAAAAATCATCTGGCATTACGCTAAATTGAGCAAATATAAAGTCTGAATAAAGTGTTGTTGAACGGTACTTGAAAAGTAGACAGAATGGATAGAAAACACCATCTGAGGAAGAGCACTTTGTTGACAACGTTTCGCAGATAACTTCATCAGGTCAGTGACCTGATGAAGTTATCTGCGAAGCGTTGTCAATAAACTGCTCTTCTCAGATGGTGTTTTTATCCATTCTGAATAAAGTGGTTATGATAGATTGGTGCAAGCAGACTCGTAAGGATAATATACATGATATGCGTTTCTTCGTGATTCTCTCTCTCTCTCTCTCTCTCTCTCTCACTCTCTCTCTCTCTCTCTCTCTCTCTCTCTCTCTCTCTCTCTCTTTCTCTCTGTCTCCCACCCCTCATGTCTGTCTGTGTGTCTGTCATCGTCTTTAGTTTAATTCCCCCCCCCCATTCCTCTCTCCCTCCCGGCCTTCTCCCCTCTCCCCCGCCGGCCACCCCTCCCTTTTTGTCTGCCTCCCTCCCTCTCTACCTCCCTCCTTTCTGTTCTCCCTTCCCCCTCCCTCACTTTCCCTTCCTCCTTCCTTTCCCCCTCCCTCCATTCCTCCCTCCTTTACTTTCTTCCTCCTTATCTCCCCCTTCCTCCATCCAATCCCCCTCTCTCCTTTCCTTTCCTCCTCCTTCCCTCCCGCTTCCTCCTTTCGTGCCCCCTCCCTCCTTCGCTGTCTCCCCTCCATCCCTCGTACCCCCCTCCAACCAACCCCCCAACCCCACCTTCACCTGTCTCCATAGCTATTAACCTGATCATTAAGGTGAGCTATTAATATCCCCAGTGTGTCCCCTTGGTGCCCCTATACTGTATATCCCCAGTGTGTCCCCTTGGTACCTCTATACTCTATATCCCCAGTGTGTCCCCTTGGTACCCCTATACTGTATATCCCCAGTGTGTCCCCTTGGTGCCCCTATACTGTATATCCCCAGTGTGTCCCCTTGGTGCCCCTATACTGTATATCCCCAGTGTGTCCCCTTGGTGCCCCTATACTGTATATCCCCAGTGTGTCCCCTTGGTGCCCCTATACTGTATATCCCCAGTGTGTCCCCTTGGTGCCCCTATACTGTATATCCCCAGTGTGTCCCCTTGGTGCCCCTATACTGTATATCCCCAGTGTGTCCCCTTGGTGCCCCTATACTGTATATCCCCAGTGTGTCCCCTTGGTGCCCCTATACTGTATATCCCCAATGTGTCCCCTTGGTGCCCCTATACTGTATATCCCCAGTGTGTCCCCTTGGTACCCCTATACTGTATATCCCCAGTTTTGGTCTTCCTATAGCCCCATTGTGTCCTTGCCCCTATACTGTATATCCCCAGTGTGTCCCCTTGGTGCCCCTATACTGTATACACTCCATTCATCCTTCCTTGGCAACCTCTACAGTAGACTAGGATCTGAGGTAGAATATAAATATATATATATATATATTATATATATAAAGAATTATATAATATAGATATTATATTATATATATATATATTTATATTATATAAGATATATCTATATATAGATATATATATATATATATATAAATATTATATATATATATATATATATATATATATAATATATATATATAATAATTAGATTTATAATATATATATATTATATATATATTAGATAGATATATAGATAGAGATAGATAGATAGATAGATAGATAGAGAGAGAGAGAGAGAGATAGATTGAGAGATTGAGAGATTTATTTATAAACACTAGATAGATTGATAGATAAATAGATAGATAAGTACAGTACTGCATATTTATATTATCAACATTTCCAATCCCATATTTGTTCTTTCTATTCTCCTTTCCCCTTTCCTTATATTCATGTGAATTCTAAACCCCATATTTATCTTTCTTCCAAAATAGATTACTGGTGTCTCTGTTACTCCCTCTTTCAATTCCACATGCTCTTTGTCTCGCCTATCCGTTTGTTCTCTGTCTTTGTGTGTCTGTGGGTGTGGATGTGTGGGTGTGTGGGTGTGGGTGTGTGTGTGTTTGTGGGTGAGGGTGTCTATGGGTGTGTGTGTGTTCTCTCTGTCAAACTCACTCAAAATGTCTTTCTCTTTCACTCGTACTATCTAGGCCCTATCTACCTATTAAACTATCTTTCCATTTATTTATCATTCTTTGTTAAACACTCATACTCTCTCTCTCTCTCTCTCAGCTCTCGAATTCACAATCACCACCTCACTCCTAGTTCCCCTGTTATTTTATTTTATTTTTATCATCCATATTATTGTTTTATCTTGTCCCTCTTCTCTTCTCCATTCCGAATATCCTCCCTTTTCTCTCTTACCTTCCTCCTCTTCCTACTTCATTTATTATTCGTATTTGTTTATTCATTCAGGTATTATTTGTCATATATATATATATTGTTTTTCATTCCCCCCCTTTCCCAGTTTGCTATCATTCAGTTTCGCTGTATATTTTGTTTCAGCTTGCGTTTTCTTTCTTACAGAACTTTTTATATAGTTATATTTTTCTTGCAACACCATCTGTATTTATCAATGTTCTGTATTCTTGGAAAAATATATTTTTCAGTTCAAAATCTGTAATCGAGTTTATTTTTCCTTCGTGTACAGTAAGAGATCTATTATTCTACAGCACTTATCTACAGTATCTATCTATCTATCTATTGATCTATCTATCTATCTATCTATCCATCTAACTAACTCCATCAATCTATTTATATACCCCCCCCCTCTCTCACTCCCGCCCACTCCCACGCACTCACACGCACGCACCACGTCACTCACTCGCACGCGCGCGCTCGCGCTCTCCTCGTTCCTCTCACTCTCCCCCCTTTTAACCTAGTCTCGCGGGCCTACCAGTCATGTACCCTCCTTCCTTCTCTCACTTTTGGCCGCTCAGTTGTGATTGATATGTTTATCTTTCAACGATATGATATATATATATAGATATATAAAGATATAATATAGAGATATAATATATTATAGACCAATAGTTATGTACAGAGATATATAAAAGATATATTACAATGGGACACGGACGAGTGAGTACGAGTGCCCGCAAGAAACGCATAGATTTCGCGTATGTTTATTATATACATTCATTTTGTACCGAATGTTCTATTAAACCTTTGTATCTACCTCTATTTCTTTCCAAAAAATTATTATATTATTATTATTTTATTGTTAATATCATCATCAGCATCCCCATCCATTCCATACCTCACTCTCCCAAATCACATAACACTCCCCACCCCCATCCCTCCCATTTCCCCCCCCCCCCCCATCACTACCTTCACACATTCCTCCTCCGATCCATCCTTCACCTCCTCCCCACACACAACCCTCCCACCTATCCCTCCCTCCACCACCACATTCTCACATCCTTCCCTCTCTACCGCACTCGCGCCTCCGCCGGCCGCCACATCAACCGCACCTCCCTCCCCCTCCCCCTGAACATCCTTCCTTCCCCCTGCGGGTCCTTCACCGCCCCGCACATCACCCTCACCCAACCCGCATTTGGCCCCCACCCCCCTTTCCCTCATATCTCCGCCCCCCCCTTCCCCCCCCCCTGTCTCACTTTCTTTTAACCCTCTTCTATTGTGTATAACTTTGATTGCCTTCTCAGCCCCCCTTCACCCCCCCCCCCCTCTCTCT
Organism: Paralithodes platypus; assembly: GCA_032716605.1. Classification (NCBI taxonomy): domain Eukaryota; kingdom Metazoa; phylum Arthropoda; class Malacostraca; order Decapoda; family Lithodidae; genus Paralithodes; species Paralithodes platypus. The sequence continues at coordinate 4,695,570 of CM064570.1, read as the reverse complement.
CTCTCTCTCACGCGCTCTCTCTCTATCCCTCGCCTCTCCTCTCTCTCTCTTTTAATTTTGCAACATATACTAACTCACTCTAACTCAACATCCCCCCCCCCCCCCCAACTCATCGTTGATCCAACGGTGTCAGCGAACCCGGTGAAATTGCTTTTAAAGTACCAGCAGCTGATCAATCAAGGAGAAGGCATCAAGGATCATCGTCCAGGAATCGTCCCCCCCGAGAGCCGATTTTACAAAGCCACCAGCACAAATCGTTGTCTAGCAAACCTCTGCAGGAAGGGAACGTGGTATTCGTCGACACCTGGACAACTACTACGATGACTATTTGTTTTCGGACGATGGAGTCTCTGAACCAGGTGGGAGCAGCACGTTTGGGCGTCTTCTCACGATGCGGTGAAGATTTCGGAAGAAATCGACTCAGCACAGGACAACCAGAAGGAGGACCGAAGACAGCGAGGACGGCAACCTACTAACGAATTAAATACTAATCCGTCAAGAACCGCGAATTTGGATAAAGCTCCACAACACGACCCAAATTCAAAACCGCCAGGGATAACGACCGAGGACCGAGGACAGCCATGAATGTAAATGTAGATCCGACCAGAACCAAAAATTCGATGAAAGAACGTTCTGTGAGTTCTAAAACCGCAACTTTAAAGGTTTTCTATGCAAACGCTCGTAGCATACGCAATAAATTTTCAGATTTAGAGGAACTAGTGTTTACAGAAAATTATGATGTGATTGGCATAACAGAATCTTGGCTCAATACAGAAGATAGAGACTTTTTAGCAGAGTATTCACGTCCCGGTTATGTAATGTTTTGAGAACAGGCAGAATAAATAAAAATGGAGGTGGCGTTTTATTTTATATCAAATAAAGTCTTAACCCGACCCTCGTGTCAAAACCTCAAATTGTGAACGTCGACACATCTTTTGTGCTAATAAAGAATAATAAAGGTACAAAAATAATACTTGCGTTAATATACAGACCTCCAGCTTAATCAGTGCAAACTGACCGAGAAATTTACGAACAAATTGCAGATGTAAGTAACTCACAATAATACCGTAATTTTTGGCGACTTTAATTGACCTGTGACCAAGTGGGGCGATACTCTTACTTCACACTCCGGACATGACTTGTATACGAACTTGCAAGAGAGTTCGCTTTATCAATTTGTTCGAACGCCGACCCGTGGTAATAACGTTCTTGACATTGTACTTGCAACAAAATAAGAATTGATAGAGAATTTGAATGTTGGTGATGAATTCAGTAACAGCGACCATTGTACGATACCTTTCACTTTAAAGTTTACTAGTAACGAACCAAATAGTAGCATCGAAAAAGTTCCTAATTTCAAGAAAGCAAACTTCCATAAACTTATAGCTATGTTTAAAGAAACTGACTGGAGCTTTTTAATTAACAATAACGACATAATACATCTGGGAAGTTTAATATCGGCAACCACTTACCTAAAAGCAGTGCAAGACTGCATACCCTCGAAAAATACGGCGTCCAGGTCCATAATAATAAGCCCAAATGGTGGAATAAAGAGATTTCAAACTGCCTGCTTGCTAAAAAAATCTTGCTAATGATAGATTAAAATCCTCACAAAATGACGAAGAAACGGGTGAAATTTGTAGTAGCTACGACGCAAAGCCAAAAAGTTAATTAAGTTGTCCAAAGTAAAAAGACCTTAGAGTTAGCATTATTGCGAATCAAAGTAAAACAAACCCCGAAAGAATTCTATAGTTATAATCAACGAAAAGAAAAAAGTAGTTACGTTTCAACTGTTGGACCTTTAGTCGATGAAATGGAGAATACACCAAAGACGAAAGTACAAATGAGTAATGCCCTCAATATCCCTTCTTTGCATCAGTTTTTTACAACAAGAAGACCTCAGTGATATCCCTACACCATCGCCGATTCAGATTGTATAATTCAGATGTTCTAAGCAATATCACACCGTTACAGAGAGTAGAAGTATTGAATTGTTTAGAATAAACTCAGGTAACTTTAAAACGCCCAGGACCTGATACAATCAGTTCTCGCCTAGAGTTCTAAAGGAGCTAAGGATAAGCTCTCCACCACTGACATTACTATTCAATAAATCCTTCCTTGGCAGTCGGGAACTATGCCTGATCAGTGGAAGCTAGCCAACCGTAACACCGATATTTAACAAAAGGCAGCAAAATCCATACCCAGTAACTATCGTACAATTAGCTTAACCTCAGTTGTATTTAAAATGCTAGAAACGGTCATACGAGACATACTCGAAATTCACTTAGAGTACAATAACATACTTAAAGAATACTCAAACACAGCGTTCTCGTAAAAAACGTTCCTGTTTAACAAACCTTCTTAGACGTCTTCCACTATATCCTCAACCTCTACGATGAGATTAAAGCTGTAGATATTATATACCTTGCTTTTCAAAAGGCCTTTGACCAAGTTCCCCACAACCGTTTACCTGCTAAAACTAAAAGCGCCTGGAATACACTATCGGTGTGTTGAAATGGATAGAAAATTGGCTCAGCCACAGAAAGAGGCAAAGTTGGTCATACACTGTAAGAGCATCTAAATGGACCAATGTAAGTAGCTGGTACCCCAGGGATCGGTACTAGGACCAATGATCTTTCTAATTTTACATCACAACGCCATAGATGATGGTCTCACCTGTACAATCTCAAAATTTGCTGCACGAATACAAACATTGCAATAAGCGTACTCGCAAAAGAGCAAGTTGACGATATGCAACCCACACAAGATATATTGTCACGTTGAGCCCAAATTTGACTAATGAGTTACAATGCGGATATATGTAAAGTACTACATGATGCGATACCTAAATGAGAAAGCCAAACTATTCGATGAATGGCACTCATCTTAAGAAGGGTAGAACAGAGAAACCGATCTGGGAGTACCAATATCGAGTAACCTAAAAACCGAGTCCAACAATGTTCATAAGTTGTTAAGAAGGCAAACCAAATAATTGGCTTTATAAGCAGGTCATTTGAGCATAAAATCCAAAGAAGTATCTCCTAACCCTTGACAATTGCCTTAGTCCCGCCTCTTCTGGCAATAACTGCGTTTCATCCTGGTGCCCTTATTACCAAAAAGACATATACAACC
>CM064570.1:4677438-4684938 GCA_032716605.1 Paralithodes platypus | reverse complement strand
TCGAGGGCGATGTGACACATGGCCTGCGAGGACTCCACCTTCTCCACCCGCTGTAGGTCACTCTTCTGGCCGTCTGTGGTGGTGGGGGAGACCGATGAGTTTATGGTTTATGTGAGTGCTGAGGGATGAGTTTATGGTTTATGTGAGTGTTGAGGGATGAGTTTATGGTTTATGTGAGTGCTGAGGGATGAGTTTATGGTTTATGTGAGTGTTGAGGGATGAGTTTATGGTTTATGTGAGTGTTGAGGGATGAGTTTATGGTTTATGTGAGTGGTGAGGGTTGAGTTTATGGTTTATGTGAGTGTTGAGGGTTGAGTTTATGGTTTATGTGAGTGGTGAGGGTTGAGTTTATGGTTTATGTGAGTGCTGAGGGATGAGTTTATGGTTTATGTGAGTGTTGAGGGATGAGTTTATGGTTTATGTGAGTGTTGAGGGATGAGTTTATGGTTTATGTGAATGTTGATGATGAGTTTATGGTTAGTTTTATGGTTTATGTGAGTGCTGAGGGATGAGTTTATGGTTTATGTGAGTGGTGAGGGATGAGTTTATGGTTTATGTGAATATTGAGGGATGAGTTTATGATTTATGTGAGTGTTGAGGGATGAGTTTATGGTTTATGTGAGTGTTGAGGGTTGAGTTTATGATTTTTGTGAGTCCTGAGGGTTGAGTTATGTTTATGTGAGAAGGATGAGGGTTTGGTGGGTATTGGGTGAGAGGTATGAGTGTTTGGTTGTGTTGGTGGGAGAGGAATGAGTGTTTGTTTGTGTTGATGGGAGAGAGGTGAGTGGGTCCTTTGAGGTGGGTGGTTCAGATGAGTTTTGTTTGAGAAGGATGGGTGTTTGGTATGTATTGGGTGAGATGAATGAGTGTTTGGTTGTGTTGGCGGGAGAGGATGAGTGGGCGGATTGAGTTGAGTGAAATGAGGGTTGGGTTGATGTTTTACTTTGGGTGGATCAATGGTAGAGCTACAATATGAGTAAGTGGTTGGAATTGGGTAGAACGAACGATGAGTAGATGGTTAAAATTACGAAGAGGTGTGAATTATGATTGAGTTGGAAGAAAGGGAAGTGGTGAGAGAGTGATGAGTGATTGTGAAGAGTGTATTTAGAGCATTTGGTGAGAGAGAGAGAGAGAGAGAGAGAGAGAAGAGATTACCTCGTTAATTGAGGATGGTTCAGTTGGTGAGAGAGGTGAGTGCGTCATTAAACTGTGGGAAAAATGAAGGGTGTTGAATTGAGTTAAGCAAAAAGAGAGTATTTGTGGTGAAAATGGAAGCAGGTAATGGAACAAAAGGGGTTAGGAAGTTACTGGAGAGTGATGAGTCTGAGTAGTATAGTGTGTGTAGGGCTAGGTTTCTTAAGGGGATAGTGCTTGGTTTTTTGGTCTATATATTTATTTATTTATTTATTTTTGAGTTTCCTCGCTAGACCTCCATCAAGCTTAGAAAAACACCCCCTAGATCAGCTTTCAAGATAAATGTTTACATTTTTCGGTGCAAAAATGTCCCAGCCGAGGGCCGGTTCCTTCTAAAATTAGAGGCTCGCTTTCGCTCGCCAGGAAAAAATCGACACCTAAAGGGCACGAAAGTTCTTAATATTGACAACAAAATGAGGCGAAAGGTCTCAAAATCGCCAAACTAGCGGAACTATCGTCTTAAAATCTCAAAACTAACATGCTAAACATGAGGGGGAAGGGGGTCCAGCAAAAACGAGTACTACCCCCTCAAGCTGGATGTGAAAGAGTAGCAAAAATCAAAGGACTGATCGGAGGGGGTGGCAGTGAAGTGAACTGATGAGGATATTATGTGATTGGTGTGAAGGGGGCGATTACTACATGTCTTGGGTGATAATGCCAGGAGAGAAGTGAAGATAATGTGTTTGAAGAAAGAGAAAAATACATGAAAATCTCTCCTTAAGCTATCTGTAAGTACTGTATATCGAAGAAGCAGGAGGTTCGTGGAAGCTTTGGTAGCAAAATGATGATGCGAATGGTGTTGTGACTTGAAGCTTTAGAAGGGAACAAGTGATTTATAGCGTCATTTGACTTTGAAAGGACTTGGGAAGTGACTGTTTGGGCAATGATTGTGAATATATATCATCTCGACACTCTACTAATAATGTAAATCACACATCATGAGTACTGCAACAAGTTTGATGCAGCATACATATATATATGGAATCAATGCACTATCTATCTGATCTAGGAAGGTAAATTAAATTAGCTAAATATCTATTTAGCTAACGTGCCAACAATGCTCAATAACACGCAAAATGTAAGTAATCTATATCTAAGCTATATATATATATAATCGTACCACAATATAAATTGTCTAATTCAGCATCATACCGCATACAACATCTATATTTATTTATCTATTGTTATGTTACCAGTTTTGCACTTTAATGACTACAATATTATAATGTATCATATGCTATTATTAACTGGTTATTATCACTAAACTCCACCATGCCAACCAGCAAACACTGTGTAAACTCCAAGAACATGTCTTTAATTTGCAATTGTCGTGACTATATTTCGTTATGTACAACTCTACCAAGAAAGTTCTAATTGTTGCAACTAGTGAGTTGATTGACAAGGTGGAGTGGACTAGACACGGTAAATATTCGACATACTGTCTATTATATTCTTGTAATTGTGCAGGGAGTTATTTACTAAGATCATAGCAAGCTTAAATAAAGTATTAATCCTATAGTCTAACTAATGTACAGTTCCGAATAAGAGTTTATCAACTCGGCTGGCACAAGACCAGCCATACAAATGAACTATCCCGATTGTCTCCAAGGAAGGGATTATCGATCTATGAAATATATTTTTTGTTTTCTCTATCTCCTATCATCACATGCCAGCCGAGTTGGGGACACTATTGTTCGGGACTGTACACCCTTTCCTCTGTCACTGCTAACATATAAACCATTCTTCACATACAATTGTTAAGGGAGCCCACCTCGCTTTTTGTCTCTCCTTTTCTCTCTTTCTCTGGCTTGTATCCATTCGGCCCCATTCAGCCTACTGTTTTAAGACGTTTACCCCTATCCAGGTGTCAATATTTTCCTGGTGAGCGGTAGCGAGCCAGCATATATATATTTTTGTTTTGACAGCAAGTTAAATTTTTACATTTTTCGATAGAAACATTTCTCCGGCGAAGCCGGATTTCTTCATACAATGCTGGCTCGCTATCGCTCGCCAGGAAGAAATCGACACCTGGATGGGGATAAACGTCTTAAAACAGTTGGCTGAATGGGGCCGAATGGATTCAAGCCAGGGAAAGAGAGAAAGATAAAAAAAAAAACGGCGACCCCCCTTAACAAACAAAGCAGTCGTTTTCACCTACACTATTAGAATGGAAAGTAATTGTAATGCCAAACATTAATCACGTACACAATACAGATGATTGAAAATATATAAACTATTGAGGTGATGGCGTAATTATTGTCCACCCCTGCCAGTACAGTAGGTGGCCAGACAACTCAACCAGTAGATCAGTTCAACCAATAGATCTCAACCAGTGTACAGTCCGTGCACACTCAACCAGTGTTGTTAGTTTAGGTTAGTTTTAAGTCATAGTAGGACCTTAAATTGGAACTGGAATACGCCGGAAACTGCGTATGTGTAAAATACAACACAAACTGTAAAGGCACTCGTACTCTTGTTCAGTGATACTTCTGAACACATTTTACAAATTTGACAAAGATTCACTTATGTGGCATTAATTACAGCACACAATTTTAATACCGGTAATCATCATAAAAGTGTTACAAAAGGCTGAAAAAAGTGTTCAAATTGTTACGCAAAACGAGTGTTACACACTGTTTAAGGGTACTCATTTTGTTAGTGTATTGTGTTCTACTGAATATTGCACCCACCAATTGTATAGTGTAGGTGACCCAGGTTGAGTAGCCACTGGTTGAGAAATACTGGTTGAGTCGCCCGTGAACCCTACCACACTACCATCACCACCATACCATAACTTCACTACCTACCTTTCGCTGTGCTCTTCTCAGTAGGGGGGAAAGTATAGAGTTAGGGATAATTTGTTTAGTTTACCCTCATGCAATTTTCAAGCGGGCTGGGGGACGGAGCATGCATAGAAAATGGATGGGTGTTTGTTTTGTACTTTTTAATCGATAGGATGGTAATTTGTGTTGTAGTTGTCGTTGTTGTTGTTGTTGGTGGTGGTGGTGGTGGTGGTGGTTTTGTAGTAGTAAAAACAAAAATTGGAAAAAAGTGGGGATTGGGCCTGAGTAGCCTATATAGAATATAATATAATATAAAGAAGATATCGTTGTTTTATGTTTGTGTTTTTGCAATGTAGATGTTAATGGTTTTTGTTAAGTAGAAGTCATATATTTTTGTTTTACTGTTGGTATCGTATATATATGTGTATTAATGTTAGTAATGTTGATGTTTGTGTTACTGCTGTTGTTAGGAAGACATTGTTTTGACTCTGGTAGAAGGGTTTGTTATCTTTTTGTTTAATAAGGCTGACGTATGTGTTGTGGTTTGATGATCAGGATATTAGATTATAATTTGGTAATATTAATGTGTTGTGTAGAAGATTTATTTCCGTTTTCTTCGTTTTTTTTTTTTTTTTTTGTATTTGCTTTTGGCAATGTTGATATTTATTTTCATTGTTGTTAATGATGATACTTGTAATTGTATTGGTATTGTTAATGGTGGTATTGTAAGTATTATTATGTATAGGTTGATTTCTTAATTGTTGTTTATGGTGTTGCTGTTGTGACATATTTAACTATGATTGACATTTTGCATTTTGTTATTCAAATGTTGTTTAAGTTCTTTCTAATAGTGGTATTTGTATAGTTTTAATATACCGTTATATTGATTGAGTGTGTTTATATACGGCTCTTGTTAAATTTGTTAATAGGGATAATATTGGTGTTTTATTCGACAGCTATCTGTGTATAATTTTGGTTTTGACATTAATGACATTGGTTCTGTTATTGTTGTTGTTATTATAGTTCTCTCTCTTTCTCTCTCTCTCTCTCTTGTTTTCTCTCGTTTTTCTCTCTCTCTCTCTCTCTCTCTCTCTCTCTCTCTCTCTCTCTCTCTCTCTCTCTCTCTCTCTCTCTCTCTCTCTCTCTCTCTCTCTCTCTCTCTCTCTCTCTCTCTCTCTCTCTATCTCTCTCTCTCTCTCGTAACTGCCCATGCAATGTAATATCCACTGCCTAATTTTACTTCGAAGCATAATAAAGTGTTGCCTGAAAATTGCTCTCCCATTTATTCACTTTTTCTTCTTTTTCCAGGTAAGGGCAATGAGGAAGAGGAAGAAAAAAAAAGAAGAGAGAATAGGGTAAGTAAGGAAGAAAGGAGGAAATAAATGAGTTATACCCTATTCCAAATAAGTAGGCCAAAACTCTTGAACATTAAGCTCTATAACTCACAAACGACTTGAGTATTCGAGCTAATATTACTAACATTTGGGAAGGGTCAGCCAGGGGATAGGTGTGGATATTTACAGCCCATTTGCTATAGCCCTTTTTGAGTTACAGAGCTTAAGGTTGACGATTTCTGGGCTACCTACTGGGAACAGGGTATAGTAACGTAGGAAGGAAGTAAGGAAGAACATGAGTAAATAAGTAAAGAAGAAAGAGGAACAAGGTAAGAAGGATAACTAGGTAAATTTAGTTATTAAGTCAGGAAGAAAGGAAGGTAGGAAAGATGGAAGGAAAGGTGAAAGGGTGAAAGGAAAGGAGGGAGAGAGGAAGGGGAGAAGGAAGGAAGGAAGGAAGGAAGGAAGGAAATAGGGAAGGAGCTAGTGAAGGAATGGATGAAGGGAGGAAGATATATGTGAAGATAACAAGGAGTGGGGTATGAAGCGTATGTATTTTACTGACATCAAGATAGAAGCGACAGCAACAAAAATAAATAGAAAAGACTGAATGCAGGAGAGAAAGTAAAACAAATATATGACAAGATAGACAGAAGAAGGAAGACAGGGCTACTGAAGAATGAAAGGAAGGAAGGACAGAAGAAAAAGTCGTGAGTATGAAAGATGGAGGGAAGAGAAAAACGGGACGTATAGGGAGTACGAGGAGACAGGAGAAATTAACTACACAACTGTTTAACAAAACAGATAGTTAGTTGATGAAAAAATATTACCGGTTGGATAAAAACAAATAAAAAACAGTGAAAGAATCAAAATTGAAGAGGCATTATTATTATACAAAGGCTAGTGTTGAAAGAATCAAAGGAAATGAATGTTGATATAGAAATATTAAGGTCAGATAAAGAAAATATAGAGTATTATATCTATGAAGTGAAGTAAAGACAGATATGCGAAGAAGGCTTTATATTAAAATGACTATATCTTGTCTTTCTGTCAGATAGATATGTAATTGCCCTGAAATACCATGCATGTATAATTCTAGGAGTATCTATAAAAGTAAAACTAATCATGAATCTTTCTCTTGTACTCCAAGCAAAACTAAGATTAGCGTTTTCTTTATTCATTGCTTATGCATAGAACACGAGGTGTGGTTTCATTACTCCTCGTCCTTTCCAGATGAGTCTTTAATTTGATGTGTTTCTTTTATTCTAATCATTAGCTATCGTCATCATGACGTATGTTTTACCTCCCACAATTATTTATATTATTGTTTTAGTGTTCTGTGAATCTCAAGAATATAGTTGTTAATTTAAAAGCCACTATTGTGTTATATATATATATATTATATATATATATATACATATATATATATATATATATATATATATATATATATATATACATATATATATATATACATATATATATATATATATATATATATATATATATATATTTATATATATAAATAATATATATATATCTATATATTATATATATTATATATACAGTATATATATATATAATATTATATACGGTAGTGTGTGTATGTGTGAATTGAAGTGATCTACAACTATATATTTTATCTATATGTATATAATTATTAGATTGAGATATCTATTGTTACAATTAACCCAGAACCCTATCTATCATAACACAGAATTACTATCCCCTTATCTGAATTAACCATTTAACCCACTCTTAGATGTTCCCAATATAGATACGAGAAAAAATAGCAGGGGGCCAAGAATAGCTGGAATTGGAAGCTATATTTAGGAGTCGATATGGTCAAGGCTATGTTTTGGAAAGATAGCTACTTTATATACAGCATATATTTTTGGGTGCGTTTTTTTTAAATTATTCTTGGTTGTTTTGTAGTTTTGTTATATATTTTGTATTGCATTGTTAGTTGTTTTATAGTTGTTGTGTATTTAGAATTCTAGCTTGTATTTTTGGTTTTTAGATAGATGGTCTTATTTTGTTCATGTTGTCCATATATTTATCTATTTTCTATGCAATTTACTCAACTTGTAATTATCTATCTATCTTCCGACTAACTTATCTCTAACACACACACACACACACACACACACACACACACACACACACAGCCCGTAGCCTAGTAGGTAGAG
>CM064570.1:4659938-4672438 GCA_032716605.1 Paralithodes platypus | reverse complement strand
TTACGAGTCTGTCTCGTATGACCGTTTCTAGCATTTTACATACAACTGAGGTTAAGCTAATTGGACGATAGTTACTGAGAGAGAGAGAGAGAGAGAGAGAGAGAGAGAGAGAGAGAGAGAGAGAGAGAGAGAGAGAGAGAGAGAGAGAGAGAGAGAGAGAGAGAGAGAGAGAGAGAGAGAGAGAGATGAGGATTACGAATAATATATACCAAGAAGAGGGGAGTTAGCAGGACAAATGGATACTGAGGGATGATATAGATAGATTAATATATACATTTACATACATACAAACATGCATTCATACATGCATGTACATTTTATATACATACATATATACATAAATATATAAATATATGTATACTGTATATACATAACCATACATACACACAAATATACATACATACATACATTAATTTATAAGTAGGCCTACATAAATATATGTACTCATTAATCCATATAGATACAGCGGAAACAAATTAGGAATGAACATTGAAGTGAAAAATTCGAAAGGTGTAAACTAAAGGTTGCGAAGACAAAATATAGTGAGGTTGTATAATATAGCAAAAATGTAAATATTCTCGAAAACATGAACAACAGAATATTGGAGACTTTGTTTTCCAGTGCAAAATTAATTTCATGAATTTGGATGTCACTTCCTGGATTTGTGAATTTTTGTTTTCTTTTCTGCCTACCTCGATTTTATTCTCTCTCTCTCTCTCTCTCTCTCTCTCTCTCTCTCTCTCTCTCTCTCTCTCGCTCTCTCTCTCTCTCTCTCTCCCTCTCTCTCTCTCTCTCTCTCTCTCTCTCTCTTTTTCTCTATCTATCTATATATATGCATATAATATATATACTGTATATATATATATATATATATATATATATATATATATATATATATATATATATATATTATCTATATCTCTGTATATCTGTCTATCTATTTATCTGTTTGTCTGCTATACTATATATCTATATTTATGTATGCTTTTCTGTCTATCCATCTATGTCTCTGTCTGCCTGTCTATCTATCTATCTGTCTGTTTGCTTGTCTATGTATCCATCTATGTCTCTGTCTGCCTGTCTATCTGTCCGTCTGTCTGTCTGCCTGTCTGTCTATCTATCTATGTATCTGTCTATCCATCTGTCTACCTCCATACATCTTCGTCCCATCTATCTTCAAGGTGAATCGTCTGTCTTGCTCAGCTGTTTTGCATTTTCTCAGAGTTTACCTTCTCTCTCTCTCTCTCTCCTTCATTTATTTAGTAATTCGTTTTATTTTCTTTATTCCTCGAACACACACACACACACACACAATACTACAAGGATAATTTTCCATCGCATACTATATAATAAACTATATATTATACGTATTTTCCATCGCATACTATATAATAAACTATATATTATACGTATTTTCCATCGCATACTATATAATAAACTATATATTATACGTATTTTCCATCGCATACTATATAATAAACTATATCTTATACGTATTTTTTTTCTAATCATCTATGCATTTAGATAGATACCTTATATTTCTATAAATCTATATAGTCTAGAATCACGTTTACTACAGGTACTATTTTGAAGCATTATGCGTTGAAATAGTCTATTTCATCTAATGTATGATCTCTACAGTCTCTTAAGGGGGAGATCTCCGCTTGAGGGATTTTTCTCTTGACCCCTTTCTCCCTCATGTTTAGCCCCATTGCTTTTGATATTATAAAACGTTTGCCCCATTAGTATAGCGATTTTAAGAACTTTCACCCCATATTAAGACCTTTCGTGCCATTCAGGTGTCGATTTTATCCTGGCGAGCGATAGCGAGCCTGTAATTTAAGAGGAACCGGCCTTCGGCCGGGAAATTTTTCTACCGAAAAATGTACAAATTTATCTTGAAAGGGACTCAAGGGGGTATAATTTTAAGCTTGACGGAGGTCTAGGGAACAAAGTAAATACCTCCCCTTAATAAGAAATGCAAATATGTATTGGTAACTTCGATACATATTCGTTAAGCAATGTTGCTATGAATAATCTAAGTATTCATATCTACATCCAGCACTACCAAAGACAGAATTGTAACAATCAGTTTCTATTTATGTTCATATGTCATTGCATCTACGATATACCTGTATCTATTCTTAATGAACGATTCCATGTGGCTGCTATGATGATATCTCCAAATTGGTAGATACCGGCATAAATATGTCTACAGAATCGAAACGCTTTATCTACGAATCCACTAAGAATCTACGGTAGCAGGCAAGGAAAGCGAAATTGCGTAGTTGGTGTGAGACAGCACGGAACACCTTAAGGGGAGGTATTTAGTTTGTTTCCTACTCCTCCAGCAATCTTAACATTTCACCCCCTTGCCCCCTTTCAAGATAAATTTTTACATTTTTCGGTAGAAAAATGTCCCGGCCGAAGGCCGATTTCTCTTAAATTACAGGCTCGCTATCGCTCGCCAGGATAAAATCGACACCTAAAGGGCACGAAAAGTCTTAAAATTGACAGAATGGGGCGGAAATTCTTAAAATCACCAAACTAATGGGTCAAACGTCTTAAAATCTCAAAATCAATGGGGCTAGACATGAGGGAGAAAGGGGTCAAGAAAAAAGTCCCTCAAGTGGAAATCTCCCCTTAACAACTCCGAACTTGGTTATACCTGCAGGTATAATAGGAACGGCACACCATCATTGGTTATACCTGCAGGTATAATAGGAACGGCACACCATCATTGGTTATACCTGCAGGTATAATAGGAACGGCACACCATCATTGGTTATACCTGCAGGTATAATAGGAACGGCACACCATCATTGGTTATACCTGCAGGTATAATAGGAACGGCACACCATCATTGGTTATACCTGCAGGTATAATAGGAACGGCACACCATCATTGGTTATACCTGCAGGTATAATAGGAGTGGCACACCATCATTGGTTATACCTGCAGGTATAATAGGAGTGGCACACCATCATTGGTTATACCTGCAGGTATAATAGGAGTGGCACACCATCATTGGTTATACCTGCAGGTATAATAGGAGTGGCACACCATCATTGGTTATACCTGCAGGTATAATAGGAGTGGCACACCATCATTGGTTATACCTGCAGGTATAATAGGAGTGGCACACCATCATTGGTTATACCTGCAGGTATAATAGGAGTGGCACACCATCTACCTGCAGGTATAATAGGAGTGGCACACCATCATTGGTTATACCTGCAAGTATAATAGGAGTGGCACACCATCATTGGTTATACCTGCAGGTATAATAGGAGTGGCAGACCATCATTGGTTATACCTGCAGGTATAATAGGAGCGGCACACCATCATTGGTTATACCTGCAGGTATAATAGGAGCGGCACACCATCATTGGTTATACCTGCAGGTATAATAGGAGCGGCACACCATCATTGGTTATACCTGCAGGTATAATAGGAGTGGCACACCATCATTGGTTATACCTGCAGGTATAATAGGAGTGGCAGACCATCATTGGTTATACCTGCAGGTATAATAGGAGCGGCACACCATCATTAAGCTAATATATTCTAGCTTTGTTTAAATGTGTTCAAGAGAAACATGACCATACACTTTTATTAGAAAATAAGTCGAAATTCTAGAAATACTTTACTGTATATACTGTATACCGGTATATATACAGTATATATATATATATATATAATGACAGCGATTGTACTGTTAACGCAAGTCGAATCATTCTCGCAACCAAACCTTCACTCTTCTACGGAACAGCCGAGTTGCTCTATCTACTAACCTTCCACTACATAATTGCAATCGAATCTATGAAGGAAGCCAAATGGATGTTTTGGTGAACTATAATAACTTGATGTACTGCAAATAATATTTCTACGCACAAGCTATCGCTACGAATTAATCAAATTCATCTTGTGAATATTTCCATTCTCAAGAAGACGTAACTAAGTACAATACCACAAAAATCTACGAAGCTAGCCATCTAAATTTGTAATTAAGAATTATATAGCTATGATTAAGAATCAGCCGATGCAGTATTGTTGTAAAATATTACAAGACTTGCAAAACAGTCATTAATTATCTAAGTATATTGATCTACTAAAGATCTTGGTATTATGTTAGATCCGAAAGAGCTTCGGAGCATTTCATAATTCAAGATAACTGAAGTTCATCCTACTAGCAAATATCTACATATTTAGAAACATGAATATATAAGCAATATATGGTAGGAACCAATATACAGCCAATGTTTCTCTTTCGACATCAGTTAGTAATACGTTGTCAATAAAGTTTTCCTCCACATATGACGTTTGTATTCATCCAACCAATTTCTCGGAGTTTGCGTATGCTAACTAGAAACAAGCCGAGAATAATCCGATTAGGAAAAAAAAAAAAAAAAAAAAATATAAAGCAAATATTCAAGTCATTCAGAGCCAGTCGAACCGATACCGAAGGAAAACTAGCTGAGTGGCCTAAGACTACCAACTCGCTCTACTAAACGAAAGGACAACGCAAATCAAGCCATATACAACCTAACTAGAACAATAATCTTAAGGGGAGGTATTTAGTTTGTTCCCTACGTTTTCATCAAGCTTAAAATTACACCCCGTAGACCCCCTTTCAAGATAAATTTGTACAACTAATCTAACTATATCTTAGCTTAATACTAATAGCAATGCCAGGATCCACCCAAATTCTAGCCGAGATCATCAAAACGACGGCATCTCTCTCTTAAAACAAAAAGTAAACACTGAAAATAAAAGACTGAAGAAATAAACAATCTTATTTGAATTAAGACTATGTTCAACTATGTCTCAGCAAGCAATGATAATAGCCAATGCCAAAATCCACTTTAATTTTTAGTCGAAATAACTACTACGGAAAGGGTTCTCTACATCATGATAGTGAACAGTATTAGACATTTTTAACTTTTTCTTAGCAAGCAATACTAATTCAATCCCAATGTCAATATCCAACTCAAATTCTAACCCAAATCACTCACACTCCGGAACAACCTCTCACCTAAAATGAAAGGTAAACCAATTTGCAACACATATCCTACTGGCAAGAGCACAAATATCTAACTATATTTTAGCCATCACTACTAATTAATCTACATTAATCCTCTATTACAAACCCCAAGGCACTAGAATAAACTAATGAAAGCATATGATCCTCCCGGGATTCGAACTCGGGACACCACTACACCCAGAACATAAGCATCTAATCCATTACACCACCAACACAGTTAATACCCAATGCCAATACCCATCCTAATTCTAGCCGAAATCACCTACACTACGGCAAATCTCGCTCGGAAAAAAAAAAAAAAAAAAAAAAAAAAAAAAAAAGGGGTAAACACAAGAGTCAAAATCAACAACATACTCGGCGAGAAACCGTTCCGGCTCCCCAGCAGCAAATAGCCCCAGGGAGGCACGGGCAGGTAGGTTCGCACATCGTCACGGTTCGGCACTGGGTAGCCCAGTACGGAAGAGAGGTCCAGGGGGCGGTAATAAAAGTCGAGGGGGCGGTAGAGGGGGCTAAGCATGTCGTATTGGGGGAGGGCGGCGGGAGCTGGTTGGTCTGTTGGAGAGTATAAATATGGCTGGATAGAGAAAGTCAAATAATAGGATATGTTTTCTATATACAGTATATACGTAGAGTTGGGTCATAAAATAAAGTATAGTAGAGACTATAAGTGAAACAATTTTTTTTTTTTTTTTTTTTTTTTTTTTTTTTTTTTTTTTAAGGTTAGAGAACAGACAATACATATTTAGGTCTAGGTACACAATGGTGGTGGATATTCAAAATATAATTAAAATAGAAGTACGTGTGTTTTTTCTAGTAAATATGGCTTGATAGTAGAGAAAAAATGTGAATATTTATGCATATTGGAATTTAGAATTTGGGAATGGTAAAGCTGTGTGAAATATATTGTAGTTCCGAAGTACTTGTTTTAAAATTAGGATTTGGTTTTGTACCAATCCTGTGTTTGTGATTAACTTCTTCACCACCATGACGTAATTTTCATCATATTCTGGTTACCATTAGACGATTTTCTTCAGTTTATGATCTACCTCTAGGACTCAAAGGGGTAAATATGAGCTCAGTAAACCCTATGAACAAAATAGGTCCTTCTTGAACTGCATAAAATCTTCTAATTTAAGCCAGAATCAAAGGTAAAAAGGCGTCATGGTGCTGAAGGGGTTAAGACAGAAATATATACTTAGATTTTTTTTTTTTTTTTTTTTTTTTTAAAGAGACAATGAACGGACAAGAGACAATTTGCTTATGGGATTTAAAATGGAATAAGGTTTTTAAAGGCTGACGTCACACAAGGATTGCAGCAGGAATCTGAAAATAAATATTAATCATGTGCAAGTGGGATTAGCATTGTGCAGGTAGTAAGAACAGGTGCTGGAAAATAATGAACTGTGCATTATTGGTTGGCATTAAACACTGTGCAATTGAACAAGGTTAAGGGGAGTGACCTGCCTTTTTGCTCTCCTCTTCTATCTTTAGCTGGGTTGTATTCATTGGCCCCATTCAGCCTACTGTTTTAAGACGTTTATCCCCATCCAGGTGTCGATTTCTTCCTTATCGCGATCCAGCATTGTATGGACAAATCCGGCTTCGCCGGAGAAATTTTTCTATCGAAAAATGTACAAATTTAGCCTGTTGTCAATTTGTTTTAAATATGCTGGCTCGCCAGCATATTTACTCGCCAGGATAAAATTGACACCTGGATGGGGGTAAACGTCTTAAAACAATAGGCTGAATGGTGCCGAATGAATGCAACCCAGAGAGACAGGGAGAGAGAGAAAAAAAACGATGTGGGCCCCCTTAAGGCAAGTCAGAGTGGGGTTTATACAATATACATGCATATAAAAATGAACTTAAATGGCATTAAGTTCAGGTCAATAGAGTATATTATTGCATATATGTTATTCAAGATTAGGTTTGCAGGTAAAAGATATATTTGTGCAACATTAATACATGCATGAATGACAAGGGTGGTGAAATACATAAATGGAGTAAACATCGGATTAAGCACATATTTATAGACAGTCTAAGGATATGTTTACATGTACACTACATACACTTACCTGACAAATTATGTAGTATTATAGCTATTTGACTTACATATACACATTTAAATAATAACACATATGTCACACGTGAATACATATTCCCATAAAAAAAAACATGATTAATATTATACATTTTATACAATTAGGACACAGGCTGCGTGGATTGGGTGACCGGACAACTCAACCAATAGACCATTTCAACCAGTAGCTCTCAACCAGTACCAAATAAACCAATACGATTAGGTTAGGTTACGTTTGGATAGGTTACGTATAGTACTATATGATGTTGGCACTGGTTTGGTCTGTCTCGGTTGATTTGGCACTGGTTGAGAGAGCTACTGGTTGAAATGGTCTACTGGTTGAGATGTCCGGGAACCCATGGATTTTTTGACATGGTACCTAAAGTAGTTGCAATAAAAACATTAGTCACCCAAACCAACACACTTACAGGAACGAAATGCGAGCGCAAATTGTTGTTTACATCCAGGTGTTTAAAGGGAGATTTCCACTTGAGGGATTTTTTTTCTTTGCCCCTTTCTCCCTCATGTTTAGCACCAATGCTTTTGATATTTTAAGTCTTATGCCCCATTAGTTTGGCGATTTTAAGAAGTTTCACCCGATTTATGTCACTTTTAAGACATTTCGTCCCATTTAGGTGTCGATTTTTTCCTGGCGAGCGATAGCGAGCCTGTAATTTAAGCGGAACCGGCCTTCGGCCGGGACATTTTTCTACCGAAAAATGTACAAATTTATCTTGAAAGGGGGTCAAGGGGGTGTAATTTCAAGCTTGGTGGAAGTCTAGGAAACACACAAAAAACCTCCCCTTAAAGAGAGTAATGGCGCTATTTATTTATTCGTTTATATATATTTTTGTCTTATTGTAGTGCCAAATTAGGGGATATTCTCGTAACAAAGTAAACACAATTAACGTATATATATATTTGGGCACGACTAATTTCACAAATGCTCTACCATTGCCCATATACTTTGCTACTTTACACTTACCTTTGCTAAAACCGGTGTCACACGAGCGATTTTTCCGGCAATTTTTGATGAGCAAGTTTTTTGTTGTAATATTTTGAGGCTTTTTCGCATTGGAATCGAAAATTAGACTGAAGGTAGATTATGCTAGGTGGCTGAATTATGATATCACTGAGATCTTAAAGCTGCCAGACTACAATTGCTCGTAAAAATTGACGGAAAAGGCGCTCGTGTGACACCGCCTTTAGTTCCTGTAGTCTTAGAAGGGTAGAGAACTGACTTACTAGCGTGCAAAGTGTTCTTACTCTGTTCATCTTAACCCTATTTGATCCGAGGAGAGTCATTTGTCATGTTGGACCTTATATTAGACAATTTAAGACCTTTCACCCCATTAGTTTGGCGATAATACGACAACAAACATACATGAAATAGTATGCAATCGTAAACATAAATATATACTTTTCACTTCATAACATGTCTGCTATTAAATGCTTTATCAACTATGCTAAGCCATTTTGTATTTATACTTTTAGAATCTCATTAAATATTTCGCGGTAGAAAATTCTTTTGAGGGACTGTCATATTGTATTAGTAACTTTGAGTT
The DNA here is from genome assembly GCA_032716605.1 of Paralithodes platypus. Lineage (NCBI taxonomy): Eukaryota > Metazoa > Arthropoda > Malacostraca > Decapoda > Lithodidae > Paralithodes > Paralithodes platypus. The sequence continues at coordinate 4,663,749 of CM064570.1, read as the reverse complement.
TATATATAAATTGCAGTTTCATTATTATCATTCCGTTGTATATATTATTCAAATTGGGTATATTTATATTTCGTATGTTTATGTTCATATTGTGTTGTCTTTCTTATTTTATATATCTTCTTTGTATTCGCTAATATTCTTTTGTATTTACTTCTCGGTTTTCTATACTTTTACTTTATACTATTTAGATTATACTACCCTAGTTCAAATTCTGTCTTCATTACTTATATGACAACGTGCAGGAATACTTATATTTTATTCTACCATAATTATATATTCATGTATTGTTTTCTATTCTCTCCTTTCTTCTTCTTTTCCATTCTATATTTATCTTCCCTTTCGTGTCGTCTGGTTTTAATTTCAATTTTTTTCTTAATTTGTCTGTGTTTTTTCTTTGCTCCAGTCTTATTTAATCTCCTACCTCTTCGTTCTCTCTTTTCGCCGTTTCTCTCTTTTATTACTCTCCTCTTCGCTCTATTCCTCTTTTTCCCTATTCTTTCCCCTCCTTGCGTCCCTCTCTCTTCCATCTTCTCCTCTCCTTTCATCTATCCTATCTTTTATCACCGCCTATCTATCTTCCCTCCTCTTCCAGCATGTTGTTATTTACCCCTCCCTCTCCCCTCCTTTTCCTTTCCTCTCTCCTCCCCTTCTGTCCCCCTTTATCCCCTCCCTTCTCCTACCCTTTCCTCCCCATTCATACCCCTCATATCCTCCCTTCCCTCTCTACACCCTGCTTTACTCTTCTTCCTCCCTGTACTCCGTTCCTCCCACCTTCCCCAAAGTCGCCGAACTTGACTAAACTTCAGCAAATAAGTTAACTTGGGCTAACTTATCACGATCTCTGCTTGAACTCTGCCTGCTCCCACACACACGCAAACGCACACACACGCACGGAGATACACGCTCACGCATTGTACGCACATGGGCAAATGTCCATATGCTCGAAGACGTACTAACGCAAATATGATTATGCACACAGAAACGTTTTGTATACGCACACAAACGTTTCGATTAATGCAATTTGAGGATTTGGTTCATTGAATACTATGACTAACCATATAAATAGTGACTCTCTAGCATTTTGTAACTCAGGGAGGGCTGGAGCAAATGGACTGTAAATGTCTTTTCCTATTTCCTGGTTGGCTTGTCCCATATAGTACTGTAGTACTGTCCTGTAGTACTATAGTACTGCATAGTACTGCCACCTCGATAGCTAATTAATGTTTTAAGTTGTACCCCCCTACCCCCCCTACCCCCCCCCCCCCCACACACACACCGAAAAATAGATGTCTAGTTAATTAAGTAGGTGCAATTAACCTTGACATTTGCTCATATTATATCCTGTTCATTATATTTCTATTTATGTACACACACGCGCGTGCGCACACACACACACACACACACACGTACACGCATACACACACAAACGCACACACACACTCGCACATACACACACACACACTCTCTCTCATTCTCTCTCACTCACTCACACTCCAACACACTCTCTCTCTCTCTCTCTGTTACATACACAAACACAGACACACGCACAGACACTCAAACAATAGTCGAACAGGCAGGCATACAGGTTCAAAGACAAACACACGGGTTTACACACAATCACTCCTACATGCTAAACCACATACATATACAAACACACACACACACACACACACACACACACACACACACACACACACACACACACACACACACAAACACACATTCTCTCTCTCTCTCTCTCACACACACACACACACACACACACACACACACACACACAAGTAATTAGCAAATATAATTATATGACATTGTATTTTAGCATAATGTCGTATATTGCTATATTTTTCGTTTATATTTTTTTAGTCTAACATCAATTTTAAAATAAAGAGTTTGTTCAGTATCGCATTACTTTATTATTGATTCGATTATTATTATTGTTATTATTATTATTATTATTCACAGACACAATGGCTTATCTCTCAAACGCATATATATATGCACACATACATACACATTCACACACAGACTCTGACAGCAACACACACACCCACACACAGAGCAACACACACACACACACACACACACACACACACTGAGTAACTGAGTAACACACACACACGGAGGCTAGCAATTAAAAAGGATGAGGGTGTGAACGTGGCTGTGGTTCCTAATGAGGTGCCAAGTATAGTGCCTAACCCTTTACTTATTTACTTCACTTCATTCATTTCATTAATTCCCTTTACTTATTTACTTAACTTCGTTCATTTGCTAATTCCCTGCACTTATTTACTTTACTTCATTCATTTGCTAATTCTTTCAGGTTCGTCGCTTATGCTCATTAGTTCATTTTTATTTTGTCGTCTTTTAATTCATTCTAATTGTATTATCTTTTCACTGCTTTCAATTTATCTCACATCTTTCAATTTATCTCACTTCTTTCAATTTATCTCACATCTTTCAATTTATCTCACTTCTTTCAATGTCTCTCTTCTTTCAATTTATCTCTCGTCTTTCAATTTATCTCTCTTTCAATGTCTCTCTTCTTTCAATTTATCTCTCTTCTTTCAATTTCTCGCTTCTTTCAATTTCTCTTCTTTCAATTTATCTCCTGTACTTCTTTCTTGAGTCTACATCGCCTGTTATTTTTCCAGTTGTCCACCTATTTGTTGTCTCCCTGTAGTCTCTTCACTTCTTATATTTCTTTACTTTCTTTCAGTGTATTTCAGTCCTTTAACTTGAAAAGGCTGGAGGGCAAGAGAAGCGTGTTTGTGGTTTGTAATGTGTCTGTAGTGCCCAATCCTGTACTTCTCTCCTTCACTTGGTTCACACTGTTCATCACAGTTTCATAACTGTCTTCGTGGCGCAATGCATAAGTGTTTTGATTTTCGGTGTGAGCGTCCTGGGTTCGAATCCCCGGACTGCCACATGTGTTTGTTAATTTAATTAATGGAGTTTAGGAGTAAAGTTGGTTGGTGGAGAGAACATAATAATTATATAAATTCATTCATTATTATTTGTATGTACTGCTTTTCAAATTGTATTAATTAATTTGTGTTGATTTTTAGTGCATAATGTTTTCAATTGCTTTTCTTCTTTTAGTCTCTTTTCTTTGCCCGAATTTTGTTAGTAGTGCTTAACCCTTTAAACTATGTCACCACCCCCATCACTATAATCCTCGTAACATCTCTCTCACACCACCACCAGCACTATACCTTCGATCTCTTCCCCCACACAATCCCAACACCACTACCATGTCCCTCAAGCCACCACTGATACCACCATCACTATACCTTTCCCTCCCCCCACCACCACCATCACTATATTCTTCATACCATCTCCGTCATACCACTATCACTACCACCAGCACTATACCTTCGATCTCTTCCCCCACACAATCCCAACACCACTACCATGCCCCTCAAACCACCACTGATATCACCATCACTATACATTACCCTACCCCACACCATCATCACAATCATTATACCTCCCATACCATCTCCCTCACACCACCACCACCACCATCACTATATCTTTCCCCTCCCCCACACCACCACCATCACTATATCCTTCATACCATCTCCCTCGCACCACCATCACTACCTCCATCACTATACCTTTCCCCTCCCCCACACTACCACCATCACTATAACCCTCATAACATCTCCTTCACACCACACCACCATCACCATCATTATACTTTCCCCTCTCCAACAAGACACCCATCACTATAACCTTCATACCATCTCCCTCACACCACCACCACCATCCCTATACTTTCCCCTCTCCAACACCACCACCACCAAACAGA
>CM064570.1:4647438-4649938 GCA_032716605.1 Paralithodes platypus | reverse complement strand
TTCCTACATGTTGATTATTTTTGCTTTAGTAACTGTGACCAGATTGACATATTGAACGGGTAATTATAGTTTCCAGACATGTAATTGGATGGTCATTTTAAGAGAGAGGGAACAAAATATATTACTCTAAATATCCGTTCCCCCCAGAATCGAACCCCTGAGTCCTCTTTCCCCCCCACTACCCAAGCCACTTCAACCCTCCACCGTATTTGCACACACACTTTGATTTCCGGGAATATACTTAAGTTCAAGTGATTATATGAATTCAAGTGGTCGAATCGAGTTGGGTGCCTGATTTAGAACTAAGTAGCCAATTTTGTCAGAATGGTCGAATTTGGCCTAGTGACAGAATTTGACCTAATCACGGTATTTGGCTTAGTGACGGAATTTGGGGTGGATGGTACTCGTTAGCCTTGATTGGTTTTATTGGCAACTCATCTAGGGGAGACAACCTTATACAAATCCGGGTGGATGGGACTCGTCAGCCCCGTACTGCTTACCTAAGGGTAAGGCAGGTTAGTGGATGGATTAGCCGAACACCACTGTAAAAAAAATAACAAGATACACAGAGGGCCTCGGAGATCGGGACGGATTCGTAAATTGATGGTCAAGATCCTGTAAGGTCCCTCATCACTAAACTGTCTCGGGTTGTTCCCTCTCACAGGTCTAGGTCCGCTTGGGGGCAATTTCTGTGTATGGCCAACCCTGTTAAGGGAGGGGAGTAAGGCGTCCGGCAATAGATAGATAGATAGATAGACGGAATTTGGCCAAGTGACGGAATTTGGCCTAGTGACGGAATTTGGCCTAGTGACGGAATTTGGCCTAGTGACGGAATTTGGCCAAGTGACGGAATTTGGCCTAGTGACGGAATTTGACCTAGTGACGGAATTTGACCTAGTGACGGAATTTGGCCAAGTGACGGAATTTGGCTAGTGATTAAATTGGACCTAGTGACGGAATTTTACTTAGTGAGGGAATTTGGCCTAGGGAGGGAATTTGGCCTAGTGACGGAATTTGAACTAGTGATAGGATTTGCCCTGTGACGGAATCTGAAATACTACCAACTCCCCCTTTCCCTCAGTAATAACACATCAAACCTCTTTCTTATTAACCAGTCCAATAACAGTACAAAAATAAAGAAGAAATTGCAGGTAAGTAGCCACTCGTTAAGGGGGGTCACCGTTTTTGTTTTTAATCTTTCTCCCCTTTTCTCTCTTTCTCTGGCTTGTATCCATTCGGCCCCATTCAGCCAACTGTTTTAAAAGAAAAGCAGAGAAAAAGGACGTTTATTATCCCCCATCCAGGTGTCGATTTCCTTCCTGGCGAGCCGATAGCGAAGCCAGCAATTGTATGTAGAAAGAAATACTGCTTTCGGGGGGGGGGGGGGGGCCGGCTACATATTTCTATCGAAAAATTTACCAATTTAGCTTGCTGTCAAAATAAAATATCTATATTCTGGCATCTATAAACCGCCTCGCCAGAAACAGTGACACTTGGATTGGGGTAAACGCCTTAAAACTAGGCTGAATGGGGCCGAATGGATACAAGCCAAAGAGAGAGGGAGAGAAAGAGAAAAAAAGCGAGGTGGGCTCCCTTAACGCGACGAAGGTAATAAATGGCTTATATAAGATCCGTGTAACGAGAATGGAGGAGGCATATTAGGGTAGGCAATGTGAACGGATGAGAATACAGAAAAAAAGCAAGAAAACGATGAAGCGAGAGAGAGAGAGATTTATTTTTTATTTTTGTAGAGCAAAACAAAAGATTATAACCCACCTGGAAGAGTGGAAGTGTAGTGAGTGGTGAGAGAGAGAGAGAGAGAGAGAGAGAGAGAGAGAGAGAGAGAGAGAGAGAGGTGTAAGCTTATCTTAACTATAAAATTCTTACAGGAAGCAACTCACATTTACTGTATATATAGATAGGTGAGAGAGAGAGAGAGAGAGAGGGAGGGAGAGAGAGAGAGAGAGAGAGAGAGAGAGAGAGAGAGAGAGAGAGAGAGAGAGAGGAGAGAGGAGAGAGGAGAGATAAGATCAGGCTAGGCCGCGAAGCCATGACCTTGCACGCATTTCCCAATGTCCCACGCATGCAACCACTGCCACTCTCATGCTTCATTATTCAGACTTCATTATCTCATTATCTATCTATCTATCTATCTACCTTTCATTCTATCCATCTATCTAACCTATACACTCTGCCTTCGTACCTTCCTTGCAACATAATTAATTAAGGGGAGGTATTTAGTTTGTTCCCTAGACCTCCATCAAGCTTAAAATTACACCCCCTTGAGTCCCTTTCAAGATAAATTTGTAACATTTGACGTAGACAAAATTTCCCGGCCGAAGGGCGTTTCCATCTTACATTACAGTGCTGCTATCGCTCCGCCAGGATAAAATCGACACCTGAATTGCACGAAAGGTCTTAGATGGGGGAAAGTTCTTAAATTCGCTAAACTAATGGGGCAAAAAAAAACGTTTTATAATAATCAAAGCAATGGGGCTAA
>CM064570.1:4594509-4647338 GCA_032716605.1 Paralithodes platypus | reverse complement strand
CATACACGTACACACACAACACATATTAAATAGTCACTTACAGACGCATATTCATATAAACATGCATAATTATGTACACCACATGCATACATTCATAAACGCATGTTTAGCTACATTACATGTAATTACATATGTATATTACATATACAGTATATATTCATGCACACATCCTACACACATACTGTACATATATACAAACATATATGCTTTATGCACTATTATTTGCATTATTATAAGTATTAGTATTAATATACAGTAGTACACATGCTCATGCGTACTAAATTACAGACATGTGTATGGAAAATAATAATATATCCTAACACATAAATATAATCATGAAATCCCAAAGGAAAACGAACACACACACACACACACACACACACACACACAAATACATACATACACACACACACACACACACACAAATACATACACACACACACGACGCACACACACAAATGAACGAACACGGTCTGCCAAAGTCATTTAAGTCGACGATCAATGTGAAGTTTGTGTATGTGCGTGCTTGTGTGCGTATACTGTATGTATGTATACTTGTGTGACTGGTTTTATTTGCCAGCGTATGAGAGTGTGGAACCGAGATTTCGTTTATAGAGCTATGTCTCTCTGTCTGTTTGTGTGTGTGTATTTACCTAATTGTATTTACCTAATTGTAGTATACAGGAGTTGAGCTTTTTAGACTCGTATTGTCCTGCTACCTGAGTTACAATTATCTAACTTTGCCTTTGTGTGTGTGTGTGTGTGTGTGTGTGTGTGTGTGTGTGTGTGTGTGTACGGTGTTGGTGTGTGTGTGTGTGTGTGTGTGTGTGTGTGTGTGTGTGTGTGTGTGTGTGTGTTTGCATAAATGAGGAAAGGGAGGTTACATAATATTGTTAAACTTATAAAATATATATGAGTGTGCATACGTTGTGTTTGTGTATGTGAATGTGGTGGGTCTCGTCTGTTTACTTGGACTAAATATATACCAATAAAGACTATTAAAATACCGGTGCCCCCTGTACAATTTGTGTTGTAATGTTGTTTAAAGTGTTGTACGTGAGTTTGCAATGTATAGTGGTGTAATGAAGAGAGTGGTTGTATGTATGTACGTGAGTGTGTATGTATGAGAGTGAGTGTGAGTATTAGTGTAAGTGGTGGGTAGTTAGCCTGGGAGTTTATGTACTGTATGTGTGTGAGTGATTGTGTCTGTGTGTGTGTGTGAGTTTATGTATGTGTGTGTGCGTGTGTCTGTGGTTGAGTGAGTGATGGTGTGTGCATGCGCATGTGTGTGCCTGTGTAATCATACAGTATGTGTAATCATGCATGGGAGTGTCTGACTCTCTGCGCGTGTGTATATGTGAGTGAGTGTGTGTCGTTGTAGTCATCCATGGACTATGTACTGTAAGTGTGTGTGTAGGTGAGTGAGTATGTGTGCCTGTGTATGTGCATTTAAGTGAGTGAGTGAGTGAGTGTCGTTGTAGTCATTTATGTGCATGTGTACTTTACGCGTGTGTGTGTATGTGTGTGTGTGTGTGTGTGTGTGTGTGTGTGTGTGCATGTGAGTAAGTATGTGCGCCTGTGTGTGTGCATATGAGTGTGTGTGTGCCTTCATTTCCATAACAAAGGGTCTGGTGTAAGGTGGGACTGTGGACTTAATATGAAGTCATCACAAACTATTATCTTCACCACCCTCTTCACCACCACTCCCGCTAATATCACCATTTATAGTACCGGTATATACTGTATTAGTATTACATAATATATACTTTAATTGATTTCATTGAGGGTGTTTGGTGTTGTGGTGAAATTAATAAAATATAGATTATTATGATTTTCAGTAGTAGTAGTACGTAGTAGTAGTATTATTTACTATTATCATTACTAACTTGACCAACTTAACCCATTCTGTAACGTCTTCTGCGTCTATTCTGTAACGTCTTCTGCGTCTATTCTGTAACGTCTTCTGCGTCTTTTCTGTAACGTCTTCTGCGTCTATTCACCGACGTCTTTGTAATTATATTCTAGTTATGTTTAGACGATTGTGTGCAGTCTAAGAAGGATCTGTGGTACTACGTAAGGTACGTAGTACCCGTCTTGCAACACAAATCCACCCCTACTCTGTGCAACTCTCCAATTCAAGAGTGAAGCGATACTCCCAATATTTCTTCTAGTAAACAGCTGAGCTCTGGTACTCTCTCCCTGAATCCACCTTTCCCTCATTCTATGACTTAAATTGCTTCAAACTCCGTGTGTCCAAGCATTTTGGCTCGAACATGCCTTGATTTTGGCCCTGTCAATCTTTCAATTCTGGGGGAGGCACTCATCACAGGAAGTTTTTCCTTTTGTCTCCCTTTATCCACATATCAAAACAAAAAGTTCGAAACCTGTTAAATGCTGGAGGCCTTTTTAGAACTGAATAAAATCGTCTAATAGTAGCCATTATAAAGTCAGAATGACGTCGCCGGTACAGAAGGGGTTAAGCATATTTTCCCTCATCACTTTCAATGCTATCATCATCACTATAATATCCATCACCTTCATCACCCTTTTGGCTAATGTTATCATCACTCTCAGAATATTGGCAGTAGTATCTTGATCTCTAACAGCATTAGTTTTAGTATCATTATAATTATTATCTCCATCACCGTCATTGCTATCTCTGTTATCATTATTATCAGTATTATACTCATTAGAATTATCACCATACTTCACCATCACTCGTAATATTTGAAGCATAAATTACTTCATCATTATCATTATCATAAATTCAATCTTTATATGCTCATCATCATCATAACCAATCGTCTTTCACCATGTCCATTATAACTCAAGCATTATCACACTATCATAATCTTTATCGGAAATGTCTTCCTCATTATCAACATTAGTTTATATATTGAAATTGTTATCACATTTCTTATATAAATACCATTAGTATCAATAGTATTTTAATCATTATCATCTTTATCATTTCTACTACCACTTATCACTCTCTCTCTGTTTTCACCATTCATAATATTATCATATTATTATTATTATTATTATTATTTTTATTATTATTATTATCCTTTATGTTCACCATCTTCCTCACCCTTTTATTATCACTCATATTATTATCAGCAATGCTATTTTGAATCATTATCGTTTTAGACTTTATAATTATGGGGAAAGATAAAAGAAGCTAATCATAACGAAAATTATTATAATGGACCTAATTTGCAAGACGGTATAGCTTGTGTGTGTGTGTGTGTGTGTGTGTGTGTGTGTGTGTGTGTGTGTGTGTGTGTGTGTGTGTGTGTGTGTTTGTAGTATGTGTGTGTAATCTATGTGTGTCTGTTTGTGTGCTGCAGAGTGTATGTGTGTGTATATATTATGGTAGATTTAATGAGGCTTGTTGTATGTGTGTGTGTGTGTGTGTGTGTGTGTGTGTGTGTGTGTGTGTGTGTGTGTGTGTGTGTGTGTGTGTGTGTGTGTCAAATATTACAAGGTAAGTAATATATACTTCCTTGTGTATTTTCACCTGTATAATAATTAGGATGATTCTCTCGCAGTTTAACGATTAACATGATGCAATGCAATCCGATCAGCATAAACGTATTCCCTTTCTATTGGCGATTATTTACGCATTCAATTACAGTTCGTTGAACACTTTACAGTAATTGGCAATCGTGTATGTATTTAATCAGTATAGGAGCACTAGCAACGCATTGATTAATCTATTATACTTCAGCTATAACCTAAATGCTTCATTCAGCATACTAAATACTATTAATAAATATATATATACAGTATATATAATATTTGTGTATAACTGTTATAACAAGTCTAATAATAATAAGTATATAACATATAAACCTAACTAATAAATAAATAATACTAATACTTAAGTGTATGCAGCGCAGGTAGGTGAAGAGCTGGCTACTTACCTGTGGAAAGAGAAAAAATATATACGGTTAATTAAGCGCGAATATTTGATAATAAGGTGCGTGATCAGGCACCATAAACACGTATTTTGTGTAAAATGGGTTGTAAAGTGTACAGAGAGAGAGAGAGAGAGAGAGAGAGAGAGAGAGAGAGAGAGAGAGAGAGAGAGAGAGAGAAGAGAGAGAGAGAGAGAGAAAGAGAGAGAGAGAGAGAGAGAGAGAGAGAGAGAGAGAGAGAGAGAGAGAGAGAGAGAGAGAGAGAGAGAGAGAGAGAGAGAGAGAGAGAGAGATTGTACTAAACTGTTGGTAGCCAGGTCCCAGGCATTACAGTCGAACTTTGCCCCCATAAACACCGTCCAGTACTCTCTGTGCACCCATTACCCACTCACCCATTACCCACTCTCTACAAACACGCACTTTTCCGTTTTATGTAGATAAGAAAATACATACAATTATATATACATACAATAAACAGCTTATCACCTTCCATATTTCGCTCTTATACGTGTCCACCTTTTACTACTACTGACACTACTATTATTATTATTACTACTACTACTACTACTAAAAAGAAGAAAAAGAAAAGTAAAATAAAATTTTAAGAACAATTTAAGAAAAAGAAAAAGAAGAAAAATGATATAAATAATAATAATAATAATAATACAAATAATCACAATTTGTGTATTATCACAGTTGTATAATGTACGGTAATGGTTGAAAATATGCAAACCGTTCAAGGTAGAGTCAGCCAGTAAACTATTTATTTGTGTGCGCAATATACTGCAGAACACAAACATAAAACTGGTCTGCACACATTTTTGAAGCATATTATAAGTGTTCGGTAAGCATGCCAAATCATTGTGGTTATCTGCAATGTGTTTAGATTAACCCTTTCAGTACCGTTGCCGTCCTTTTAAGTCTATCCTGGCTACTATTAGACGATTATATTCAGTTCAAAAAGGGCCTCCAGGAATTAATAGGCTTCGAAATATCTCACTTAATCCTATTACTACCTCAGATCCATCTTAAACTTCATAAAATCGTCTAAATATAGCTAGAATATAATCATAAAGACGTCACCGGTACAGAAGGGGTTAATTGTCTACAAATGTATACACTTTATTTCTTAAGTTCCTCGCTAGACCTCCATCAAGCTTAGAAAAACACCCCCTAGACCCCCCCCCCCCCCCCCTTTAAGATATATTTGTACATTTTTCGGTCTTCGTTATATAGTCTAAATTACACGGCCAATGTTCACAGTGTAGAACAAGTCCCTTCATTATCATCAACTATTATGGTCCCCTGGTGATCCTACTGGCCAGAACAACGCTACATCATCCAACTCCCCCCCCCCCCCCCCTCGTACCACAACAATATGGAGCAACTTCGGCCCCGGTCCATTCTACCAAGACGATAAACTCTACTCGGGATGTGGAGGTCTTGGCTCACAACTATTGTCTATACTAAAAAATAATAATAATAATAATAATAATAATAATAATAATAATAATAATAATAATAATAATAATAATAATAATAATAATAATAATAACAATAAAAATAATAATAATAATAATAATAGGCTACTAAATAATTAAATAATAATAAATTAAATAACAGCAGGACGAAGAGGAATAAAGAGGAAAGAGAATATAAGAGGAAGAGGAACACAAGTAGAGAGAGAAGTCAACAATCAATGACTTGGAAGACTGGTAGGCATACTAATGTAACTGGTGTTTGAGAGAGAGAGAGAGAGGGAGAGTGTGTGCATTTGTGAGAGAGAGAAAACATCGACACCTAAATGGCACGAAACGTCTTAAAATTGACAACAAAATAGGGCAAAAGGTGTTAAAAACGCCAAACTAATGGGCCGAATGTCTTAAAATCTCAAAACTAATGGGGTTGAACACAAGACAAAAAAAACCCCACCTCCCCCTTCATAAGCATGAAGGGTCTTGAATTACAACTATTGTTCTTGAAGGGTAATTTGTGTGAGGGATGGAGGGGGGGGGGGGGGGGGGGAGAGAGAGAGAGAGAGAGAGCACGCTTTAACCGAGAATAGCGAGAGGGGGAGGGAAGGGGAAGGTAAGGGGGGAAGGGGGCTGACAGGGAGGAAAGGAGAGAAGAATGGTAGAGACAAATTGGTGGGGGGAGATACTGGGAGATGGGAGGGAGAGGGGGAGGGAGGAGAGGGGAGGGGTGATGATGGAGGGGTGATAGGGGAGAGGAAGAGGAGAAAGAGATTGTGAAATGGAGGTAGAAACGCTATGCTGATTCTGCTATTATTATAACTATAACTACTACTGCTGCGACTACTAATACTACTACTATTACAGCATACTACTACTACTACTAATTAGAAATGAAAAAGGTGGTTCTCCAATGTCATTATATGCATTACAAAACATATATAATATTTCAACACTATAATTATTGATACTAAAAAAACAAGTGTTTGTGTTGTCATTCCTATATCGACTGTAATCAATAATATACTATAGTCTATTCGCTGTAAGTAGACGAAGAAATCATGACTTTTAACCTATAACTCAAAAACGACTAGAGTAATCTAGCTAATATTTGTACCATTTGGGAAGAGCCACTCAAGGAATAGATGTGGAAATTTACAGTCCATTTGTTCTAGCTCTTTTTGAGATACAGAGGATAGAGGTCATGATTTATCGCCTACTTACAGCGAATAGACTATAGTACTAGACGTATAAATCTATATATGCTCAGGCCCAATCCCCATTTTGGGGGTAGCCGACTCAAGACAGAGCAAGACGTATAAATACTAGTGATCATTCACAACCTACAGTACATTACCGGTACCACTGATGTCACTACTATTATTACTACCGTACTACTACTATAACTAATACGTTTTATTTATTTTATACTACTACTAATACTACTACTAATAATAATAATAATAATAATAATAATTTTACTATTATTAGTAAAAAAAAAAAAATCTAATACAAAGAACCCAACAACTTGTGCATATATTATGAGATCAAGATAATTAATTTGACTTTAATTACTACTACTACAACTACTACTACTACTACTACTACTACTACTACTACTAATACCACCACCACTACCACTGAAGTACTCATTATGCCTGCTAGTCCCACCAGCTAACTGTATTGGACAACATTAATCTACCTGTCAGCTTCACACATCATTAAGGGGGAAGGGTTTATTTATTGGTCGATTTAAACTACCATCAAGCAAAAAATAAATAAAAAAAACATAAAAAAAAATCCCGGCCGAAGGCCATTTAATTGGTAGACGTCCTCCTTAAGCTGAATAATATCGTCTAATACTTCGCAGAATATAATGAAAAGGATGTCACGGTTACTGACTGGGTTAATTGCGATGTGTACCCCTTTGATTCCCATCGATCCTATTTAACTGAATAACGCCATCTAGTTTTCAGCAGAATATAATACAACTCTCGTCATCTTGTTAAGGTTGCCTCTCCCAAAGTGAGCTGCACCAACGCCAGTGCGGGCTTTAAGGTGTTTGTCTCTTTATGGTGTAGGCGCTTCACTTCCAGTGTGATTCTGGCGTGACGTATTTTTGCACTTTATATTGTAATAGATATCTGCAGTGCAGTCCATTCATTATTGGTAGGCCAAAACTCATAACCCCTAATCTCTGTAGCTCAAAAAGGGCTAGAGAAAATTGGTTGTAAATGTCCATACCTCTTTCTTGGTTGACTCTTCCCGAATGGTGGAAATATTAGCTCGACTCCTCTGGCTATTATTGAGTTATATAGGTTCGAAGTTACGATTTCCGGCCTACCTATAATAAACAGGGTATACCAAGACTGAAATAAGAGCAATGCATGAAACACAACACAACCTCTACCTTCCACTGAACCGAGGTCTTTATTTCATCTCACCTATTTAAGTGAAATATTTATTGCTCTATGCTGGTTAATCGTAGGTGAAGTATGTGGGGGTGGGGAGAATGTTGCACATAATAATTTCGGCAGATTACATTGGTAGCTCTGCGGACCCAAACAGCCATATTTTACTGCCAAACTAACGCTCCGGGCTCACAGTGGGTAAGCTCTTGTTGTCTTGTAGATTTGTAGGTATATACTGCCACCACTTATGCTCTGTTGATTTACCCTAATAGTGGGGATAATTTGGAGCAAAATACTTCTTTCCAACCAGTTTATTGTAGTACTGACTTGAGGAACAGTAACGATGGATATGGCAGTAGATTATGATGATATTGACTAGCTATTATGCCGTGAGTCTGTCTTGGTTTTGTATATGGGGGTAAAAGACCCAGTGATAATGGAAATAGTCCGAATAGCTATAAATTAATCAAATATATTTTGGCTACAAATGAAGTTACTGTAGGCAAGACATTTCATATATATATATATATATATATATATATATATATACAGTATACACACACACACACGTTTTCAACACCACAAAAATCACCTTGAACCACCACTACTACTACTACACCTACCATCACTACCACAACAACACCAACCATACGGCCCAGTACCATTAATACCATTTGAAAACTTGTGAAGCGTAGAAAACCAATAATGGACTTTTTAAGATCATCCCCCAACCCCTTGCGATTTACACAAATTGGATAACTTTGACATAATACCCTATAAAAGGAATCAATTAATGTTTTGTCATCGAATTTCTACTTGTATACAAGTTTCCTATTCGAGGATTATATGTTATTTGTTATCAAGAGAAAAAACATGCAATGATTTACTGTTCATTTAATTAACTATATTATTTTTGGTTACAACTTTGTATCATCTTAGGAGTTATATATATTTCGTTGTTCGTTTCCATAGATCTACAATTTTGTAATATAATGCACATACTTTTATAATTCATCTACTATTTCATAACCTTACATTTGGATATCCAGTACATAATTCTAAATTGATCGTACCAATATTTATGTATTTTTATAACGATTTTAGTACTGGTTTAATTATTCTCTCCCTCCTTTATCACCTTTACATTATATATACTGTATATTGATATGTAATGCTTGATTCCAAATTTCTTCGGCAATCCATTGTCTTATGTTGTATTTAATTCGATTTCGGCTTCGTTTGATTCGTATTTATTCCTCCTCAACTCCTCTCCTGTATCCATAGTTCATACCTCTCCCTCTCTCTCTCTCTCTCTCTCTCTCTGGGAGCCTGTCACTAGTGGAGTTCCACAGGGTTCAGTCCTTGGACCGGTCCTGTTTCTCATTTACATTAACGATATTGATGTAGGGGTAAACAACACCATTTCCAAATTCGCCGACGATACAAAAATAGGAAATACAGTCCTGAACGAAGATGATAGAAATGCGTTGCAATCTGATTTAAACAAGATATCAGAGTGGTCGAAAAAATGGCAGATGCCCTTCAATGTCGATAAATGTCAGGTGCTGCAGGTTGGTAGCAGAAATATGAAAACAAATACGAAATGAATGGCAAACAAATAAAGACCGCAACGGTAGTAAAAGACCTAGGGGTACTAATATCTGAAAACTTAAAAACTTCCGACCAATGTATAGCAGCTGCAAATAAGGCAAACATAGCATTGGGCTTTATTAAACGTTACATATAAACATGAGAACGTAATAGTGCCACTGTT
Source organism: Paralithodes platypus (assembly GCA_032716605.1). Classification (NCBI taxonomy): domain Eukaryota; kingdom Metazoa; phylum Arthropoda; class Malacostraca; order Decapoda; family Lithodidae; genus Paralithodes; species Paralithodes platypus. The sequence goes on along the minus strand of CM064570.1, from coordinate 4,637,761 downwards.
CAAAAGTATGGTGAGGCCCCACCTTGAATATGGTGTGCAGTTCTGGTCACCTTATCTGATCAAGGACATTGTAAGACTAGAGTCAGTAACAGCGTAGAGCGACGAAGATGATACCCTCATTAAGAAATAAATCATATGAAGAAAGACTTAAACGATTGAACCTGTTCTCATTAAAAAAGAGGAGGTTGAGGGGTCAGCTTATTGAGTGCTTTAAGACACTAAAAGGTTTCGACAAAGTCGATGTAAATGCACTATTCACATTAAAAAATACTAATCAAACTCGCGGAAATGGAATGAAATTAAAAACCAAAAAGGCAAACCTAGATGTCACAAAGTTTCTTCACCTACAGTGTGGCGACAGAGTGGAATAAACTACCAGCGAGTGGTCGAGAGCTACACAATAAACGCTTTCAAGGGAAGGATTGACCTCTATCTGCAGAGGGCTGGGGTGATATAAAAAAAAAAAAAAAAAAAAAAAAAATTATGTATGTATGTACTGTATGTATGTGTATGTGTGTGCACTGTACAGTATGTATATATATGTATGTATGTATGTATGTATGTATGTGTATATGTGTATATATGTGTGTATATGTATATATATACTGTATATATATATAGTTCGTAAGGCCAGACTGCCTAGTAAGGACCTTGAGGTCTGTGTGATCTGTGTATCTATGTAGCTCTATGTAGCTCTCTCTCTCATACGCCCTCCCCACCCTTTCCTCCATTTGTCAATCTATTCTTCTCCCTCTATGCTATCTCTCATTGTCTCTCTCCCTTCTCTCTCTCTCTCTCTCTCTCTCTCTCTCTCTCTCTCTCTCTCTCTCTCTCTCTCTCTCTCTCTCTCTCTCACACACACACACACACACAGGCCCCCAGGGATTTAAACAAGCAGTCTGGCGATATTATTACCTAGCTTACTCCCCCTCTTCCTCCGTCACTCACTCCTCTTCCTCCCCCTCCTACAATATTCCTCCCCCACCTACAATATTACCCTTTCTATTCCTTCCCCTCCTACAATCTTACTCCCCCTCTTCCTCCCCACCTACAATATTACTCTTTCTATTCCTTCCCCTCCTACAATCTTACTCCCCCTCTTCCTCCCCCACCTATAATATTACTCTTTCTATTCCTTCCCCTCCTACAATCTTACTCCCCCTCTTCCTCCCCACCTACAATATTACTCTTTCTATTCCTTCCCCTCCTACAATCTTACTCCCCCTCTTCCTCCCCACCCCTACTCTGTGCAACTCTCCAACCCAAGAGTGAAACGTTACTCTCAAACTTTCTTCTACTCAACAGCTGAGCTCTGGAACTCTCTCCCAGAATCAGTCTTTCCCTCTTCCTATGACTTAAATTGCTTCAAACTCCGTGTGTCCAGGCATTTTGGCTCGAACGTCCCTTGATTTTGGCCCTGTCACTCTTTCAACTATGGGGGAGGCACTCGCTATAGGCAGTTATGCCTTTTGCCTCCCTCAATCACATAGAAAAAGAAAAAAAAACCCTACAATATTACTCTTTCTATTCCTTCCCCTCCTACAATCTTACTCCCCCTCTTCCTCCCCACCTATAATATTACTCTTTCTATTCCTTCCCCTCCTACAATCTTACTCCCCCTCTTCCTCCCCCACCTATAATATTACTCTTTCTATTCCTTCCCCTCCTACAATCTTACTCCCTCTCTTCCTCCCCCACCTACAATATTACTCTTTCTATTCCTTCTCCTCCTACAATCTAACTCCCCCTCTTCCTCCCCACCTACAATATTACTCCCCCTCCCCCTCCTCCTCCTAACCTCCCTCTTTCCTCCCTTACTCTTCCTCTCCATCCTCCCCCTTACTCCTTTCTTTCCTCTTCCTCCACCCCCTTACTCTCTCTCCACCTCCTGATTCCCCCCTCCTTCCTAACTGTTCCTCCTTACTTAACTCCCACTCCTCTACCCTCCCTTCCTTCCTTCCCTTCATCTGCCCTCCCCTCGCTCGTCCTCCTCCTTCCCTCACTCTTCCTCCTCCCTTCCTCCCTCCCTCACTCACTCTTCTTCCTCTTCCCTCCCTCCTCCACTCTTCCTTCTCCCTCCATCACTCTTCCTCCTCCTCCTCTCTTATTCTTCTTCATCCTCCTTCACTCTTCCTCCTCCCTCCTTCACTCTCCGTTCTCCCTTCTTCACCCCTCCTCCCTCACTCAATCTTCCTCCTTCCTCAATCTTCCTCCTCCCTCACTCTTCCTCTTCTGTCCTCCCTCCTTCACTCTTCCTTCTCCCTCCATCACTCTTCCTCCTCCCTCCCTCACTTTCCCTCCCTTCCTCTTCTTCAATCCTTCCCTCAATCTTCCTCCTCTTCCCTCCTTCCTTCACTCTTCCTACTCCTCCCTCCCTCACTCCTCCTCCTTCCCTCCCTTCCTCTCTCTTCCTCCCATTCTCTTTTGCCACCTCCTTCCTCCCTCCCTCACTCTTCCTTCCCTCCCATTTTCTTCTGCCTCCTCCTTCCTCCCTAATTCCTTTCTCTCCACCTCCCTCCCTTACTCCCCCTCCTCTTTCTTCATTTCTTCCTTCCTTCCCTCAACTCTTGTTCTTTCCTCTCATCCCTCTCCTTCTTCCGATCTTGACCATTCCTCCTTCTCTTTCTTCTTCACTGCCTCTTCATCTTCCTTCTCTCTCTATCTCTCTCTCTCTCTCTCTCTCTCTCTCTCTCTCTCTCTCTCTCTCTCTCTCTCTCTCTCTCTCTCTCGCCTCCCATCAAGTGAGACCTAAAAATGCAGCTGAATAATTTATAGCGTGGTTATTATTGCGCGCGTGTGTATGTGTGTGTGTGTGTGAGAGAGAGAGAGAGAGAGAGAGAGAGAGAGAGAGAGAGAGAGAGAGAGAGAGAGAGAGAGAGAGAGAGAGAGACTGAGAGAGTGAGTAGATGTGAAGGGGGAGTGCAAGTGTATGGAGTCGATGGAGTTAGTGAAAGGGGTACACAGAGAACCAGATGGAGGGATGAGATCTGAAAGTGTTCTGGGGTAGGATGGAACAGGCTAACATCTGACCGGTTAGAAGGGAAACATTTTGGAGAGACCTTTGTCCTGCAGTGTACTAATTCAGGCTGCTGCTGCTGATGATGATAGTCTGTAAACATTGTCTCATGTTTTTAGGTTATAGCATAAAGTTTTACCATTGGGATTAACACCTCCCCCACCCCCTCCTCTCTCTCTCTCTCTCTCTCTCTCTTGTAAGTCAAATACGAACTGAAAATTCAGACAATGCACAATCGGTAACATCGAACTCTAATACTCTTAAGGTGTTTTATGTAAATGCTCGTAGCATACGCAATACATTTTCAGATCTAGAGGAAATCGTGTTTACAGAACATTATGATATAATCGGCATTACAGAATCTTGGTTAAATACGGAAGACAGACTTTTTAGCCGAATATATGCTTCCTGGTTATACAATGTTTGAGAAAAGTCGGATCAATAGAAATGGAGGAGGAGTTCTGTTTTTTATAAAGGAAAGTCTTAATCCTGTCTTAATGTCAAAACCTCAAATTGCGAATATAGACATATCTTACGTACTATTAAATAATAAACGAGGAACTAAAATAACACTAGCTTTATTATACAGACCCCCATCTCAATCAGTGCAAACTGACAGTGAAATTTATGAACAAATTGCAGAAATAACTAACATACAAGATACCGTAATTCTTGGCGATTTCAACTTACCCGTGACTAAATGGGGCGATATTCTTACTTCACACTCTGGACACGACCTCTATGCTAACTTGCAAGAGAGTTCACTTTTTCAATTTGTACAATCTCCGGACCCGTGGTAATAATGTGCTTGACCTTGTACTCGCAACAAAAGAAGAATTAATAGAGAATTTGAATGTTGGTGATGAATTCAGTAACAGCGACCATCGTACGATAACTTTCACTTTAAAGTTTACTAGTAACAAATCAAATAGCAGCATTGAGAAAGTCCCTAATTTCAAGAAAGCAAATTTTCATAAACTTAAATCAAAGCTTAAAGAAACTGACTGGAGCTTTCTGACTAACAATAACGACATAAATACATCTTGGGAGTGTTTCACAACCAGGCAGTGCAAGACTGCATACCATCGAAAATACGGCGTCCAGGCCATAATGATAAGCCCAAATGGTGGAATACAGATATTTCAGACTGTCTGCTTGCTAAAAAATTTGCTAATGATAGATTGAAATCCTCACAAAATGACGATGAACGGGTGAAATTTGTAGAGCTACGACGCAAAGCCAAAAAGTTAATTAAGCAAAGTAAAAAGACCCTGGAGTTACATGTTGCGAATCAAAGTAAAACAAACCCGAAAGAATTCTATAGTTATATCAGAAAGAAAAAAGTAGTTACTTCAACTGTTGGACCGTTAGTCGATGAAAATGGAGAATACACCAAAGACGAAGTACAAATGAGTAATGCCCTCAATACCTTCTTTGCATCAGTTTTTACAACCGAAGACCTCAGTGATATCCCTACACCATCGCCGATCCAGATTGATAATTCAGATGTTCTAAGCAATATCACCGTTACAGAGAGAGAAGTATTGAATTGTTTAGATAAACTCAAGGTAAATAAAACGCCTGGACCTGATGCAATCTCGCCTAGAGTTCTAAAGGAAGCTAAGGATGAGCTCTCCAAACCACTGACATTGCTATTCAATGAATCCTTGCAGTCTGGGACTATGCCTGATCAGTGGAAGCTAGCCAACGTAACACCGATATTAAAAAAAGGCAGCAAATCCCTGCCCAGTAACTATCGTCCAATTAGCTTAACCTCAATTGTATGTAAATTGTTAGAAACGGTCATAAGAGACAGACTCGTAAATCACTTAGAGGCAAATAACTTACTTAAAGATACTCAACACGGCTTTCGTAAAAAACGTTCCTGTTTAACAAACCTCTTAGACTTCTTCCACGATATCCTTAACCTCTACGATGAGAGTAAAGCTGTAGATATTATATACCTTGATTTTCAAAAGGCCTTTGACAAAGTTCCCCACAAACGTTTACTGCTAAAACTAAAAGCGCATGGAATACAAGACGGTGTGTTGAAATGGATAGAAAATTGGCTCAGCGACAGAAAGCAAAGAGTAGTCATAAACGGTAAGGCATCTAAATGGACCAATGTAAGTAGCGGGGTACCCCAGGGATCGGTACTAGGACCAATTATCTTTCTAATTTACATCAACGACATAGATGAGGGTCTCACCTGTACAATCTCAAAATTTGCTGACGATACAAAAATTGCAAATAGCGTACTCTCAAAAGAACAAGTTGACGATATGCAACACAATCTAGATAAATTGTCATGTTGGGCCCAAATTTGGCAAATGAGTTTCAATGCGGATAAATGTAAAGTACTACATATCGGATACCTAAATGAGAAAGCAAACTATTCGATGAATGGCACTCAGCTTAAGAATGTAAACAGAGAAACCGATCTGGGAGTAACAATATCGAGCAACCTAAAACCGAGTCAACAATGTTCAGAAGTTGTTAAGAAGGCAAACAAAATAATTGGATTTATAGGCAGGTCATTTGAGCATAAATCCAAAGAAGTTATCCTAACCCTTTACAATTCCTTAGTCCGCCCGCTTCTGGAATACTGCGTTCAATCCTGGTGCCCTTATTACCAAAAAGATATAAACAAGCTAAAACGAGTTCAATGTAGAGTTACCAAAATGATACCTAGCCTAAAGAACAAACCATACGAAGAGCGTCTTAGAGAATTAAATCTATTTCCTTTAACCCAGCGCAGATTAAGAGGTGACTTAATTCAAGTGTTCAAAATCATCAAAGGTATCGACAATATGAACTGTAGTAAGTACTTCACTATCGACCAATCTAATTACACGCGGGGAAACGGTTGCAAAATTATTGGTAAATCTTTTAACTCACACGAATCTAAGAATTTCTTCTTCAATCGAGTTGTCAACTTGTGGAATGGGCTTCCCGAGACGTTATAGACTGCAGCACCGTTGATTCATTTAAACTCCGCTTAGACAAATATCTCGCATCAAACCCGCGACTGACTGCGTTTGTAAATGAATAACTTTATTTTATCCCCCCATCAGTTACTAACCCATATGTCCCCTACTAACTTCCTAATCCTGCCACGGATATTAGTTCTAGGGCAGTAGTTCCCTTTCCAATGTTCCCTTACCCACTCTAAACCACTGTTTGGACACTTGATCCTCAGTGTTTTGGAGGACAAGCAGCCTAGAAGGGTCACTAGATCTGTTGTTGCTTGATTTCCTTTGTACTCCTTTGTACTCTCTCTCTCTCTCCCCCCGTGAGTGTGACTCACTGGCAAGATTCATCGAAGTAAGAAAAATCTATATAATTAGTGGGCCTGTTAAACTTTGTAACTACAAATTAACACCAAATACAAGTAGGGGGGAGAGAGAGAGAGAGAGAGAACCTGCCTTTCTGATCTGTTTGTAGTTGTAATGTGTAGATATAATATAATATACTGTATATACAGTATATAGTATATATATATATAGTATATATATATATATAATATATATATATATATATATATATATATATATATATATATACACTATATATATATACTATATATATATATATATATATATATTATATATATATAATATATATATACAGTATATATATATATATATATATATATATATATATATATATATATATACTGTGAATCAATACTAAAACACACACACACACACACACACACATAACAAGCCTCATTAAAGCTAGCGTTTGAGAGGATAAGAATGTAAAGATAAATGGCCGATGTTCTCGCTAAGAGCAGGGAGTACCCGTCTCCCACAAGTATTAGGGCTCTTTAGCTTACCTACCCACAGACGATTTTAACCCTTTTGGTACGGGTCACGTATTTATTTTAATTTTGTATGTATGTATGTATGTATGTATGTATGTATGTATGATTGTATGTATGTATGTATGTACTCAGGACCATTCCCCCCCCCCCTTTTTTTTTGGGGGGGGGGGGCGACTCGAGACACAGCCCGAATAGGGACAGCATAACACAAGAAAATAATGAACGCACACAAACACAAAACACAAATTCGCACACATCTAGGTCACCCAGGAGAAGACCCAGAGACCAGGGATCACCAAGGTCCCTCCAGCACTCCCCCGGCCCCCGATCATATATTGTATTACACTATATTATATCTAGATCATGTTATGCCTTTTAGGAAGATGCTATGGGAGTAAAACAAGATGAATATGATAGTTTATATCCCTTTAAGGGGGGTGAACTGTTTTTTTTTCTCTCCTTTTCTCTCTTTCTCTGGCTTGTATCCATTCGGCCCCATTCAGCCAACTATTTTAAGACGTTTATCCCCATCTAGGTGTCGATTTCTTCCTGGCGAGCGATAGCGAGCCAGCATTATATGAAGAAATCCGGCTTCGCCGGAGACATTTTTCTATCGAAAAATTTACAAATTTAGCCGGCTGTCAAAAACATTTAAAAAATATGCTGGCTCGCAAAAAATGTACACCTGTCTGGGGATAAACGTCTTAAAACAGTAGGCTGAATGGGGCCAAATGGATACAAGCCAGAGAAAGAGAGAATAGGAGAAAGAAAAAACAGGTCACCCCCTTTAACCCCTTTAGTTCGATGACACCTTCTCTACCGTTTATTCTGACTAGCATGATATAGTTTGTAGCTTTTTCATTGATAGACGTCCTTCCTAAACTGAATAAAATCTTCTAATAGTTGCCAGAATATAATGCCCAAGATATCAGCGGTCAGGAATTGGTTAAGGTTATCGGTGAGCCATAAGCAAATATAGCACACACACTCACCCACTCTCACAACGCTCACACTCACACACACACATACAACGCTCACACTCACACACACGCACACAACAAGAGGCACAACACACACACACACAAACACACACACCCACAACACAATCCACCTACAGAACTTCACCCTAACCATAGATAATTCAGTGAAGATAAAGAAGTAAATAGGAGTGTTAGCACTAAGTGTAAAGTGTGTCCAGTAGTCACAAGTGTTTAGCCACCCACCACTACCACCAGCTGTTACTGAAGCAATCATTACCGTACCCACGCGTAACCTACACGGGGGTAGGCCAATTAGGTAGATAGATAGATATAGATAGATTAGATATATATATAGATAGATAGATAGAGAAAAAACAGATAGATAGATAGAGAGGTAGATAGATATAGACAGACAGACACACAAACACACGCATACACGCACACACGCACACACACACACACAGAATAAAGAAGTAAATAGGAGTGTTAGCCACTAAGTGTAAAGTGTTAGTGGAGCAGATAACTGCACATTTCAGGAGAATCGTTCATTTCGGGAAACAAGCACCAAATTTGGCACACATACTCCTTGGGGATTGCTCTTTTGATAAAACCGTTAGCCACCTAAAAATTCAAGATGGCGGCCATTTTTCAAGATGGCCGCCATTGAATATACAGAAACATTGCATTTCGCAATAAAATCGCAAAGACTTGTCCTATTTGAATGATCTTGATGTCAAATCATACATTTTTCACTATGTAGAATCCGAATTTGGAACCATGGACTTACTCACTAGCTTCCTTGTACCATAATATCAGTCCCGGAATCCTAATATTCTGCTAAATTAGGGGTTCATGTTACGTCTGACTCGGCTAAAATGCATGGTAGTGTATATCGTAGTAGTGTTAGAGGTTTAGTATGTGTAGCATCTTCCTGTACAAGGCTTCCAAACTGGACATGACACGATGCGGTGGGGGGGGGGGGGGGACGTTGAGAGACTTGCAGCGGAAGGTGTAGAGTAGATCAACAGAGCGGATGTCAACCCACAGCCAGGGCACACTGGTGGCACCGCTGCTGTGAAACTCAGCATGGGGTTCAGTATCAGCTGAATAATTAGTTAGTGTAGCTAAATAATTAGTTTAGTGTCCCAAATGCTGTCTAATAAGCCCCGCATCAGTTAGCTACTGTAGATTACATGTAGTTTAACATAGATGTTTAGTTAGATAGCCGCGCCTGAATTGACAGGGTGTGCCAGCGCGGGAGAGCCGAGCCAAGGGTAACGGGGCTTTACATTGCTTTGCATGTAGTTACCTGGATGGTGTACAGATCGCACGGGACTTAAATGATACTGGATGAACGATCGGGCTAGGTGTAGCTCATATATTTTTATTCCCGAACCTAGTCGTATCCCATACCTTATTGTGCATGATTGTGATCAAGGTGGTAAAAGGATAACCCCTCGGCCTTGATTCACTGAATACAGATAATTATCATAATGTGATTATCTGTTATATCTGTTATCATATAACATACTGTGTTATATCATACTGTGATTATCTGTTATATACTGTGATTATCTGTTATCTATTATATCTGTGTTAGAAATAATTATCATACTGTATTCACCAAGATGGCAAATACAGATCCAGGACCGTCTAAATTCCGGACTGACTGGAGCAAGTGTTGTCTTTGCCAGAAGAAGAAGAGTGAAGAGCTCAAGTCACCACGTGCACAATAACCACAAGAACATGATGGCTACACTATGATTGCGACTATTCCCCTCTTTCACGCAATTAATGAGATGCCTATTGTTCTGGATCCAGCCAGACTTGATGATGGTGGTGGCATTGAAGAAACTTTGAGGAAGAACAAGGCGCAGTATCACCAAATTGTCGCCTTATTCAACAACACGAAACTGGATAGAGCCAGAAAAAGAAGAGCAGAGAGTGCTCAGTCAGTAGAATGCCAGACCAAGCTGCGTAGAACCAGCCTTGAAGGCCAAACGTGTTTCATATGTGACAAAGAAGCCCCATCCTCTGAACTCAGACAAGTTATGACGATGAACCTCAATAACAGACTTAATGAATGTGCTCAAACTTTAAATGACGGAAAATTTCTTGCAAGACTCAGCGGTGGAGATGCTATTGCACAGGAGCTCAAATACCATTTTGCATGCTTGACAGACCTGTACAATAGAGAGTGGACGTACCTCAGAGCCACCAAGAGACTGGAACAGGAACGTGCACCCGAAGAGGATGCTCACCCACAGGCATTCTCAGAGCTAGTCACATATCTAGTGGAGACCACCAGATCTGGCGAGGGTCCTGCAGTCTTCCGACTTGCAGACATAGTTCACCTGTATGCCCAGCGCCTGGAACAGCTGGGTGTTGATGCACCTGCTGTCAACTCCACAAGACTGAAGGAAAAACTGCTGTCAGAAATACCTGAGTTGGAAGTGCACAAGCAGGGAAGGGATGTTCTTCTGGCTTTCCAGAAAGATATAGATATAGAAGCCTCTGACTATTATAGTGAAGCTATTATCCTTGGCAAAGCAGCTAACATCTTGCGAAGACATATGCTGGACCACAAGTCCACATTTGATGGAACCTTCCATGAGGGGTGCATCGAGCAGGCCATTCCACTCACTCTTCTTCAGTTTGTGGCCATGCTTGAACACGGAGCGGACATCAAATCTACAACTGAGGTTTGGCGCATCAAAGACAGAGATGCTTGTGAGAGCTTTTCTACTTTCTCAAGGAACACTCTTTGTGCTCGTTCTGTCTCCTCATGGTGGCTGGTGTGTTCAGTACCCTCTTTGGTCCCACATGCTGCCTCATACTGCACAACCAAGTGGCTGACTTGAGGACCAGCTATCATCCATCTTCTCAGTGCTGATGGGTCTTCAGTCACGTCGATCACACCCCCGTCTGCCTTGATGACAGCGTTGGCCTGCTCGTGAGCTTGGTCAATAGCCATTGCTGAGAACTGTCGGCTCGATTTGTGTACAACAAAGTTTCCACTCTGGAACTCCTGAGCCAGCTGAGGATGCTTCTGTTCCAGGGTCACCATGTCTCTGTAGTGGATCGGAAGCCACCGTGCATAGTTTACATTGTTGTTGGCAAAGAAGTACGGTATCAGCTCAGCCAGTGACTGACAGTACAGGAAGAAGTTGGCTTCCCTGAATGATCGGATCAACAAGAGGATCACCAGTTCCATTGACAGCACCATATACCAGAAATGAAACTGGGGACTTTGCAGTTTGCGATGCTCACACCAAGCTTCGAAGCTAGGCACCTCTTCGGGTGGTTCATCTGTCTCTTTCGAGTAGTCCGTGTGGGCTGCCTTCAGAAGCTTGTACAGACTGCATGCTGTTATCTGGTGCATCTGTCGTGTCCTAGTGATGCTCGAAGCAGTCAGAAATGAATCTGCTGTCCCAGGAGATGTTATCCCTGCCTCCTAGAGGTCTCCTGTCCAACCAATGTCCTGGAGTAGAGTTCCAATGGACTTCAGTGCCGCCATCTCAATATGCAAGCCTCCGAACATTATGACGAACTTGTCCTCACCGTAGATTTCAGGCCATTGCCACTGGACCTGCTTGGCTACTGCATATATTGGCTGGTCAGCAGCAATGACTGGCACCTGACCGGGGTTCAGAAATGCCACTATCTCCTTGATCTTGTCCATCACATGCTTGACTGTAGCAACCGAGTGGGCCTGATCTCGCAGCAGAGGCAAAAGTGATGTAATGCTGACCTCAAATGGCTTTCCTCTCTTCTGTGAAGCATGGTGGGCTGACCAAGTCACATCCACTGGCCCATCTGTCACAGTGACCTTCTCCAGCCACTCATACTCCATTGCCAGTTGTGGCCTCAGCAGACTGGTGTCTGGGTGTGTCACACCACTCTGGGGAGGAGAGGGTTTCTTCTTGGTGAAGAAGGCGGGCCGGACATTGGTGAAGGAGTCTGGAAGTTCTGGAACTGTCTTCACTTTCTCCTCTCCGAACTTCAGCTGTCCACACTCTTCACCTTTGTCTTCTTTGGTTGGGTGCTGGAAAACAGAGATGATGGTTCCATGGAAAGAAGTGGTCGCTGTCGTTGCAGTGGGATTGTGGTCTATGCTGTCCATGGCTGATGTGGTGAACAGCCCTTTTCGCAGAACTGGTGGACAGACCACCCCATCCTCCACGTACTTGCTGACTGTTGCATCTCCCAGCTGTGCAGATATCTGTAGCACCCTGTCGTATGAAATGCTGATGCCATGCTCGTTAAGCATTTCCACCAACTTTCTCTTTCTGGTCTTTGTGTAGACGGACATCCCCATGTAAACAGGGAATGGGGTCTCTCTGTCTTTGGAGTGTCTGTGAGTTGCTGCTCCTTCTTTGTACCTTGTGTAGCAGATGTACTGAAGCAGCTGAGCAATTGTGGTCATTGTGACCAAGGAAGAAGATGCTGTCAGCAACCGCACTATCAATCTGGCTGGGGTGGCACCGTGCAGTCATGAAGAAGCTGACACGCGGATCTTTGTGCATGCCAGGCATGCAACAGAAGCAGGCAGCAAAGTCATCATGGTCAAAGCCAGCGACACAGATGTTGTCGTCATCGCAGTCAGTGTTCTGCAGGCACTACAGGAGCTAGGTCTGCAGCAGTTGTGGGTTGCCTTTGGCCAAGGACAGAACCTGAGGTGGGTTCCTGTACATGACTTGTGTTGCACTCTTGCAGAAAAGAGCAAAGGGATGCTCTTCTTCCATGCCTTCACTGGCTGCGATGTCGTTTCAGCATTCCGTGGCAAAGGGAAGAAGTCTGCTTGGCAAACCTGGGATGTTTGTGATGAGGCTTCCGGTGTCTTCAGCAAACTCAGCCAGTATACCCACCGGTAGTTGATGATGAAGACCTGGAGACCTTGGAGAAGTTCGTGGTCATGATGTACGACAGATCCAGCACAGCTGAAGGTGTCGATGATGCGAGGTTGGACATGTTTGCTCGGAAGCAGAGGCCGTACAAAGCCATTCCTCTAACCCGAGCAGCACTGAAGCAGCATGTGAAGCGTGCTGCCTACCAGGCGGGCTGCATCTGGAGTCAGTCAACAGTACGTCAACCAGAAACACAGACTCCTGCCAACTGGGGCTGGACCAAGAAAGGAGATCTGTGGCAGATCGTTTGGACAGAGCTCCCACCCATTGCAGAGAGTTGCCAGCAGCTGACCAAGTGTGGATGCAAGTCGGAATGCTGCGGTCGATGCAAATGCTACTGCTTTGGTCTGACCTGCACGGCACTGTGCAGCTGCAGATGCGAGGTTTAGAAGCGTTGTAGTATACTCATCCAGGCAGCAAGACAATAAGTGACAAACAAGTATAGGCCTACTGCCTACATGTACATCCAATAATATATCGGACTGATGGTGCCTATGATATGGGCACTTTTTACCCTAATTATGATTCCGGGACTGATATTATGGTACAAGGAAGCTAGTGAGTAAGTCCATGGTTCCAAATTCGGATTCTACATAGTGAAAAATGTATGATTTGACACCAAGATCATTCAAATAGGACAAGTCTTTGCGATTTTATTGCAAAATGCAATGTTTCTGTATATTCAATGGCGGCCATCTTGAAAAATGGCCGCCATCTTGAATTTTTAGGTGGCTAACGGGTTTTATCAAAAGAGCAATCCCCAAGGAGTATGTGTGCCAATTTTGGTGTTTGTTTCCAGAAATGAACGATTATTCCAGTTATCTGCCCCACTATGTGTCCAGCAGTCACAAGTGTTTAGCCCCCCACCACTACCAGCTGTTACTGAAGCAATCATTACCCACGCTTACATGCACGGGGGTAGGCCAATTCGATAGATAAATAGATAGATACATATATTGATAGATAGATAGATAGACAGACAGACAGACAGACAGACAGACAGACAGACAGATATTGTTATATGTCTTTTATATTTTTTCTCGAAGGCGTTTTTTTTTTTTAAAGATTGGTAGAGGTCTAGGGAGCAAACTAAAACAACTATACAGTATATACCTGTACTAATATAAAATAAATATATGAATAAAATAACGTCCCCTTAAAGAAGAGAGAGGGGGGAGGGGGTAAAAGGTGTGTTAAGGAAGAGAGCGAGAGAGAGAGCTACATAGAGCTACATAGATACACAGACCACACAGACCTCAAGGTCCTTACTAGGCAGTCTGCCCTTACAAACTATATATATATATACACATATATATATATATATATATATATATATATATATATATATATATATATATATATATATATATATATATATATATATATACCCATACATACATACATACATACATATATAGACAGTATATATATACATATATATACATACTGTACAGTGCACACACATACACATACATACATACCAGTACATACATACATAATTTTTTTTTTTTTTTTTTTTTTTTTTCATATCACCCCAGCCCTCTGCAGATAGAGGTTAAGCCTTCCCTTGAAAGAGTTTATTGTGTCGCTCTCCACCACTCTCGCTGGTAGTTTATTCCATTCTGTCGCCACACTGTAGGTGAAGAAACTCTTTGTGACATCTAGGTTTGCCTTTTTGGTTTTTAATTTCATTCCATTTCCGCGAGTTTGATTAGTATTGTTTAATGTGAATAGTGCATTTACATCGACTTTGTCGAAACCTTTTAGTATCTTAAAGCACTCAATAAGCTGACCCCTCAACCTCCTCTTTTTTAATGAGGGTATCATCTTCGTCGCTCTACGCTGTACTGACTCGAGTCTTACAATGTTCTTGATCAGATAAGGTGACCAGAACTGCACACCATATTCAAGGTGGGGCCTCACCATACTTTTGAACAGTGGCACTATTACGTTCTCATGTTTATATGTAAATTTTCGTATAATAAAGCCCAATGCTATGTTTGCCTTATTTGCAGCTGCTATACATTGGTCGGAAGTTTTTAGGTTTTCAGATATTAGTACCCCTAGGTCTTTTACTACCGTTGCGGGTTTTATTTGTTTGCCATTCATTTCGTATTTGTATTTCATATTTCTGCTACCAACCGGCAGCACCTGACATTTATCGACATTGAAGGGCATCTGCCATTTTTTCGACCACTCTGATATCTTGTTTAAATCAGATTGCAACGCATTTCTATCATCTTCGTTCAGGACTGTATTTCCTATTTTTGTATCGTCGGCGAATTTGGAAATGGTGTTGTTTACCCCTACATCAATATCGTTAATGTAAATGAGAAACAGGACCGGTCCAAGGACTGAACCCTGTGGAACTCCACTAGTGACAGGCTCCCACTCCGATTCCACTCCATTTATCACCACTCTGTCTTCTGTCTGTAAGCCAATTTTGTATCCAAGAATGAATTTCACCTTTGATACCTATCCTCTCCAGTTTAGCCAATAGTTTTCAGTGTGGCACCTTGTCGAAAGGTTTTTGAAAGTCCAAGAAGATTATATCTAGTGATTTCGTCATGTCGTTATATGTGAATAGTTTGTTATAAAATTCAATCAAATTTGTTAGGCATGACTTATTTGATCTAAAGCCGTGTTGACTATTTTTGATTAGGTTGTTTGATTCGAGGTAATCTACCGTACTATCTTATCTCTAAGGATTTGTTCCATGATTTTTCCTACAATTAAAGTTAGGCTAATTGGTCTGTAATTACTCGCTTTGGCCTTGCTACCCTTCTTGTATATCGGCGTAATGTTCGCATCTTTCCAATCACTCGGTACAATCGTCTGTAGTAATGATAAGTTAAATAGTTGTGTCAGGGGTTTTGCTATTTCGTCCTTAACATTCTTAATTATTTTCGGGTGGAGCATGTCGGGTCCCGGGGTCTTATTTACATTTAAATTACTCAATTTGCTTTGTACTTCGCTAACACTGATGGCGAAATCTCCTATCACATGAGTTGAGGTGTTATTTTCAGGGGTATGATCGATAACTTCTGTGAAAACTGAGCCAAAATATTTGTTGAGCATATTTGCCGTGTTTGTGTCACCTGTTATTGTCTGGCCATCTTCTATTAGCGGTCCGATTCCGCTTTTGATTTGTTTATTTTTATTTACGTAACTGTAGAATTTTTGGGGGGTTGTGGCACTCTCTCTGGCAATGGTCATTTCGTATTTTTTTTTGTTCGCCCTAATTATTTTTTTCACTTCCCTTCTACTATTTTTGTACAAGTTTGTAATTACTTCAGTGTTTGTGTTATTTTTTACAAGTTTGTGGAGTTGATTCCTTTTCCTTATTGCCTTGCCAATGTCTCTACTGTACCAAGGGGGCATACTTGATTTCGTATTACGGTTTGGTTTCATGGGTACAAATTGTTTATGCGCTTCTGTAATTGTAGACTTAAAATTTCCCCATAGTTCATTTACTTCGTTTATATTTATGAGGTTTGAGTGTATGTTTGATAGCGATTCCTTAAGTCCGTCATATTTGCGTTTTTAAAGTCCGAAACCATTCCTGTTGTTTTTACTATGGAATATTTGCTTATAACGTTGATTCTTAAGATTTTATGATCGGACGTTGCCAGATGTTCACCTACATCCAGGTTTGATAATAGATTTTCTTGGGTAGTGATTACGAGGTCTAATATATTCCTGTCTCGCGTCGGCTGTTTTACGTGTTGAGTCAAAAAATTGTCCTGGATGAAGCTTGTCATTAGGTGTGACTCAGCATTTTTTCCGGTAAGGGTATTCCAGTCAATTAGGGGGAGGTTATAGTCACCTAGTAAAACTGTTTCGTCGGAATTAAGGGTTTTCTCTAGTATTTCATAAAAAATTGTATCATCGGCAACAGTTAGTCTTGGTGGTCGGTACGCTGTAGTGATATTTAAGTTCATGTTTTTTGTATTTATTTTGACGCACACTATTTCTGCATTACTTTCGGGGAGAGTCACCTAAACTGGGTTTAAGTAGGTTGCAACGTACATTGCAACCCCCCCTCTTTGTTTTCCATTGTTACGGTCTTTATGAAAAAATGTATATGGCTCTATGTGATATTCATGAAGTAGATCTTTATTTTTAAGGTTCAGATGTGTTTCCGTTATACAAATAACGTCAACTTTCTCATTTAATAACAGACATTTGAGTTCGTCTATTTTGTTTCTTATTGAGCAGGCATTTATGGATATTATTTTTATATAATTTCTCTCAGCATGCGCTGGATTTGTTTTTCTTATTGGTAAGGATGGGTTTGGGGTTGTGACTTGAAGCCGCGGCGGGTGAGAGGGGGAGGGAGGGTGGGGAGGAGGAGGAGGGGAATTACAGGGGAAGACAAAAATAACAACTGAGGATAGGAATGAGAAGATAGAGCGAGATGAGAATAGTAGTAGTAGTAGTAGTAGCAGCAGTAGTAGTAGTAAGTAGTAAGAAGTAAGTAGTAGTAGTAGTAATAAAAATCAATGTAGTAGTAGTAATCCACGATGATGAGTCTGAGTGCTGAAGAGAAGAGAAGAGAAGGGAAGAAGAAAGGAAGGCAGGAGAAGAAGAAGAAGAAGAACTCAGACCAGAATAATTCAATAGGGTAACGTTGAAGGTTAGCGCAGAACGTTCACCCACCACAAGTGTTGAGGAGCAGGTTAGTAATTGAGGTATTAAGTAGTAGTTATAACACCTGGGTTATAGTGGAGGAGTAAAAGGTGTGCAGAAGAGTACAATTAAAAGAGAGAGAGAGAGAGAGAGAGAGAGAGAGAAAACAAAAATAATGTGTGTGTGTGTGGGGGGGGGGGGTTATGTGTTTGTGTATTATGAGTGTGTGTGGGATTACGTGTGTGTGTGTGTGTGTGTGTGGTGTGCGTGTGCGTGATGTATGTGTTTGTGAGTGTGTGTGTGTAGTTGAGCACGTAATCTAGAAATCATTATCGTATTCTAGGTCAGACCACAGCTGTTCTTCTCATATATATTATTTTCCTACGCCAGATTACTACTCTTATTTCTCTTAATATTTATTTAATTTTATTTAGCACCATTAAGGGGGTATTAATAGTTTTTTTCTGGCCCCCCTTCCCCCTCATGTTTAGCATATTCGTTTTGAGGTTCTAAGACGTTCGTTCCGTTAGTTTGGCGATTTACAGACCTTTCGCCTCATTTTGTTGTCAATATTAAGACCTTTCCTGCCCTTTAGGTGTCGATTTTTTCCTGGCGAGCGAAAACGAGCCTCTAATTTTAGAAGGAACCAGCATTCGGCCGGGAATTTATGTACACATTCATTTGAAAGGGGATCTAGGGGATGTTTATCTAAGCTTGATGGAGGTCTAGCGAGGAAACTCAAAAATATATTTATAAATAAATATATAGACCAAAAACCAAGCACTACCCCCTTAACATCTCTGCTTCACCAATATTATATGCTCTTACATTTTAATTTCTATATTTAAGTATTCATCATCATTATCATCATTATAATCGTAGTCTTCTCTATCTTCGTCTTCTTCTATGTGTGTGTGTGTGTATGTGTATGTGTGTGTGTGTGTGTGTGTGTGTGTGTTTGTGTGTGTGTTTAAGTGCATGGTAATGAATATACATAAAGCGATGACAAGTTTCACGTAATTGATAAAAAATAATAGTTCATCTGCGCATTGGCGATAAAATCTGCATACATAAACCAGACACACACACACACACACACACACACACACACTCAAACACACACACACACACACACACACACACTCAAACACACAAACACACACGACAAAAATCGCAGCCAAAGAGACCAGTTAACCCTTTCACGCACATATGACACAGAGGTTGCCAGATTAGCAATAAGAAATAAGAGTTCTCTCACTCTTATAATTACCTCTCCAAAATGAGTTTTCTGCCCACAGCTAACTCAAAGACAACTGCAGAGGTTGAAGTAACTAAACTAAAGGTTTCTAAATACCCCTGATGGTAACAAAGGCTTTAAAGTATCCCTAATAGGCTCAAAATCGCGTCATATGTCGGAGAGGGTTAAGAGAACGTGTGGGCAAAAATGTGATCTGGGGAAAGAAAGTGGCCAGGACGAGTGATGGAGATGATTGGTGGTGATTAGCGAGGGTGGTGGTGGTGGTGGTGGTGGTGGTGGAGGTGGTGGTGGTGGTGGTGGTGGTGGTGGGGGTTAGCAAATGTGATGGTGGTGGAGGTGGTGGTGGTGGTGGTGGGGGTTAGAAAATGTGATGGTGGTGGTGGTGGGGTGGTGGTGGTGGTGAGGAAATAGTATATTAGTAATGATTAGCAAGTGTAGTGGTGGTGGTGAGATAATAGTGTTAGTAGTGATGATTAGCAAGTGTGGTGGTGGTGGTGGTGGTGAGGAAATAGTATGTTAGTAATGATTAGCAAGTGTAGTGGTGGTGGTGAGATAATAGTGTTAGTAGTGATGATTAGCAAGTGTGGTGGTGGTGGTGGTGGTGGTGGTGGTTAGCAAATGTGATGGTGATGGTGGTGGAGGTGGTGGTGGTGGTGGTGGCGTGGTGGTGGTGGTGAGGAAATAGTATATTAGTAATGATTAGCAAGTGTAGTGGTGGTGGTGAGATAATAGTGTTAGTAGTGATGATTAGCAAGTGTGGTGGTGGTGGTGGTGTTGAGTTAATAGTGTTGGTCGGGATGATTAGCAACTGTGATGGTGGCGGTGGTGGTATTGGTAGTGCTGGTGGATAGATGATAGTGATGGTGGAGATGGTTGTGGTGGTGATGATAGTACAGATATAATAATAGCGGTGGTGGTGGTGAAGAGATGAAAAAAGCCGGTAGCAGCAGTAGTAATGATATAGACCAAAGCCAATTAGCCTAGATAATTACGGTGCTAAAGGTAATAACGGTACAGGAGTATTGATAGTCCAGCTAACGTATGGTCATTAGTGGGATGCTAATGATGGTAGTTAGGACAGTGGTGTAGGTTAATGACTAGAAATTGTAGGTGTGGTAGAGGGGGTACTGGTTTAAGGGGGAAAGGTTTATTTGTTGGTCGATTAATATGTGTATCTTTTTTTCTTCTTCTTTTTTCATTTTTTGTTTTTATTATTATTTTTTTTTTTTTACTTTCCTCCCTAGACATCCATCAAGCTTAATAAAAAACATTCTCAAGATCCCCCTTCTAGATAAATGTGTACATTGTTCGGTTCGGTTTCTCCTAAGATTTAGGCTCGCTATCGCTCGCCAGGAAAAACTCACACTTACAGTATATGGCAAAACAAGTCTAAATATTGACAAAGAAATGGGGCAAAAGGTCTTAATATCGCCAAACTAATGGGCCGAACATCTTATGATCTCAAAACTAATAGGACTAAACATGAGTGAAAAGAGAGAGAGAGAGGGAGACGGGGTGTGGGGGGGGGGGGAGAAGGGGGGCCTGCAACACCAACCCACCCCTAAGTAGTACTAATGATGATAATTAGCGGAAATTAATGAGATAGGTCTGATAGTAGAGTTAAGAGGTCCTCGATACCTTAAGTGGATGGTAATTATGTTTTTTTTATTTTTTTATTTTTTTAAGAGACAATGAACGGAGGAAGGAAAAACACAGATAAAACAAAAAGGTCCATGTGCCTAAAGGCATCCTCCATTCATAAAATTTTTGTAACAACTGGATTTAACATTTGTAGATTGTAAGTTTGTGGAAAGCAATTCGAGGGAAGTGAATTCCAAAGAGTAGTAGCTCTGGGGATAAATGAATTCTGATAAGCAGAAGTTCTGCATTGTGGAGGAGAAAGTGTAAATTCATGGGCGCTCTCAGCTGCCCTAATTCTACGGGGAAAGATGTGGAGAGGCGGCACAATTGAAGCAAGTTCCTCGGAACAATTGCTGTGAAAATATCTGTAGAATAATGCAAGGGATGCAACGTTTCTTCGTATGGATAATGTAGGAAGGTCCTGTGTGATTGCAGGGTTTATTTAATCTAATAGCTTTATTTTGAATTTTGTCCAACTGCCTCAATGCAACCACTCCACTTCCACCCCACAGAGGTGAACAGTAATCCATCTGAGAACGCACATGACTTTTATATAATACGGCCACTGCTCGTCAGTAAAGAATTCTCGAACTCTGTACAGGAGTCCCAGTTTTTTAGAGGCATTCTTAGCAATGCTTCTAACATAATGTGTCCAGCTCAAGTTAGTAGTTAATGTTACACCGAGAATGTCAATACTAGGGGAAGTGGGAATATTTATGGAATGTAAGGGCGTGGGAGGTGTGGGGGGGGGGGGGGTGGGGGGGGGTGATGGGGGGGGAGGTGGGGGTGTCGGTGGTGGGGGTAGGGGTCGGGGGTAATAATTGTTGATGGTGGTGGTGGTGGTGTGGGGGTGTAGGGGGGTACTAGAATTTGTTGATGATGGTGGTGGTGGTGGTGGTGCCTTCGCTCACACTTGTGCCTCATCATCCGTTCAGTCTTATCTCTAGCTCGCTCTCGCTCTCTCTCTCTCTCTCTCTCTCTAAGCTACCTACCACATGTTTTAATAAATCAAACGAAGTATCTTTTCGATCTGCATATTTGTGTATTTGTATATTAAATGTTATGCTCACGCTCACACAAACACTTCTCACTACATATACAGTATTCAGTATATATACCGGTATATACCGGTATATATATATATATATATATATATATATATACTGTATATACATTAAAATATCAAAACTCAAGTGTTCTTCAGGATATATATTACTCCTCCCACGTGTGCCAGCAATTCTTAATAAAAACAAAGGTTAGTAACAAGGTTTTTATATTTCAATCATCAAATAATAGGAATGGCCAACCCCTTAACCCTTCCAGTACCAGTGACATCCATTTAATTATATTCTGGCAACTATAGGACGATTTTATTCAGCTTACGAAGGATGTCTACCCATTAAAAGGCCACGGGCTATCTTAATTACCCCTTTTAGCTACGGTACCGTACCGCATGTCCTTCCTAAGCTTCATAAAATCGTCAAAATGTAGCTAGAATACTATTTAAAGGACGTCGCCGGTACAAAAGGGGTTAAGGGGGGATGGTTACCTTTAAAAAAAAAAAAAAAATTATACATTATTTTTCTAGTTTCCTCCCTAGACCTCCATCAAACTAAAAAAAAAAAAAAAATCCATTAAATCCCCCTTCTAGATTAATTTGTACATTTTCGGTAGAAAAATGTCCCTTAACTTCTTCCACCATTTATTCCATTTTCCTTTAACTTCGTTTCTCCGTCCTCCCTAGCTCCTGCTTTTGTTTATATATTCCTCATTTCTGTTCATTCCTCCATTTCTTCGCTTATTCATCCTCCGTCCTACCTGTGTTTTATTTCTTCATTATCTTCCTTCTCCTCCTTACTTCCTTCTTTCGTCTTCCCTCCATCCCACATTTCTGCCCTCCTTCCTTTCCTCCCTCCCTAATTTTCTCCCTATCTCTCATCTTTACTTTCTTCTTTTGTCTTCCTTCCATCCCATATTTTTGCCATCCTTATATTCCATCCTTCCCTCCCTGCCTCCCTAATTCCCTCCCTCCCTTCCTTCCTCACCTTCCTTCCTTCCTTCCTTCTTTCCGCCCTTCGTATCCAACATCTGTGTGCAATAATTTCAACACATTACCTCTCCCACCAATCTTTCTCTCTCTCTACCCTGCTCATCTCTCTCTCTCTCTCTCTCTCTCTCTCTCTCTCTCTCTCTCTCTCTCTCTCTCTCTCTCTCTCTATCTCTCTCTCTCTCCAGCGTTTTTAATTTACATTGGTTTAGGTCTGTGGAATTTTTCACAAATAAGTCTGTTCTAAATTGGACAAAATTCCGTAAAAAGTTGTAAATAGTTCTTCAGTAGAACAGCATGAAAATTAATTAGATAGCATAGTGCACAATTTGCAACAATTGTAATGCATTATGCAACCACTCTACACCATAATATACCGCGTCTGGTTGAATTGGACCGCAATGTCTGTGTTACACGATCGATCCCATGTAACTCTCTCCTTTACCAGCCACTCACTCTCTCTCTCTCTCTCTCTCTCTCTGTACGTGTGTGTCTACCTACCTACCTACCTATCTCCCTACTATAATAATAATCCCAACCACCACGCAGGGATCGCAAGCACCGTGTAGTCAGTGTATCAACGTAAACCCACGCAAATCCCCCTCATTCGCACACACAACTGGACGCGAGCCGGGTGGGAAAAACTTACAGCTATGCATGCAATAACCACTTCCACCAAATCATTGAGCGATAAATTTTGCGATTCTTTCAGATGCCGGCGGACCGAAATTATGCGCGGGATTTCATTTGCGATTCGGGCTAAAATATTTTCATGGGCGAGAATGAAGATGCGTTATAAGGGGCCCCACCTCGTGTTTTTTTATCTTTCTCTCCCTCTCTCTTTGACTTGTATCCAATCGGCCCCATTCAGCCTACTGTTTTAAGACGTTTACCCCCACCCAGGTGTCAATATTTTCCTGGCGAGCGGTAGCGAGCCAGCATATATATATATATTTGTTTTGACAGCAAGCTAAATTTGTACATTTTTCGATAGAAAAGTTTCTCCGGCGAAGCCGGATTTCTCCATACAATGCTGGCTCGCTATCTCTCGCCAGGAAGAAATCGACACCTGGATGGGGATAAACGTCTTAAAACAGTTGGCTGAATGGGGCCGAATGGATTCAAGCCAGAGAAAGAGAGAAAAGGAGAGAAAGATAAAAAAAAAAAGCAGGTGACCCCCCTTAATACTATCTCAGCCGACGTCTTGGGGGATTATAATGTTATTCTGTTTGGTTATTGTTGAAGGTTTTTAATAATGTTTGCTATTTTCGAGCAATATGTGTTTAGTTTGTCCCCTAGACTAAAAACAACCGGCTCTCCAGATCCCCTTCAACTAAAAAACGATACTCAAACACCTTTCAAGGTCAATTTTTATATTTTTCGGTAGAAAAATGCCCAGGTCAAATTCCGGTTTCATAAAAATTGCAGACTCGATATCGTTCGCCTAGACAATATCGACGCTTAATGGTGTGAAACCCTAATTAATCGCCAAACTATTGATGTGAAACATCTGAATATCTCCAAACTAATGGATTGAATCAAGGGAGATTGAAATAGACCCTGCACCTTCCATTAGCAGGGATCAACCCCCATTACGCTGACTAACATTAAACGATTGTATTCAGCTTATTAAGGACCGTCTGGTAATTTTACATTGTCAAAAAAAAACATCCTATATCAGAGAACTTATGTCCAGCCATATTCGAATCTTTTGTTTGCAAGGTAGGATATGTCAACAATCATTAAGCATTGTGAGGCGTGCTTAAATAAGGTACAATAAACAAAACCTATAAGAAGCATAAACTCAATTGAATCTGCATCTAACAAAAGACGGGATATTCCTATATGCTCTCCAAAATGCTTCGAAGATTGGTTATAAAGGTTCTATTGGGTGTATACTAATCATTGTTTGTGAGTAGTGACACAACCAAGATCTCAGACAAACAGCTACTCTTTCCGACACACTGCGGTACAAGAACAACAAGAATACCAACAATAACACTGATCACTCATAGGCCTTCGTATTCGTTGGCCGCCCTAACAATACACACAGCATTATTTGAACAGCTTTTCTTTGTCACACACTGCGGTGCAATAACAACAAGAATACCAACAATAACAACAACACCGATCACTCATAAGCCCTCGTATTCGTCGGCCGCCCTAACAATACCCACAACATTTACTTGAACAGCTTCTCTTTCCGACACATTGCGGTACAATAACAACAACACTGATCACTCATAGGCCTTCGTATTCGTAAGTCGCCCCAAAACAATACCGGTACCCACAACATTTATTTAAACAGCTTCTCTTTCCGACACACTGCGGTACAATAACAACAAGAATACCAACAATAACAATAACACCGATCACTCATAGGCCTTCGTATTCGCCGGCCGCCTCAACGACAACAATAGCCACAGCATATACTCGTATTTAAAGAGCCTATCCTCTGCGGCACACACTGCGGCGGAACCCTCACACAAAAGTTACCAGATCGATGGTCAGGGAGTTAGGGTGACACGGATTGGGGTGAGGGTGAGGGGGACTTTAGTACACAGATAGGAAGATGGAGGTGATGAGGTTATTGGGGAGAAATGGGGGTAGGGGCCGCTTAGGATACAGGAAGGAGTTTGTGAGTGTGGGGGACTCTTTTGTACACCGATAGAAGGGTGGAGGTCAGGGTGTTATTGGGGAGAAATGGGGGTAGGGGCCGCTTAGGATACTGGAAGGGGTTTATGAGTGTGGGGATGAGGGTGGGGGACTCTTTAGTACACCGATAGGAGGGTGGAGGTGAGGGGTTTATTGGGGAGAAATGGGGGTAGGGGCCGCTTAGGATACTGGAAGGGGTTTGTGAGGGTGGGGGACTCTTTTGTACACCGATAAGAGGGTGGAGGTGAGGGGGTTATAGGGAGGAATGGGGGTAGGGGAGTCAGGGTGAGGCTATTTAGGATACTGGAAGGGGTTTGTGAGTGTGGGGATGAGGGTACTTTAACATACTGGAACGGGCTTGTGGGTATAAATATGAGAGTATGATATAAACGTGTGATGGTGAGGAGGAGGAATATAGGAACGCAAGGAAAGATGTGAGAAAGAGGGCGAAAAAAAAGGGGATGATGGCAAAAAAATCAAACTACCACTACCACAACAGCAGCAACCACTTCTACCACAAACACCTCTCCCATGACCACCATAGCAGCCACCTCTACCACAACCACCATATCCACCATACCACAACCGCATTGCCAACACTACCACAACAACCACTTCTACCACAAACACCTCAATTATCTCTACCACAACCACCAAAGCCACATCTACCACAACCACCAAAGCCACATCTACCAGAACCACAACGACAACCACCACTATCACAAAGCCAAAACTACAATAACAACAGCAACCACTTCTACCCCAACCACCACAATCGTCTCTACACAGCCACACCATCATCACAACTATCTCAATCATCTGTACCACAACAACAACCACCATATCCACCACCATCACAACCACACCACCACCACTACTACTTCAATCATCATTACCACAACAACAACAACCATATCCACGACTATCACAACCACAACTACCTCCATCATCTATACCACAACAACAACCAACATATCCACCATTACCACAACCACACCACTACCACAACTACCTAAATCATCACAACCACAACAACCACCACCATATCCACGACTATCACAACCACACCACCACCACCACAACTAATACCATCTCTACTTCTGCAGTACATTATTTGAACATCCTTCCTCTGCGGCACACACTGCAGCGGAACACTCACGCAAAAGTGACCAGATCGATGGTCAGGGGGTTAGGGTGTCAGGGTGAGAGAATCAGAGGAAGGTGTGTAAGGGGGGGGGGGGGGGGGTGTATGGAAGGGCTGGAAAGGGAGTGATCTACAGTATATAACCTGCCTACTCGTCATATTAAGTGGGGTAGAGTTTCTATATTTGTATATATTATTTCTAATGTATACAGTATATTGTTTCTTTATGTTTCTCCCTAGACCTCCATTAAGCTTATAAAAACATCATCGAGATAAACTTTTACATTTTTCGGTAGAAAAATTCCTCCAAAATTATAGGCTCGCTATCGCTCGCCCGCCAGGAAAAATGACACCAAAAGGGCACTAAAGGTCTTAAAATTAACAACGAAATGGGGCCATAGATCTTGAAATTGACAACGAAATGGGACGAAAGGTATTAACATCGACAAACTAATGGGACAAACGTCTTAAAAGATCAAAACTAATGGGGTTAATCATGAAAAGGGGGGGGGGGGTCCATAACAAACAAAATCCCCACCTTAACAACTAGCACAGATAGCAGCGCCTCTACAGTACTCTTCCAGCAGTACATCCTTAATAAACACCTTACCTCTGCGGCACAATGCGGAATATTTGCACACCAGTAGATCGATGGTCAGCGTGTTAGGGTGAGGGAGGTTGTGTTAGGGTGAGGGAGGTTGTGATAGAGTGAGGGAGTTTATTATACACAACTACCACAATTTTGCACACCTACCACAGCAACTGCAGCCACAAGCAAATCTACCACACAACTAACACGTCCATCACACAACTAGGCTACCATAACTATCACAACAACTAGAGCTGCAACACAATCTCATGCATATCTACCACATCAACCACAAGAACATCTACCACACAACTACCCCACAACTACCCCACATCTACCACACAACTACCTCACATCTACCACACGACTGCCATAGCAACCACAACCACGTCTACAGTACCGGTATCTCACATATACCACAACCACTACAACTATACCTTGTTCAAAAGTAGTAGTCCAGAAATCGTGAACCCTATCCTCTGTAACTCAAAAAGGGCTAGAACAAATGGGCTGTAAATTATATCACCTGTTCCCTGGCTGACCCTTCCCAAATGGTAGACCTATTAGCTGAATACTCTAGTCGTTTGTGCGTTATAGAGGTTAATGTTAAATATGTCTGGCCTATTTAACCCTTTCAAGATCCAATACTCATTTCTTTTCAGTTTTTTGGTAATTATTAGACGATTTTATTCAGATTAGGAAGGGTATATGGAAGTCAGACGGTTGATTGAGATAGTCTTTACCCTTTTAATACCCACAGATCATTCCTAAGCTGCATAAAATCGTTTAATGATAGCCACAATAAACTGCTAAAACGCGTGAGAGGCTGAGAGCTTCAAGGGGTTAATTGGAATAGGGTATAGCACATCACAACCACAAGTATATCCTTAAGGGGAGTCACCTGCTTTTGTTTTCTCTTTCTCTCTTTTTCTCTCTTTCTCTGGCTCGTATACATTCGGCCCCATTCAGCAAACTGTTTTAAGACGTTTATCCCCATCCAGGTGTCTATTTCTTCCTGGCGAGCGACAGCGAGCCAGCATTGTACGGAGAAATCCGGCTTCGCCGGAGACATTTTTCTATCGAAAAATGTAAAAATTTAGCTTACTGTCAAAGCAAAAATATATATATTTTTTTTTTTTTTTTTTTTTAATATTCCAACTTACTTCCTCTCGGGCATAGGCTGAGAGCCTTAACATTCACCGCTTTACAATGAACAGTGAAGTCCGTGAGGTCTTGTTCCAGTCTAGGGAGTGAGACATGTGAAGCACGTAGAGTACAACGAGCACCTTCTTGCCTTCACATGAGGCACGGTGCTCACTCATGGCCCGAAACGACCCCATCTCTGAAGCCACCTCGTTCCCGTGCTTCACTGTCTCATCCCCTAAACTCGGACTCTCACACTTACACACACACAACGCCACCTGTTGAGCAGATAACTCACCAGGCATTGCACCCTTATAGCATATTTTGAATATGGGAATATTCATACAGTGCTATTTAATCAGGGAACAATGAGGGTATTTTATTGACGTTTCGGTGGGCTTGTGGATATGCACTGATACCAGGTACAGCACAAATTCCATCCCAATAATATCTTCCCATTGATACATCGGGATTTGAACCCGGGACCTTTGGATTACCAGGCCAGTGGCAAGACCACTCCACCACACCTCCCCTGAATATGCTGGCTCGCTACCGCTCGTCAGGAAAATATTGACACCTGGATGGGGGTAAAGGTCTTAAAACAGTAGGCTGAATGGGGTCGAATGGATACAAGCCAAAGAGAGAGGGAGAGAAAGAGAAACAAAAAGCAAGGTGGGCCCCCTTAAACAGCCATCCTCTGCGGCACACTGCGGCGGAACCCTCACACAACAGTTACCAGATCGATCAGGGTGTCAGGGTGAGAGTCAGGGAGAGAGAGAGAGAGAGAGAGAGAGAGAGAGAGAGAGAGAGAGAGAGAGAGAAGAGAGAGAGCGATACATACATACATACAGACAGAAAGAGAGAGATGTGGCGATTTAATCGTTTTTAATCACAGTAATATGTCCCCTCTTAGTCGGCGTTTCGTCAAAATACATCAGTGTTAAAATGACTAAAAATATGAGGTTTAGGATTAGGTGTGTGTTTATGAGGGTGGGATAATTAGGGTGTGATAGTGATGGTGAGGTATAGTAAGGGTGTGATAGCGAGGGTGTAAGAGTGTGCTATTGCAAATGTAATAGATAGGGGAATAATAATCGTGTTATTTCGAGCCAGCAGCCAATGAGGCTAAAGGTACACAGTTCATTATCCTAGACTTAACCTAGATCTTATCCTAAGTTAACAACAAACTGATCTTGGCTGCTATCAAGAGGGCCTAGGCTACATACCCTCGAAGGGAGTAGGGCGTAGGTAGGAGACTGTGGTCCCCATAGATTCGTCTGTCAAGACCTAACCTTCACGGTTAGAGACAAATTTTAAAATATGGTACGAGTATGAGGGTGAGATGGGGAAAGTGGTGGATATAATGTGAGGGTGTGGGAGTTAGAGTGTGTGATAATTAGGGTGAAAGAGTGGTCAAGGATGTGATGGTGAGAGTGGAGAATAGAATGTAAGGGGGTGGGGGTTAGATTGCATGATAATGAGGGAGAGTGGGAGAATAGAGCGTGAGGATGGGAGTGGGGGTTAGAGTGTGTGATATTGAGGAAGAGTGTGATCGAAGGTGTGGAGGGGGGAACAGAGCGTGAGGATGGGGGTGGGGGGCTTAGTGTGTGATAATGATGGTGTGAATGTGGTAGAGGGTGTGAAGGTGAGAGTGTGATAGGAAGAGTGAGAGTCTGAGATGGTGTGTCAGTATGAGGATATGAGAGTTAACCCTTTCTGTACCAACACACCATTTTCCATCTATTCTGGCTACTACTAATCGATCTTATTCATTTTACGAAAGATCTCTAGCAATGATAAGGCTTCGAACTATCTCAGTCAACCTTTTTAACTACCACATATCCTTCCTAAGCTGCATCAAATCGTCTAAATATACCTAGAGTAAAATATAACAGACGTCGCTATTACAGAAAGGGGGGGGGGGGGACGTAGAAAGAAAAAGGGAGACGTGGGAAGAAAATGGGAGACGGGACGAAAATGGGAGACGTGGGAAGAAAATGGGAGACGTGAAGAAAGGAAGGAAAAGGGAGACATGGGAAGAAAATGGGAGACGTGGGAAGACAATGGGAGACTTGGGAAGAAAATGGGAGACGTGGGAAGAAAATGGGAGACGTGGGAAGAAAATGGGGGACGTGGCAAGAAAATGGGGGACGTGGGAAGAGAGTTAGACGGTTGTAGAGAATGTGAGTGGAGGCGCGAAATGAGATGAGGAGATTGGAGATTCAGTGAGAGAGAGAGAGAGAGAGAGAGAGTAATGTGTGCGTGGGTGGGTGGACAAACATCTGTGGGTTCATGGGTGCAAATTTCATGATACGTGTAAGTTTATGTGTAAAAGTAGACTGAGCCGCCAGTTTAAGTGCACACACATTTAAATATACTTACATACGGTAGTGTTTTAGGTTAGTTTAGTTAGGAAGGTTGTCTGCCCGCTAAAAGATTACAGACTATTTCAAGTTATCCTTTTACCTACCATATATCCTTCTTAAGCTTAATAAAATCGCCCAAATGCAGCTTCAATAAACACAAAAAGACGTCGCCGGTACTGTAAAGGTTAAACAATTATTTCCCTTCTGAGCGCTGTTAATGGACGAAATAAACTGAAAAATTATGTTACCTTAAGAAATGGAAACGTTAATCCATCTAAGCTCTCTAAACAACACTCATTCCCACAGTATTCGTTCGGTATCAGGCGTTGCGAAGGGAAATAATAGTTTAACCCATGCAGTACCAGTGCCGTCCTGTTAACTTTATTCTGGCTACTAGTAAACGAGTTTATTCCGTTTAAAAAGGGCCCCCAGCAATCAACAGGCCTCGAACTATCTCATTCAACCCTTTTTACTACCACATATTTGTCTTTAACTGCAGAAAATCTTCTAAGTACCGGTATAGGTAGAATATATTAAAAAGACGTTGCCGGTACAGAAGGGGTTAATTAACTGAAAATATGTCTAGGTGAAAACTGAAGAAAAAAAATGCAGAATTAAATAGAATTAAACAGAATTAAACGAAACGAAACGAGACGAGACGAACGAGGGTATATAATCTGAAGGGGCCCACTTTTCCCTTGCTATATTGATAATAATAATAGAGGGCTCAAGAGAGATAATCCACCTCCATGTCTAAGTCTATCAGTCAAACGATCATGCTCGGCCCTATGCGTGACACCATGCACCACAATCAAATGGCCTTAACGGGGAAGAGTTCAGTTTATGGTTATTTCTTAGTTCCCTCGCTAGACCTAAAAAAAAAAAAAAAAAAAAAAAAAAATTGAACCAGTGCTAAGTGCCAACTCAACAAGGGCCAAATTATCTAATACATAATAATCATACATAATCAGAATCAGTGTCATCTCAACAAGGTCTAACTAAACCAATGAATAACCTA
The DNA here is from genome assembly GCA_032716605.1 of Paralithodes platypus. NCBI lineage: Eukaryota > Metazoa > Arthropoda > Malacostraca > Decapoda > Lithodidae > Paralithodes > Paralithodes platypus. The sequence goes on along the minus strand of CM064570.1, from coordinate 4,606,542 downwards.
CAATAAACCACGTCATTGAGTAGATTTACACCAGGCCCAACTATTATCAGTACTTAGTCTAACTCAACCTAATAATAATAATGATTGAATTGTCACTGGTTGAGATATACTGTCCGATATATAAAGTTATCCAGTTATCATAGTAAAGTGCATTCACAAGATTATATGCCAGAACGGCCACGCGTCACACAGAACCCCCACTTAGTGTCTGGGGGCCGAATGGACGCTTTTCTTTTTTCTCTCTATTTTTTACTGGACGCCTCCCTCATTACAGTCACTACCCTATAAACAATTTACCCATCAGTCACTTCACTCACAATCACTTCACCCACAGTCTTTCCACTCCCATTCAGAGTCAAGGACCAAATATATCTTAACTTAAACTTACTATACATCTAACCTAAATGCAATTTAACCCAACCATATCAAAACTACCCATACCCTAGCTTAACCTAACCATAACCTAGCCTAACCCCTAATCATATATAACCTAACCTAACCCCTAACCATATATATCCTAATCTAACCATAACCTAACCATATTTAACCTAACCATAACCTAATCTAACCTAACCATATCTAACCTAACCCTACCTAACCTCCAAACCACCTTGTTAAACACACCTTCGGAAACCATTACACATTATATGAGCCCCAGGTGTACACAGCTGAGAGCCGTGGGACAGGCCAACAGATAAGGTTGTGTTATGCTAAATATAACTGCCAGGAATAGATCCCTGCCAAGCACGACACGTCTTGCCTGGAGTTCGGGACTAGTTGACTAACGAATCTACACTGTCATAATACGTACAGTTGCCCACATAAGTTCTGCTCCTCGGCGTGATCTTATGTATGTAAGTAAAATATGGTAGTATGTATGAATTGCGAGTGTGATTTCTGTTGATTATTAGTTGACTAATCGGATGAGTTAACGACGGCACAAGGAACTACACTCGTAATTCAATCATACACATTATAGTTCCATGTATAATATCATGGAGAGGAACAAAACTTATGAGGCCAACTGTACCTGTAATATATACAGTAGGCATTATTACGGTGGTCAAAGGTAATATATATATACTGGCAGAGGTACCTGTACCCTGTGTGGGTTAAAAAATAGACTAGATATCCCTAGAGGTCTGCAGTATGATAATAAAGTTTAAGAGGATAATAAACCCCAAGTCGAATATATATAGTTATAGTGATTTTACCCCCAACCAAGTCTCGTGATCATTGTCCCAAGGGTTTGGGGACTAGATGGTCAAAAACACACAAACTCACACTAAAACTATAGAATCTAAAGAATATATGCTAGTAGTATTTAACATAATCACGAGGCTCATTTATTAGCGTTGTCTATTTTAATCTGTTTGTAAGTATACAGTATAAGTTCAGCCGAATGACAATAGCGAGAGAACAAAACAAAAGAGACTTATATAGACCGTGTGTGTGTGTGTGTGTGTGTGTGTGTGTGTGTGTGTGTGTGTGTGTGTGTGTGTGTGTGTGTGTGTGTGTGTGTGTGTGTGTGTGTGTGTGTGTGTGTGTGTGTGTGTGTGTGTGTGTGTGTGTGTGTGTGTGTGTGTGAAAGTGAGTAAATGAAATGTGGAAGGAGTAGGAGGAAAAGAATATGATCAATTGAAAATAAGTAAGACCAAACAAAACCATGAAAGGGTAGGAGGGAAAGAGACTAAAAGAAAATTTATCATCGTGAGCAAATTGTTTACAGAGAGAGAGAGAGAGAGAGAGAGAGAGAGAGAGAGAGAGAGAGAGAGAGAGAGAGAGAGAGAGAGAGAGAGAGAGAGGGGAGTTAGTGAGAGAGAGAGAGATAATAAGCCCAGGGGTGTGTAATAACAATGAGTTTCTCAGCACGCTACATGTGTGTGTGTGTGTGTGTGAGAGAGAGAGAAAGAGAGACGTATATGTGTATTTATGTGTATCTATGTATATATATTGTGTGTATGTGTGTGTGTGTGTGTGTGTGTGTGTCAGCGAGTTACGTGACAGAATCAGTGCGTGCGTGTGGGTGTCAGCTTAAAACCGTCGTGTGCGTGTCCCCAGTCTGTGTGCGTATGTGTGTGTGTGTGAGCCGAGCCGTGTACGTTTTACCGTGTCAGTGTTTCCCTTTGTATTTGCCTGAGCGCGCGTGTGTGAGTGGGTCTGTGTGTGTAAGAGAGGGTGTATGTGTGTGTGCATTCTTGTGTGTGTGTGTGTAAGAGAGGGTGTATGACTGTATGTATGTGTGCGTTCAAGAGAGGGTGTATGTGTGTGTGCGTTCTTGTGTGTGTGTAAAATAGGATGTGTGTGTGTGTGTATGTGTGTGAGTGGGTTTCTATGAAACAGAGGGAGTGTGTATGTGCGTTCCTGTGTATGTAAGAGAGAGTGTATGTATGTATTTATGTGTGTACATAAGTGAGTTTGTGTGTGTAAGAGAGGGTGTGCATATGTGCATGCGTTCTTGTGTGTGTGAGAGAGGGTGAAAACTAAAAACATAATATATAAAAGCAAAATCCTTCAGCCTTAAAGTTTCCATAATAATATACCGGTACCCTTTCAAGGGTATATTGCTAGAAATAAACCTATCTTATACCAGTAGAAAGGTAAATCACTATCAACATACCCAATGATCTATTAGGCTATACCTTTTTCATGCCCTATTGATGCCCATTATTTTTCTAAGTATATTAGTTAATTTATTCGTGAGTTAGAGAGAAGATATGTATACGTCTGGGGGTCTGTATTCTCCACACCATAAATTATTTAAGTAAATTAAGTTATGAGGCATATCGGATATAAATATATATTTAATCCTAGCTAACGTCATGGAGGTGACCCCTAACATTTCACGGGATATCATTTATTAATCTACACTATCCACTACGGCGATCGTCGAGTTTATATATATACATATACATTATACAGGTGTATATTATATATATATATATATATATATATATATATATATATATATATATATATATATATATATATATATATTACTGTATGTCTGAAGCATTGTACACATGTACAGCATTTAGTATGAACTAAACAATTTCACCTATGTCTATGATATGGATGAGTGTCTAAGTTTGTGCTTGTGTGTGTGTGTGTGTGTGTGTGTGTGTGTGTACGACAGAGAAGCAAAATCTGAAGAACGGAGAGCTGTGGACAACATTTACAAGAACCCAAAATACTTTTTTAAGTATGCCAAGAAAAAAGCAAGCATGCGAACAACCATAGGACCACTCAAGTACAATGGATACCTCACCAGTGATCCACAAAAAATGAGCGAAGCCCTTAACCACCAGTATGTGTCTGCATTTAGTACACCAAAACTAGATACAGTGAATCAGTGGCATACAACAACACCGCCCATAGAGACATCCATACGAGAAATCAACACATATGCCGCTGCAGGACCAGACTGTATACCAGCAATACTCATGAAGCAGTGTGCCTCCATTATATCCAAACCACTGCACATGATATGGAGAAAGTCGCTGGATACTGGGGAAGTACCTAGTCTCTTAAAACACGGACAAATATCACCCATCTATAAAAGTGGGCCGAGAACGGAACCAAAAAAATTATAGACCAGTGGCTCTTACTTCACACGTAATTAAAATATTCGAGAGGATAGTTGTAAAAAAAGTAACCAAATATCTGGAGGAACAATCGCTTTATAACAAAGGTCAACACGGATTTAGAAGCGGAAGATCGTGCGTGTGTGTCGCAGCTTCTTCAACACAGGATGGATATTTTGAGTGCTCTAGAGGACGGAGATGGTGCAGATGCAATCTACCTGGATTTCTCTAAAGCTTTCGACAAGGTTGACCACTCGATCTTATTGCAAAAACTGGAACATATTGGGATTAGAGGTAGGCTACACAAGTGGATCGGGAGCTTTATCACTAATAGAAGTCAATCGGTAATGGTCGAAGGAAGCGAATCCAAGAAGTCGGAAGTGAGAAGTGGTGTGGCACAGGGGTCGGTGATTGGCCCCTTGCTTTTCCTCATATATATCAGTGATATCGACCAGAGTATACAGTACTGTAAAACAACCTCATTCGCAGACGACACTTGACTCCTGGGCATTGTGAGAAGGGAAGATGATTATAAAATGATACAAGATGACCTGAAGACGATATATAACTGGGCAGAAATGAATAATATGTTATTCAATAGCACAAAATTCGAGTTATTGAGATATCGACACCCGAAGCAGGAAGTGGCCGACAAGGACTATACAACACCAGAAGGAGGAATTATAATCCAAAGCAACCACTTGCGGGATCTGGGAATAACAATAAGCGACGCTAGCTTCGACCGTCATATTGATAATACTGTAGCGAAGGCCAGAAAGAATATGGGATGGATTTTTAGAACATTCAAAACAAGAGAAGCACGTGCGTTAATAGTATTATTCAGGGCCCTGATACTACCATTGGTTGAATACTGCTGCCAGTTATGGAACCCCACAAACATCGGCCAAATCAGAAAACTGGAGGCAGTACAATGAACGTGCACGGCCCGAATCGAAGGACTGAACAACATGGACTACTGGCAGAGACTACAGCATTTAGACATGTACTCATTGGAGAGAAGAAGGGAGAGATATGTAGCAATGTACGTGTGGAAAATAATTAACGAATGATACCAAATCTGGAAAACGAAGATGAAATTAGGACGACATACAGCAGTAGAAGAGGAAAATTGTGCACTATTCCGCGTTTAGTGAGAACAAGGATGAGCTTACAAACCTTGAAAGAGAATTCAATGGCTGTTAACGGTCCAAGGATATATAACTGTCTCCCCAAGCAACTAAGAGAACACACAGGCTCTCTCTTAAGTTTCAAGACTGGATTGGACAAATTCCTACGAACAATACCCGACAAACCATTGCTGCCACATTATTACCAAACGTCCGACGGAAACAGCCTGCTACATCAAACCAGAGCGAGTAACTACTGAGGGCGACGCACCAGCGTGGCCCAGGACTTCGGTCCTAAACTACAATCCAGGAATCCAGGTGTGTGTGTGTGTGTGTGTGTGTGTGTGTGTGTGTGTGTGTGTGTGTGTGTGTGTGTGTGTGTGTGTGTGTGTGTGTGTGTGTGTGTGTGTGTGTGTGTGTGTGTGTGTGTGTGTGTGTGTGTGTGTGTGTGTGTGTGTGTGTGTGTGTGTGTGGATGTGTGCGTGAGTATTTGTGCTCGTGCATTAATGCTTCTCAATGAATATGTGTAAATGTATTTGTGTGAGAGAGAGAGTTGGAGGGACACAGCTGATTGAGCGTCCTCGTTGCTATGGTTACCGTAGTGTCCTATGCTCACACTTACACACAGGGGTACAGTCACGTGACCAGGTTATACACTATACATTGATATACACACACACAGTTTCTTATTTTTCGCTTGATACATAAACATTTATGGTAGTTTATAAATGGTTGTGTATGAATGCATATAATTCTATAAGTAAAGTACAGTACACATACTTGGCCAACATAGTAATTCTTTTAAATGGAGAGAGAGAGAGAGAGAGAGAGAGAGAGAGAGAGAGAGAGAGAGAGAGAGAGAGAGAGAGAGAGAGGAGATATCAGCTTTCATCTTCCCACTCTCTTCTTTTTACACGTTCACCCGAGAGAGAGAGAGAGAGAGAGAGAGAGAGAGAGAGAGAGAGAGAGAGAGAGAGAGAGAGTTAGGGTGAGAGTGAGTGAGATGGGAGGGTTGAAACCATTCAGCTGGGGTTAGTTACACAAAGCCTGTTTGTCCTGCCTGCACCACCCACACTGTAGCGACCAGTGGTGTCATAGATAGATAGATAGCTACTTAGATATACACACAAACATACAGTACGTACATACATAGTGTATCAACTATAATCATTGACAAACTAGAAAGTAGTGTTGTGAATATCGAGTAGGGCCTAGTCATATTTTATTTATTTATTTGTCATTTTCATATATTTTGTGATTATCTTTTATATTTTTATCATGTTTTATATGTTATTTGTTCAATTATTATATATATACAGTAGGCCTATATATATATTTTTTTTTTCACAAAAATTGCCACACCTACACATACCGACAAACAATGAACAGTGACTAAAAAAAAAACATCAGGTATTTATTATGACCCAAGGAACGTAGATACCAAATATTGCGTTATTTCGTACAATTGTTTTGAAGTCAATATCGTATTAATATATGAGGCCCAGGGCCCCTACTCCCCCATTGGATTCATCCAATCATTTCCTAAGCTTGCGTATAAAATAAGTTGCTAATTAATAAGCATTACATTAAACATAGTGAATTTTGAACAAAAACTTCTTTTGTTCATTCTTGGAGGTTCATAACGGAGGCGTGAGAGGTGGAAACCTTATCCAATGTTACCGAATTTAATGGGTCTATTCAGGTATCAAATAAAGGTACTGCCAAGTTTCGTCAAAATCCATTCTCGAAATATTTTGTTTATTATTATTATTATTATTATTATTATTATTATTATTATTATTATTATTTTTATTATTACACACCCAGGAAGAGGAATGAAAACAGTACCTTGGGCTCCCATGTCTCTTCCGGCTCGCAGAGTTATGATATCAAACGAACGTAATTGTATTAAATTCGATGAAACCCCAGTAGTACCGGTATTCAAACCCATTTGTATAAAATTAACACAATTCCACCCTTTCCTCAATTTGGACAACTGTGTGTTCCTCTTTCACGTGAAAACCAATTTAGTTCTTTTGGCGTTTCTTGGTAAGGTTTATTTCTGAGCGATGGGGTGCTTGCTCTCGCTCTCGCTCTCTCTCTCTCTCTTCCATCATTCCCCTCTTTTCCTCACCCTTCCTCCTTACTCTCCCAGTTTTCTTTCTTCAATCCTGCACCTCCCTCTTCCCCTCTACTCCTCCCTCTGTCCCTCTCACTCCTCCCTCTTTCCCTCTCACTCCTCCCTCTATCCTTCTAACTCCCCCTCTAACTCCACCCTCTTCCCCTCTAACTCCTCCCTCTTCCCCTCTAACTCCTCCCTCTCTCGTCCCCTCTCACTCCTTTTAACTCCTCCCTCTTCCCCTCTAACTCCTCCCTCGTCCCCTCTCACTCCTCCCTCTTCCCCTCTAACTCCTCCCTCGTCCCCCCTAACCCCTCCCTCTAACTCCTCACTATTTCTCTCGAACTCCTCCCTCTTTCTATCTAACTCCTCCCTCTTCCCCTCTCACTCACTTTCCCCCCCGAACCCCTCCCTCTTTCCCTCCAACTCCTCCCTTTTCCCCTCTCACTCCTACATCTTTCCCTCTAACTCCTCCCTCATCCCCCCTAACCCCAACCTCTTTCCCTCTAACTCTTCCTCTCAAACTCCTACCTCTTCCCCTCTAACACCTTCCTTTTCCCCTCTAACGCCTCCCTCTTCCCCTCTAACTCCTCCCTCTTTTCCTCTAACTCCTCCCTCTTTCCCTCATAATCAACTTTCCTCATTCCTTCCAACTCCTCTTATCTCTTTCTCTTCTACTCCCTTCCTATTTCTTCTCACTTCCCACTCAACCCTTACCGGTAGTTCTTTTCCTCACACTTTCCCCTCTTTATTCCATACTTTCTCCCCTTCATCCCACACTCTCTCCACTTTCTCCTCTTTTACCATCCTTTCTCATCTTTCCCACACTTCTCCTCCCAAAAGTTGTCCTCTTTTCCCCAAACTTTCTCATCTTTCCCCTCCACATGTGTCCACTTTATCTCACACTTTCTCCACTTCATCCCATACTTTCTCATCTTTCCCACACTTTTCCTCTTTCCTACACTTCCCCTTCTTTTTCCCACACTCCCTCCCTCTACTCCCCAACACTCCCTCCATTGTGCACTGCCACTCGCTTTCCTTTTTCAATCCCACTCACATATCCCACTCCTGTTTTGCCTCTCTCCCTCTCCCTATATATGCCCTCTGTCCTGCCTCTTTCCACCCCTCTTTTTTTCCCCTTCACTCTTCCCCGAGCTCTACCTCCTCCAACCTCTTGATCCTCGCAAATCCTCCCTCTTACTTTCTCTCTCTCTCACTCTCACTCTCTATCTCTCTCTCTCTCTCTCTCTCTCTCTCTCTATATATATATATATATATATATACACATAGTCTAAGGGACACAAGCAGGATACGTTATTACAATCTTAACACCAGTGGATACCTAATTTTAATATACTAATGACCCCCCCCCCCCCCCCCCCGTTACCGTCTCTTTAGCTATCTCAACAACTCATTCTCTCTCTCTCTCTCTCTCTCTCTCTCTCTCTCTCTCTCTCTCTCTCTCTCTCTCTCTCTCTCTCCTGAAATCTGGCGGAAGTTTACAGTGTCAAGAGAGGTAGGGGGGTTATAGGGGTAAGGGGGGGGGGGCGCATAGGGGTTGGGGGGGGGGGTAATGGGGATGATATGTAGGTGAAAGGGTGAGCTAGAGGCAGGAAGGGAGGGTGAATCTTATTGGTTGAGGGGAGGGAATGGACACGAGCAGAGAGAGAGAGAGAGAGAGAGAGAGAGAGAGAGAGAGAGAGAGAGAGAGAGAGAGAGAGAGAGAGAGAGAGAGAGAGAGAGAGAGAGGGGGGGGGTAAACTATCTCCCATTGAAGGTGAATATAGCGTATTGCGGTATACTTACCCAGTATATGGTTAGTTATATTTGAGAGCGGTAAAAATACTGTAGTGATGCCGGTGTTGTCTGTAAACACACACACCCACGTACACACACTCACACCCACGCACTCACACCCACATACACACATACACCACACATATTGTTTACAAATACGTTTATCCTACTTCCTTTAAAAACTACTTTATATATTCGTTGTCATTGAGTTTACGTGGGTTATTCTTCCTTTTCCAAGCACATATGGTATCTTATTGCCCGAATATTAATATTCAAAGTCCCTCCTCCTTCAGCTCCTGTTTATTTTACTTTGATGAGTTATTTCGATTTTTTTTTTTTTTTTTTTGCTTTATCCTTCCATGCTTAGTTCTCTCTCTCTCTCTCTCTCTCTCTCTCTCTCTCTCTCTCTCTCTCTCTCTCTCTCTCTCTCTCTCTCTCTCTCTCTCTCTCTCCTTCTTCTAAATATTTGTCCTCGTTATTTTTCAGCCATGCAAGATTATTCTGCGAAGAGGTTTCCAGCATGGAAGGCTTGTCAGGATATACAGGGGGTAGGGAGAGAGCCCTATTTTTCTTCAGTATATTCCTTTTAGTGTGACCGTACGAAATAGATCATTATATGTTCATTAGTGCTCAACCCTTTCAGTATTATGATGTATTATTCTTCTATTAACTCTTTCATTACCGGTGCCGTCCTTTTAACTTTACACTGGCTACTATTAGACGATTTTACTCAGTTTAAAAAGGTCCTCAAGTAATAAACATGCTTCGAACTATCTTACTTAACAATTTTTACTACCGGTACCACAGATCCTCCTTAAGCTGCACAAAATCGTAAAAATATAACTAGAATAAAATTGAAAAGACGCCGTCGGTACAGAAGGGGTTAAGGCGAACATTAGACTATTTTACTTAGCTTTGGAAAACCCTCTGGGAATGAAAGGGGTACAAACTACCTCAATTAACCCTTTGACTACCATAGATCTTTCCTATGCTACATATAATCGACTAATGATATATAATAACAAAATAAACATGTTCTCAAATACTAAATGGATTAACACTTTGACTACAGGACACCTTTTCTGTGCATTTTAAATTATATAATAGTACCGTAGGTAGAATACAAAACAATGTATACATGTACTGAGGGAGCTACTTGAGGTATTGTTAGGCCTCTTGAAAATGAGACTTACTTTCCAAATAGTACCAGGATGATTATAATCGTATCAGATAGCCGAGTTGGCGGGAGGGAACGTGTACAATGGTCATGGTTGAAGTCTAAATAACTCGCCACGTGTTGGAAGGCATAGTCCTCCACGAAACTATAACCTGGTTTTTCAAATAAGAACTAATACGCTCATGGCCGAGTAATTACGGTGCCCAAATCTACCTAGAGTGAGTGGGTTCGAATCCTGGTCAAGATACGTCTCTGCCACCTATATATTGAAATACAATGTAACACACGTTTGTAGTACAGATATAAATACCGGTACACTAAATCAAATTAAACTTTAATATACACAAGCCTACATGAATGTATATTGATGTTTACAGTTTCAACTTACTTATTATCTCGAAACTCAAAAAAGGTCAATTGATGGCCTATGTGTAAAGTCTGTAACCACCTACTGTATATACAAACTTCTATGTAAGTCTATGTAACAACCCCCACCCCCTCCTGACCCGTTCCTGCTCAGTGAGGCGTCCAATGTAAACAGAGATAGAACAGAGGCAAAGCTGTGATTGGCTGTTTCCATCTAGTTCTAGCTCTCTCTATCTATCTATCTATCTATCTATCTATCTATCTATATATATATATATATATATATATATATATACTGTACAGTATATATAATACTGTACAACAGCTGAGCTCTGGAACTCTCTCCCAGAATAAATCTTTCCCTCTTCCTATGACTTAAATTGCTTCAAAGTCTAGGCATTTTGGCTCGAACGTCCCTTGATTTTGGCCCTGTCACTCTTTCAACTATGGGGGAGGCACTCGCTACAGGCAGTTCTGCCTTTTGTCTCCCTCACTCACATAGAAAATAATTCCATCTATCTATCGCTCTTCCATCATTCCCTCACACTCCCATCACACTCACTCTCACTCTCTCTCTCCCCCTCTCACTCACTCACTCACTCACTCGCACTCTCTCTCTCTCTCTCTCTCCCCCCCTCCCCCCTCCATCACTCCCTCACACGCGATGACAGGAGGTCGCGGGAACATTTAATATATTTGTTCTGGTGTGATGCAGTAGCACCGGGTTTTTATCCCCCGCTCTACCTAGCAATCTGTCTATGTATGTAACGATCTGTCTATATGTCTATCTACCTGTCCATCCATCTATCTATTTTTGCATCCATCTATCTATCTACTGTATATGTCTAAATACCTTTCTATGTCTGCATTAACATATATTTTTGTCTACCTATCTATCTATCTGTCCATCCATATATCTGTAATCCCATCCACCGATCTATTTGTTTATAATTATACCTGTCTAGGTCTGCATCAATCATATATTTGGCTGACTATTTATTTTTGTATCGATCTATCAAGCTGGCTAGCTACCTGTGTATATATTCAATGCCTCTGTTAGATTATCAATATAATATACAGTATATGTTTGTTTTTTTGCTATTATCTCCTTTTTTATTCTGTATCTAAAACCGCCCATCTTTCCTCCATCTTTCCCAACTCCTATGTCTCCACCTCAGACACATTTTTTCCCTTCGTGTTTCCCTGCCTTACTTCATTTTTTTTTTTCGGTTACGTTTTCTTCTATATATTCCTTCTCTCTTCTTTCATCTTTCATTATTTTTCCCCTCCTTCCTTCCTTCCTCCCCTATTCCTTCACGCCTTTCCTTACCTCCTTCCTCCCTCACCTACCTCGATCACTAACTAGTTTTCTCCTTTTCTCTCCTCCTCGTTTCCGCTTCCCTATATTTATTCATATCTGTATTTCTTCTTCCTACTCTCTCCCTTCCTCCTTTATCCCCTCCCCATTCCTTTCTTCCCGTTCCTCCCTCTCCCACCCCCTACCTCGATCACTACCTAATCTCCTACCCCCCTCCTCCACCCCCCCCCCCCCCCCTTCCACAGTAACACGCGAGGGTAAACAACTCTCAGCTGATGGGAGAGAGAGAGAGAGAGAGAGAGAGAGAGAGAGAGAGAGAGAGAGAGAGAGAGAGAGAGAGAGAGAGAGAGAGAGAGAGAGAGAGAGAGAGAGAGAGAGAGAGAGAGAGAGAGAGAGAGAGAGAGAGATGAGAGGGGGGGGGTCGGGGAGGGAGGAGGGAGTAATAATAATAATAAGAGAGAGAGAGAGAGAGAGAGAGAGAGAGAGAGAGAGAGAGAGAGAGAGAGAGAGAGAGAGAGAGTGTGAGAGTGAGTGTGCGTGTGTGT